>CM037091.1:89387705-89744568 GCA_020916435.1 Oxytropis ochrocephala
TGATTTGGTCTCTGTTATGTTGAATAACAGATCTGGTTTTTTGCTCCATGTTATTAGGTTGAAGAAGATAAGGGAATTGGGCCACTTTATTCTCAATTTGGATAGGCTTTTGCTTTTCCCACACCCATTGCTACTCAAAACACACCCCCTCGCCCTACACATTTACCAAACTAACCCCACTTACAATTGAATTCCCCCCTCTACCCCTCTCCCTCTTCTTCTCCTACAACACACCACACTCCCTCTAAAACCCCAAACCTCCCCCTCTCTCCACTCCTAAACCCACTCATCCTAACCTTCATCATTCACTCTCATTCAACTACCTAAGATTGGCAATTAGTTCAAGGTAATAACCCTACCAAACTTTTTCATTTTGGTTCTGTTTTGAGTTTTTGACGCCATTTTTTTCTTCTGCAAACACTCTTAGTTCGAACAAGGTCGTTCGAACATGTTCGCATGAACGTGTTCGAACAGGGTCGTTCGAACATGTTCGCATGAACGTGTTCGAACGGGTGTTAAATGGGATGTGAATTTGCTTTGTTCGACACCCTCATTCGAACTCTGTTCGCATAAGGCCGTTCGAACAGACGTATGACAAAGAATCGATAAGTTGCGTGTTCTGCGTGTGTTTTTGTTGGTTAAATGGATGAAAATGAGGGTGCATCCGAGCGCTTGAGTTGTCAATCAGAGCGATTGAGATGTCAATCGTCGCAGATTGACATGTCAACCGACGTCAGAGAATCCCAAGACTTTACTAGTTCGTTCAAAACTGATACGGTAAGAATGAATTAGTTGTTTTAATTTTAGCGAACTATTCAAATTATGTAACTGACACTTAGTAATTGAATTTCAGTTATTTTACTCGTGAGGAGCTGCTGACTTGGGTGCGTGCGGTTGGAAAATCTCTTGGGATGACCGGATGTAAAAATGGAAGTCTTTGCTATTGCTCATACAATCACAACCCCATCCACTTCCTTCTGTAGATTTAAGTAAAGATAACGATGGTAGTCAATGTTAAGTTAGGTTTATAATTTTGATACACAATGTTGTATAACTTGACTGGCATATTTTGATATCATCTAAACAAAATCGCTTTTTCGTTTACTAGTTTTCGCTCAGATAACAGCGCTGGTTCAACGCGCTGCTCGAACGCCCCCGCTCAACACGTTCGAATAACTTCATTTGAGTCAGCAAAAACACACCCTCACACCATCAGTTAGCAATATTCCTTAACACGCATGAGTGTATTCGAACAGGTTCGAACGATGTCGTTCGAACAACAAAAATTCCTTAACAAGGACAAGGTCGTTCGAACTTGTTCGCACAACGTCGTTCGAACAGTCACTTAAACGTGCTGCACGAGCGTCCCACGCGAGGTCATTTTTGGAAAAAAAAAAATTTAGGGGCGTGCGATGAGTAGGAGGGGGTGTGGGAAAAGCAATGGCCATTTGGATATGGGTTGGCCAAGGCCCATTACACAGAGTCATCATTTTTTTGAAAGGAATGTCACAGTTTTGCTGTTAACGTAAAGCAAAAAAATCATAATTTATATATTATTTAGATATGCAATTGTGAAAAAAAAAAGGAAGGTCAAACAGAAATAAATAAACTGAAAATATGGCTATACATAAATAAAAAATCATAATTTATAATGTATTATTTAGATATACAATGCCCATGTATATATAATATATAAATCTATACAAATAAATATATTTATATGAAACTCATATCTATTTTGGTAATTTTATATCCAAAAGCACTTTTAATCTAATCTATCCAAACAACAATGATTGGTGAAAATCACTTTTTAGTAAATGTATCCAAACAAAAATCACGTTTCGTTAAACTCACTTTTAACTAAAATCAATTATGCAAAATCAATTCTACCAAAATCAATTCTTGTCACCGCAGAACCAAACATACACTAAGTTATTTATTTGTAACAAGTTGTCTCTTTAAGTTTTTTTGTAACAAATAGGTCATTTCAGTGATTACTCTAGCTTATATATTTTGATGTAATACTACTTTATATATTGTGATTACTCTAGCTTATCTATTTTGATGCAACCAATCATATTTTGGTGTATTTTGATGTAATCAACGATATGACATTTTACTAAAAGGGTCAAGTGTAAATGTTAGGTAACTTAAAGGATCTATTTGTTACAAAAAAAACTTAAAGGGTCAACTTGTTACAAATGAATAACTTAAAGTTCCTCAGGTGTAATTTTGCCATAATAATGATAATAATTAACCAAAATAATTTACGTTTATTTAGATATAAAAATAATAACTCTTTTTTTTTTTTACAGAATTTAGATATAATACTAATAATAATAATAATAATAATAATAATAACCCTTAGATATATAAGAATAATAACTTATGGAGAAAATGATTAATTCCTTCTGGTGAGTACGAATGTGGGCGCTGGTGTTGGTATTAGGTGGATGAGCTGGGATAAGCTATCAGTGCGGAAGGAGCATGGTGGTTGGGATTCTAACAGTTTCATGGCTTTAATCTGGCCATGCTAGGGAAGCAGGGTTGGCGGCTTGCAACCAATCATGATACTATTGTTTCACGTATCTTCAAAGCCAAATATTTCCTATTGAGAGACTTTATGGGGGATCGCTTAGGCCACAATCCCAGTTATGTATGGTGTAGTATCCACTCTTCCCAGGTAGCGGTGAAGTTAGGGGCTCGTTGGAAGGTTGGTAATGGTAGATCTGTCAAGGTTTGGACGGACCATTGGCTCCGTGGGAGGGGGATCCGTATGTACGTACACCGATGGTAGTCGGACATGAGGAGCTTCAGGTGGATGATTTAATTGATACTCATGGTGGTCGTTGGAATGAGACACACGCGTGCGTTCGGGATTGCTATGGGGGTCATACATGATTGGGAATCCGTTCATCGCTCACGTGATACGGGCCCGGTTGTTCATCGCCCTCCTGCTTCTTCTACCTCAGAGAAACCGGTACCTGGAGAATTGAAGTGCAATGTTGATGCGGTGCTTTTTGAGACACAAGGTATGTATGGTTTGGGCATGTGTTTGCGTAATGATAAGAGGGAGTTCATTGCAGCGAAGACCATGAAGTTTAGCGGTGTTCCAACCCCGTAAGAAGCTGAGGCAACTGGAGCGGCTATTCGATGGCTTAATGAGCTAGGAGTCCAGCGAGGCACCATTGATCTGGATTGTTTACTAGTGGTTAACGGTATCAACGGAAACCTTCTCATGACTACTGAAGTTGGCTCAATTATTCAGAGATGCAGGTCCTTGTTATCTAATTTTCAAAACTATAGGTGTAGTTTTGCTAAGCGACAAGCCAATATTGTTGCTCATACTCTTGCTAGAGCATAATTTATGCTTGTTCCATGGTTTTTGATTATATTCCAACCTGTATCTGTGACATTATTTTTATTAAAATGAAGTAGTTTGGTTTCAAAAAAAAAAGAATAATAACACTCTATACTTTGTGTCAAAAAGAAAAAATAATAACTGTATTATTTTTTAATTGATAAAAACTCTATTATTGTAATTATCAAATAGTGCATTTTTATAAATTTACGGTAATTATTTCTTAATAAGACTTGGTATTATATTGCACCTTAAATTATATTTTCTAATTGTAATTTTAATTTATATATTTTGTATGCTTATTTAGTATTTTTATTGTCTATTATATCAGATTTAAATTTCTAATTTAATTTTAAGTTGAAACCCATTTTTGTAATTTTACATCCAAAAGCACTTTTGATCTAATCTATCCAAACAACAATGACCGGTGAAAATCATGTACGTTCAACTCACTTTTAACAAAACTCAATTGTGTCAAACTCAATTCTAATCAACGTAGAACGAAACACACACTGAGTTGTTCAGCTGCATTATCTAGTAAGAGGCGTTGTAGGGTTTTTTTAGTAAAATAAAGAGTGAATAACCAACCAATGGCTAAAATACATTTTTGGTCCATTATCTTTTCTAAATTTTTCGTTTCAGAGATTTATTTTTTAAAATATTTGTTTATGTTTTTTTATAAGCAATGATTTATTGATTAAAGCATTAGCATGCTCAAACCCACAAATACATGGCGAACTCAGTAATTGTTAGTACAGGTAAGAACAATATTGTTTCATCATAGTGGCGGAACAAATGATGTGAGCCCACATGCATGGAGCTTGGGAATATACTTCAATGTTCTCAACCTAATCATTAAGACAAGAACACATTGAAGGTGACCATGTAAATAGTAGGGAATATCTAGATAACCAACTCTAGTATTTTCTATGCTTTGTTTTTATTTTAATAAATTGTAAGACACTTTTAATTGAACCATGTTGGCCTTAGTAGCTTAGTTTGTGGCTTTGGGCCTTGTTTTGTATTTCTCTTGGACTTTAGTTGTGGGGCTTGGATCTATATGTCCACAATATAAGTACTTGAAACCCTAATGTAATAGTTAGAATTTTGATGATGAATTAATGAAATCACTTTTCACATTTGAGCAATTGTTGAGAGAGAGCCATTAGACCTAAGAGAGAGGTGAGAGGCTAGACTCCATTGCTAGTGTGGTGAGGTTTATCATAGATTCTCCAAGGTTTCTTGAGATGAGAACCTTGAGCACACAACCTTGAGGCTAGGAGAGCTCAAGGATAGTGTTGTCCTTATCATCTTCCCAAGGAAGAAGTGGCGGACTTCCTTCTCCATTTCCATTCCTATCTTCTCCACATTTGGTATTTCTTCTTCCTTGTGTAAGTGTTTTCTCTTTCCTTTTGTGTTGTTGAGTTTTGTTCATAAGTTTGTTGTGAGAAATTGTTGTTTTGCCAATTTTCTAGATCCTAAATCATAGAGATCATGTTAGATCTCATCAGTTGACCCCCTGACCTCGAGTCCTAGATCCGCCAGTGATCATTAAAGTCCTTAGAATAGATAGTCTGTTCAACAAAACATCAAATATGATTTAATCGTGAGACCCCATTGAACTATAGAACGCTATTCTTAAAGTATATGTAGTCAAAGTATTATTGTTAACAACGACGACAATAATGCATAAAGACTATTTTTCTAGATGATTGATGACCACATCTCATGAGTCATGAGTTTGGAGATTTAAATCAGAACATATGTATAAATGTTAGGAGTAATATTTATACTATATTGACCCACCATGAGAATGCTACAAAATTGTTATGTAGCTGTTGTAATACCCCAATTTTGTCCGCTCAAGTCAAAAAAAAAACATTTTCTCAAAACAAAATGGAAGCAATAAGGTAATTCATAATGTGTGGAAAATAGTGGATTTGTGCATTTATGTGTATTCATCCCCTATTTCGCATTTTTATTTGAATTACGCGCGCGCGGCGCGCCAGTCGTAGTGAGCTGCCCTGTGCCCTTGTCATTTGGCACGTGTTTTTATTTTCAAAAAGGCCATTTATTGATCATTATTAATTTTTGGCATCCAAAAACATTTTTCTTAATTTTTAGGAATTTTAGAAAATAAAATAGTGCATATTTTTGCATTTTTGGGCATTTAAATAAAAGCAAATTAATTATTTTTGGACCAAGACCATGTCAAGGACGTGGCATACATGTTACTCTACCAAGGGTAATTTTTGTATAATTTTTGGAAAGAAAATTCTAATCCAAAATAATTAAAAATGCATTTTCTCCATTTTTAGTGCATAAAAAACCCAAAAAAAGACCATTAAATATTTCTCAATTACTAAATGACAATTTTTATTGTCTAGAATAATTAGAGGGAATATTTTATAGTGCTCAAAAATATGTGACACTTTTTAATAGGTGCACCTTCACTTCCATGCCAAAAAATTCAAAATGCATCAAATAAAAGTACAATAGTACAAGGTGACAACTTGCAAAACTTGGGCACTACTCTACCCCTCTTGGTAATTTCGACCCATCCTCTAGTTTAGCTCACCTTTGCATTTTTGCAAACATCCCTCTTATAGAACATCCCATTCCTATTCTACCATTTACTCTATTTTTACCTCACACCACATATGAGCTTCCATTCCCAAAATTAAGACAAGTTTTTCACACAAACTCCCCTCACTCTCATTTTTGTGTTTTCTCACTACCCACAATCCAAGTGATCTCCAATCCTAGCCCTTCATTCAAATTCAAAACCCAATCCTAGAGCACCTAGTAAAGAACAATGACCTAATTACCCCTAGACCTAAAACAACTCTATAAATACCCTCTCATTTCCACACATAGGGAACTTTTCCTTTTTGCTTCTCATCTTCCTACACTAAAACCCTAGCACACAAAAAAACCTCTCCTCCTCCCCTCTTAAGGCCGTAGCCTCCTTCCCTCTCCTCCATTCATTTTTTTATTTCCTTCCACCCAAACACCATCACTCCACCTCATTTGCATCCTCTTTCACATACTCCTCCATTCCTCATTCAAAGTTCAAGCATCATATTGTTGGTTGTTGTTGGTGAGAAGTGTCATAAGCACTTTGACAAGCACTTAGGGAGGCTTGGGTGCTTATATGGTGCTTCTCACCCTTGAATGATTGTTGATTTGTGTTGATTTGATCTTAATCCTTGCATTTCATGAAATAAAATGTTGTTTTATGGCATAATATATTTCGTGATACTCATATAAAAATAGGTTTCATGTTTGTTTTGTGCATTTCTTTGCCTAATCACATGAACCTTTACCCAAAAATTGTCATCTAGTTTGTTTCTTATGATATCCCACTTGATTTCAAAAATAAATGGGTTTTGGTTATATATTTGGTTCGCATATTGTGAGTAAATAGGGTTTTGATATATGTTTTGCTTATGGTTTTAAGTTGATGATAGGCAACATGACTCTCACTTGTGCCTAGTGCACATTGCTTAAAGTGATGAGGATTGCTCTCTGTGATTCAACACTTTTTTTGTAGTTTATATGCTTGCTTGTCATTTTAAGTTGATGATAGGTAATATGACTCTCACTTGTGCCTAGTGCACATTGCTTAAAGTGATGAGGATTGTTCTATGTGATTCAACACTTTTTTTTTTTTTTGTAGTTTATACGCTTGCTTGTTATTTTAAGTTGATGATAGGCAATATGACTCTCACTTGTGCCTAGTGCACATTGCTTAAAGTGATGAGGATTGCTCTATGTGATTCAACACTTTTTTTTTGTAGTTTATATGCTTGCTTGTCATTTTAAGTTGATGATAGGCAATATGACTCTCACTTGTGCCTAGTGCATGTGCACATTGCTTAAAGTGATAAGGATTGTTCTATATGATTCAACCTTTTTTTTAGTTTAGGTGTTGTTCAAATTGATGATAGGCAATATGACTCTCACTTGTGCCTAGTGCACCTTGCTTAAAGTAATGACGATTGTTCTATATGATTCAACCCTTTTTTAGTTTAGGTGTTGTTCAAATTGATGATAGGCAAAGAGATTCTCACTTGTGCCTAGTGCACTTTGTTCTAAGTGATGAAGATTGCTCTAAGTGATTCAATTCCCCTTTTAGTTTATGTTGTCACTTACTCTTATGAATTATTTTATCATTTGTCTTAGATTGATGATTGGTAAAGCGACTCTCACTTGTGCCTAGTGCACCTTGATTTAAGTGAGGAGGATTACCTAGAAAGGATTCAATCTCTTTTTTTTTTTCATAATTCTTAATGACCATGAATATGCAAATTTAGGTTTCCTTGTGTGAATGCTTGAAGGCTAATTTGGCCTATGATGGCGTTCATCTTGAAAGGTTTGTGTAGATGTAACTTAGGGTTTGTGTAGGTTTTGCAAAGGATAGGTTGTCCTAACCTTGATGCATCCTCACTTGCAATTGTGGTGTTGATTCTGGAGTTTGTGTAGGATAGACTCACTCTAGTCTTGATGCACATGTGTTCTTATTCATGTATGCTTGTTTTTGTGCTTGTCATATGATTAAGTATTAAAAATTATTAAATAATTCATAGACCTAAAGAGTAATTAAACCATAAAAATAAAAATAACTATAGTCTAGATACAATCATAGATGAGTTGTCCTGACTTCCTTTTGTTAATTACATGTATATGGATGGCAATGCTCCGTCCGTCATTTTCTTTTGATATTTTAGCATATGACACACACTAATAAGAAAATAATAAGTAGATAAAATATAGATTAAAATACTTTTATTTATCATATTGTTCTTGACAAATTTACTTTGGTAAATACATATGAGTACTCAACAACTGATGTAACTATAATGATATGCAAATGAAAGTAGTTTAGGAGAGTACATATCATCTTGTTCTAGGATAGTGTGATTCTTTTTAGAAACTCAACGGTACATGAACATTTAGGGGTTAGGATCATTTCCATTTCTTAAAAGAATTTAAGAAATGGAGAGTTCCATTTGGAGAGATATATACACAAAAATCATAGTAAGCCATAGAACTAAATGTAACATAATAATTAATGTTATGACCTACCATTAATTTTGTGTCTATCTCTACCAAATGAAGCCTTCCATTTCTTTTGAGAAATGGAGAAGATCTTGATCCTTTATTTAGGAGAGATAATTAATTTTGATATATGTGCTTATTAAAAACTTAATTGTAATTGTTATTGATTTATTAAGGGTACTGTTGAAAAAAAAATAGTTAAAATAGCATTGGGGTCGTAAAACACCAAAAGTTTTAGAATAAATTTTAGAGGCTATAAAACATCAAAAGAAAAGGAATGTAGAGAGTATTGTTATTGCCAATTTAGTCCTTAAGAAATAAAAATATCAATTTGGTCTGCTACGAACTTAAATATCGGTCAAATAGTCCTTTGAGATAAATTTTTAAGAAAGTATTAGTACCTATCAGTGATTAATTTGACTCACATTTTTATTTTTTAAGAGCTAAATTAGTACTTTTACTTCTCGGGGACCAAATTTGTCTCCAATTTTTTTGTCAGTGACCGATTTGAGTATTTAGTATTTACTCTACTTTTGATTAGTCAACAAGTTAGAATCTTTTATTTATTTATTAAAAGAGAATCTTAGGGGTGGCAAAATTGGCTACCCTACTGCATCGCGCAGGGCGTAAAGCCCAGATAAAATATGGACTCAAAATTTACTACTAAAGCTTAGTTCTATGTTGGCTAGGGGTGTTCGCGGTGCTGTTTGGTTCGATTTTTAGACAAAAAGTGAACTGAACCGCAAGGTAAAACTATATGTGGTTTGATTTGATTCGGTTGGCTTCCTAAAAAAACCACACCAAACCTGCGGTTTGGATTGGTTCGGTTGGTTTGATTTTTTCCGAGACAAAACATAATTTAAAACAAAGTTAAAATTAACTATAATAAAAAATGGCTAACCTAAATCTTTAAGAAAAAATCTGCTCAAATATATGTAGTATATAAACTATTCTCTTTTAATTCTTTTTTGATAGCTACAACCATGATTAAAAGAATTTCAATTAAATTTTTTATTGTAATTTTTAAATATATCATTATAATATGGATTGTTTGTAAGTGAGTCAAGGAATCAATTGGATTGCGTTAGTAAGCGAGTAAGAGTTGGGTTTTAGTTGGATTTGGACTAATAAGTTAGTAAGGAAGGTTGTAAGTCAATAAGCCTTAGTGTTACTTGCGTTTGGTTTTGGTTCGGTTGGTGGAACAAAACTACGGGCCGAACCAAACAGTGCGGTTGATTGAAAAAAAAACCAAATAGATTTTGCAGTTTTTGTCGGTTTTCAATTTGGGTTGGTCGAGTTTGCGATTTTCTATTGGGTCGGTTCATTTTTGAACAGTGGTAGATCTTGACAAAAAATTGGAGGGGGCCAAAATAGTAACAAATATATAAACAAAAATTAAGTGTGTATTCATAATGGTTTGTTTGGCTTAGTGGTCAAAGTTACCTATGTCAATTTTAATGTCATGGGTTCAAATCTTGTTTGATGCGCTTTTTATATTAATTATTGAAAAATATACAAATAATCGCAAAAGAGAAGAGTAGCCATCATAGAAATCAAATTAGGGACCCTAAATACACCGATCATGCTCTTAATTAACCGCTCAACTATTGATACATTTGTTACTTAGTGTTCATTCTGGTTCTATATATTCTAACTTTGAGTATAAAATATATGTGTATATATTAATTTTTTACAAAATTTTAGGTACCGTGACATCTCCCAACTCCCATTAAGATCCCACCTGGTTTTGAACACCCCTAATGGTGGGGGTATAGGGAAAAAGGTGGGGTCCAAAAAACTATTTCTTCTGGACTCATATATAAGCAATAAATCACTTTTTAGATTCATTGAAAAAGTGATGTATCTCGACTATATGTAGTCCAGATACATTACTTTTTCAATGAATCTAAAAAGTCATTTGCTGCTTATATATGAGTCTGGAGGGAGTACCATTTTGTCGGTTTTATCTAAGTACTTGAAAATTCAAAGAGAGAGAGCCTCGCTCATTTAAGAGTTTTTTTGTACCCCCACCACTCTCCCATCTACCACCACAAGACTTTTTTTTGACGAAAATAGCCCTAAACAAATTAGACACAATCGTATATACGACTTGTAAAATTACAAAATCGTATATACCCCCACAAATATGTATATACGACTTTTTAAAAAAAAAACAAATCGTTTATACGTATTTGTGGGGGTATATACGATATGTTACCCCACATATGTATATACGATTTGTTATTTAAAAAGATTGTTTTTTATTTAAATTAAAAAAAAGGTTATAAAAAGGCTACTAAAAATCCGTTAAAGAGTCAAAACTAATAAAAAAATTTATAAAACACCACTAAAAATCTAACAAAACTAAAATAAGTCTATATAATTTTTTTTAGATTTTTTGGAATGAAAAATTAAAAAAATTAATAAAAAAATAGTAAATGATGGAATTTGGGAATTTAAGCCTCGCAATCCCATAAAAAGTTCATTCTAAGGGTGTCTTGGTCCTTGATTTTCTTGGATTTAATGGTTGTGGTTTCATTACAATCGGAGTAGGTTGCTCGAAAATCGATTGTTTAGCCTAAATTATTCGTTCGAGGTATAACATCGTCACGTGTTAACGAACTACACACTAAACCGATTTTTTAGCCTAAATTATTCATATCTAATTTTTTAAAAAATATATATAATTTTAATTTTCTAAATAATTTAATTATTTTTTATTTAACTACAAAACCGTATATACCAAAAGTGGGGGTGTATACGACTTTGTAATTTTACAAATCGTATATACCCTTCACATTTGGTATATACGATTTAGGAGGAGGGGTATATATGATTTATATGTATATTTTTTGGAGCTGAGGATATTTTAAGGTTTTTAAATTTTGTAGGGGTATAAGGGATTCTGGTGGGGGTAAAAAAAAAGGCTAAATTAATCTTTTAGTCCTTTATCTTTGGCCTTGATTTCGTTTTGGTCATTTATCTTTTTTTTCTCGTTTTGGTCCCTCATCTTTCATGTCTGTGTCATTTTGGTCCTTTTTTGGTATTTTCCATCCATTAACTTAACGGACGCCACATAGGCAGTTAACGGCTGACGTGGCGTCTTATGTGTTAGAGCTGACTTTTAAATAATTAAGTGATGTGGCAAATGAGGGACCAAATTGAAACTAAAAAATAACATAAAGGACCAAATTGACATAAACCCAAGAACTCTCATCTTCATCTTCTTCCTCCAAACAACATCTCCACCTTTATCTTCATATTCTCCGGCGAGCCACCACCACCACCACAAATCAATCACTCTTTAACTCTTAATCCCTAACCTCTCTCTCAAATCCAAAACCCCCAATTTCTCAAACTTAATCCCTAATCTCTCATCAACAAATTAACAATAAAAACAGAATTTCTTGAAAAAGAAAACCAAAGGGAATGAAAATCTCACTAGAGGGAAATTCATAGGAACTAAGACGATCAATATAAAGAACAATGGAAACAACAACAGTAATGCACAGTAACAACAACACAACGTTTCTCACTCCCACAAAGAAATTGAAACCAAGAAAGAAAGTTTCGAAGGAAAAAAGAAGACCCACTTTATCTTTTTCAAATGGGTAGGTTTGAAATTAACAAAAAAGTGTAAAGTTTCCAGCTTTGGTTATCTCTGAGCTTCAATGGAGTTAAGGCTTGTGTTCTGTTTCAATATATAAATTAGTATTGTATTGGAATGGGTGTGTTCTGGAATTATGGTTTGAGCTTCAATGGGATAATCCAGTTTTATCCTTACGGTAAAGTTTTCAGCTTTGGTTATCAAATGGGTGTGTTTTGTTTTTTGTTTATGAAAATGGAATGAACCAAACACATTCTTGGAATGAAGATTATTATGAACCAAAGCAATGAGAGATTAGGGGTGGTGGTGGTGGATGAGAGATAAGGGATTAAGTTTGAGAGATCGGGGGTTTTGGATTTGAGAGAGAGGTTAGGGATTAAGAGTTGAAGGGTGATTGATTTATGGTTGTGGTGGTGGTGGCTCGCCGAAGGTTGTGGTGGCTCGCCGGAGAAGATGAAGATGAAGGTGGAGATGGTGTTTGGAGGAAGAAGATGAAGATGAGAGTTCTTGGGTTTATGTCAATTTGGTCCTTTATGTTATTTTTTAGTTTCAATTTGGTCCCTCATTTGCCACATCACTTAATGAATTACAAGTCAGCCCTAACACTTAAGACGCCACGTCAGTTAACTGCTAGCGTAGCGTCCGTTAAGTTAATGGATGGAAAATACCAAAAAAGGACAAAAATGACACAGAAATGAAAGATGAGGGACCAAAACGAGAAAAAAAAAGATAAAGGACCAAAATGAAATCAATGCCAAAGATAAAAGACCAAAAGAGTAATTTAGCCAAAAAACAACAACTCTTTATTTAAATATTTGGAGAGGATAAAATGCGTCTACCATCAACTTTAACCGACCATCTTAATTCATCATTCAAATCCTAAAGAAATAGCAAGACATAAAACCTAACTATTCAGATTCTAAGCCCAGGTTCTAAGAGATTGAAAGTCAGTAGTAAAATAATTTTGATGTTCAACAATTCATTCTTAAAGCCATTGAATTCCATTTCAATTCCTTTGAGGGTGGGTGCACGAGGCTTTGAATTCATAGGGTGATTATAATTATATTACCTTTGTGATACCCACTTTTCACTTTTTGCCTCAACAATCACTTATCTCCTACGTGGCCTAACAGTATTTGGTGTGCTGTCGCACAATGACAGGTTATACAAAGAAAAGAAGCGAGAATGTGTTGCCGTTGCTCGCTGGTGTGTGTGCGGTGTCAGAATCAGAGACGAGGTAACCCCTCTCTCTCTTAATCCCGTTGTTGCTAATTGTACCTTCATAGTCTATTCCCTCAACCGTTGAGGTACGATTACTCTACTCCTAAGTAAGTGCTCCCACTTCTTGTCCTACTCTACATCACGTCGTGTCGTTTGATTCCCATTACTTCATTTCCTTGTGTTGCTACTACCCTGCCCTCCAAATTACTCTCTTTCTTTCATCCAATTACATTCCAATGAACAGAATTGGGGTTTGTTTAATTGATCAGCTATATTCATATTATGAACTAGAGATTAAGTTGTAGTATACCTATTTATGCTCTCTTTGTTACCGATTCTCCCCATTGGATAATTGAAAATCACATGGTTCAATGCACAATTTTAGCTAAAACCCTAGTTTTCAATTTGGATTTAATTTGGGTGTTGAATTTAATACATGAGTTATGAATTTTTCTGAAAGAGAGTAAAAAAGAAGGAGACTATATATATATATATATATATATATATATATATATATATATATATATATTATATTCCCTAATTAAACCTAGAGAAAATAACGTACGGACAATATCGAGCACTAGCTATAAGTTATGCCGAGACATGGTCGACTTTAGACTTTCGGGTTCGATTCTCACAAGGACAACGGTGTTGGCTAATGCAAACTTTTTTTTTCTAAGACGAGTGGAGATTAATATTTCGTTGAAAGTATTGAGACATTCAATGCAACGCGTAATAACCAAACAAAAAAACCATAATAACAATAATAAGCTACAATATTTTTAAAACTTGGATCGCGGTGGCCAAGATCGGTGTGGTCTCTAGGTCAGCTGGGTCAGTCGAGGCCAGAAGCCGACAATTGAACTACATGATCATGACCCGGTCCCAATTTAAAAATTCTTGAATTTTCAGGACATATAAATTTCATACCTCTAAAATTTAATTTGGTACACATCATGCCTAAAAAAAATCACCATAAATTTAATAATCCTACAATGCCATCAACATACATATAATACTAATCCGACTTTGAACTTTAGGTGGGTGTTTTGGTTTTCAGTCTGTCTTTCACTCTTTAGATTAGGTTTTTTTTTCTCGATAAGCAATGTTTCATTAAAAATGGCACCAGAAGTGCTCAAAACAAAATTACAAATTGTTTATACACAGTTTTTGAAATGAAATTTAAAAAGAGACACGTCTCTTCTCATTTCTCTCAGGTTTCTAATTTTGGTTTTACTTTTTTAAAAAGAGACACGTCTGGTTTTGGGGTTTTTTTTTGAAAAATATGCAAAACTCGGTCTGGTTTTACAAAACCCACCGAGTCATCGATTTTCACCGAAACCGGCCAAATTTGCTGCACTTCTAATCCATAGTGTGACTCGATCTGGTGACCCCTCTGATTCCCGGTTCACCCGGCCCAGGCCGAGCCGATTTTTAAAACATTGATAAGTAATTAATTAAAACTTTTTGTTGTAAAAAAAAGTAATTCATTAAAACTTAGCCACTAAAACACGTTATAACGAAGTGAGTTTCTCACAAATTTATTTCACTTGATTTTTGTCTTTTGCGCAGAGTGATGAATTAAAGAAATATATGTCTGAAAAAGAGAGGCAAATGAAGTGAGGGTAGGTAATTTGGTCATTTTGATAGGGAAACGAAACGAATCATGCATACGTGTCCCAGCTAGCTAGCTCCAGAATCATATATATAAGACGCACCTCGCTGCTGTGTGCGTATTGTTCAGCAGAATCAACACACTTTCTCTCTCTCTCTCTCTCTCTCTCTCTCTCTCTCAAATGGCAGACCCCGAATCAGCAATTTACGAGTTCCTGAAGCAGCAACAACCATCTTCAACTTCAAGAGAAGCAGCACGATATCAATTTCCTCACCATCCACTACCTTCAACGGTACGAACCTTCCAATGCAACTTCTGTAACCGCAACTTCTACACTTCTCAAGCTCTCGGTGGTCACCAGAATGCTCACAAGCTCGAGAGAGCCGCTGCTAGGAGAACAACATTTCCCTTTCACTACTCTTCTTCTCTCAAGCCCAAGCCCAATCCCAAGCTCAGGCCCGAATATGAAACTAATCATCATCGCGTCTTCCACAACTACCCTTACTGGTTTGAACTTCAACCTACTCTTCCTCTTCAGTTTCATCATGATGTGGCTTCCACTTCTCATAATGCTCCTCCTCCTCCTCAACTGGTTGATGCTTCTTCATCTGATGATCATCATGTCAATCTTGACCTCACACTTCACTTGTGAACTTCTCTCTTTTCTCTCTTTTACTTTGCTTTGTCGTTTAATTAGGGTTTTTATTGTTACAAGATTTTTAAAATGTTGGTTGCTCTTGCCATGTAATGAAATGTTGAGAAACTAATTATCTGGTTTAATTTAATCATCTATCAGTTTCTGTTCTCTTCACTTAATCTCTTTAATTTTTATAGTTAGTTTCTCATAATTCTCTCTTCATCATTTTTTGCTTTCTTTATTAGCTTCCTTTTTGTTTACGTTTATCCCACTCCCACCTATGATGGAGTTAGTTAAAGCACCTTATACACAAACGACTATTGTAGCTTTTTATTTTATTTCCTTTTTTAGTTGAATACTGAGGAAATTTATGAGAAGAAAAAATTATGAGAAATTTATATTTAAATTCAAAAATCCAATTAAGTAAAAAGACAATTATTATATTAAAAAGTGATACGCCAGAAAGTAATGGTTGTTAAGAACTTTGTATTCAAAATTTTGATGATGGGAAATGGTGAATATTTAAGCTTTTGGAGAGTAGTGAATATACAGATACAATTTACGAAATATATACATCCCTTACGGCCAAAGGAAATGGCCTACTCTTGAAACCTAATTCAATTGTAATCAGATTAATAAGTTTGCTATTTCCTTGTGTTTTTGGAAGGAACTGAAAGCAATAATGCAAAAATCCATTTGATTTGGAATCATAAAAAGTTACTACTGTATTATTTAGTACTATTAGTTGATTAGTACTATATACATTTATTTCCTTGCTTCGGTTGATGTGATGAAAATGTCGAATATTCCAATTTAATGAACAATCAATCGCTTCAATCATCACAATACATGTTGCACACACATGTCCATCATCATCTTTTTCTCTGATTGATTTTGAAGGGATGTACTAAGTTGAGATGATGAATATACATGACTCACAAGTGTGTCATCTCTTTTTTGTAATTTCCATTTTGGCAAAAATATTAAGGTTATCAAGTTTTATCTTTAGTTGATTAGCTCAAAGAGGAAGTAAAACACATGAGAAGATGAAGCCTACTTGTTTCAAATCAATAAAAGTTGATTCCTATATATATAGCTATTAATAAAGCCAGTGTGTGATGAGACCTTTGTGTTTTCTTCGTGTAATTGTTTGGTGGTGTTATTATTAAAGCCTTAGAGGGACTTGTCAATGCACGTAGCTAAATTATGAAGTGTTCTCAACAATTTCTGTGAATGGAATTATCAAGAACACAATGGATAGTCTCGCGTAGATAGGAAAAATCGTTCAACCCTTTCATTAGCCTCTCTGGGCGAGATATATAGTGTTACAGGCATTCATGGTTAATAATTGATAACCGTTACATAATTAAAGGTTCAGTTACATAATAAAGGCGACGGTTACAGGAAGATGCCTAGGCTAAAGGTGGGGACCGACTGCTATAGACTGGGCCGAGCATAAGAGGCGCTCCAAGATCTTAGTCCCTCGGCGCTCTGTCTTGGGATGCCGCGTGCTGGATCGAGGCTCGGCTCGGTCGTGAACACAGTCCCTCGAGCGATGAATGAGAAACATGAAGTCGCTCAAAAGCATGCCTGCTCATCGGTTCCCGGCTCCCCTTGTTATTGAATGGGAACCGAGTACTGTAGTTGACGCTACCTGCCACTTTTGACTGTTGGTAACGCTTTGACCCCCTTGGGAGTTGTGTTTGACTGCTGCGGGCGTTTCTGTGCACTTCATAAATGCTCCTGTTTGTAACTTGTTCTCTTTCTTCATCTATAAAAAGGGGCCATGATGCCTTGTCGTTGCCATTCCCTTTCCTTTAAGTTATTGCTTTCTTTCCTTAAGCTGTTGATGTTTATAAGCATCCGCTTTATCAGTTCTTGCTCCCCCTTTGGGCTCTGCACACAATCTTAAAGTCCCTCAGCGTTTTAAGATTGTTGGAGGGCTCAAAGAAGGAGTCGTGGACTTCAGGCATTTGTGGATGTTCTTCGCTGCGTTAATCCAGGCTATTCCGCTTGAGATTGTGTGAAGAGCTCAAAGGTGGTCTTTGTCTGCGTGGTGGTGTCGCGCGCGCCTAATGGTTGATTTTTCCTCCTCAATGTAGAGGATTTTCCATGGGCCCGGTGTTTGGAGAATTTTTCCATTGACCACTCCCTTTGTACGGCCGCCGACTTCCCCGCTTCTTAGGTGGATCTCAGAACTCCGGAGGGCAAATTCTCCATGGACCGGCTTATTTGCTCGAGTTCGCCACGGATTATCACATTTGTGCTAAGACGCAATTGTATTTTTGACCTTCATCGTGTTTCGGCTCTAGGCGCGCCGTTTTGTTAGCGTATCATGTATCATGAATAACAATATATATATTTGTGAATGAGAATATGCATATATCCATATTTGCAAGGTGCCTTTCGGCTTATGCTTATGTTTACAGGATCCTCTAATCATACCGCGGTCATTTGTGACGTCATCCTTGGCGTGTGAACACGTGCAATGAGACGTGACTTTTGAATTGACAGTTAATGATGTTTTGATCCTCTGGAATGGTGCCAACCACCTGTCGCGTCGCATAGTCACCACGTGGCGTTACCCTAGCCGTTAGAGTTGAAGAGGCTTTATATCACAACCGTTGATCGCTGAAACTCGAACGGTTCGCTAGATTGCTGTTATTTGAATACTCAAGTGCTTCTTTCTTTTCCCCCTTTCGCTCTTTTCCTATTCTGGCTTAGCCTGAAAACGACGCACTTACATTTCTGCGCTTTGAGTCATTCCACCATTTTTCAGGTACGCTTATTTTCCTTAATCTGGTAGTTTCTATTGCTTCTTCCTTTCTGTCTTTTGGCTTTCTTTGCGTAGTTACACTGCGAAATTCATTCATGGTTTCTATAATAAGCATTAGTAGCGATAGTGAGGAGAGGTTATACGGAATTAGGTGTGGCAATGCCTCCTGCGTTGGTAGGCAATGTTCACGCTGTCGTTTAGATTGTATTAGGCAAAATGTGCAGGCTATGAACACTCTGTTTGCCTCTGATGATGAACCCTCTCGTTCCACAGGGGGAGCTTCGAAACGATCTTGAATGGCTGGGGAGGATGTTGAAGATCATAGCGGTTATTCAGAAAGTATTGATTTAGAAGTATTGGACTCCCACTCGTGTTAGTAGTCGAGGAGTCATTGGAGCGAGTCGATCGTTCCTTTGTCATCCAATGTGAAGCGCGCTTTTTCCTGCGAGGCCAGTAGATCCGGATGAGGCCGTGTGTGATTGTCCGGAGGCTGGAAATAAGCCCTACACCTATATGTACACAACTTTGTTTGAGCACCTAGGTATTAGAGTTCCTTTCTCCGGATATTTGCATGCGGTACTCGGTTGCTAAATGTGGCTCGACTCGGCTTCATCCGAATGGTTGGGCTTACGCTCGGGCCTTTGAGATTATGTGTGAGTGCATTAATGTATATCTGTCACCGTGAGAAATTTCTTCATTTAAATGCGCTCCTCGGTTAAAGATCCTCCTCGTTGGGTCTCCCTAGGTAACCACACCCGTAGGCCTTTTATGAAAGTGTTCAAAAGCAGTTACAAATCTTTCAAGGACAGCTTCTTTCGGTTGGAAGCCGGACCCCGTGACCCATTTTTGTTAGTTGATGAGAGTAATGTTGAGTACTTTCCCCTTTACTGGACTCCGCACCCAAACAACAAATTTACCATTGAGAGGTGTAGCTTATCCCCGGCTGATCAGGAGGATGTAGACCGAATTTGGTCTTACGTTCAATCGGGTAACCAACCTTGGGCATCCCACATCATACAGAAAGTTGACGACTCAGCCGGACTTATAGCATACCTAAGTAAATACTTGAACTTTGTGTCTTCTATTCTGTCATGTGGTTTATGATTTTGATGGTTTTGCTCTTATATTTGTGGCGTGTTTCTGCAGGACTATTCGGTATGTCTACATTGAGTGTGGAGGATAGACGCCGTATTCGCGAGGAGCAGAAGCGGAAACAAGGGTATACCACCGATGCTGGTGCTACAAAAACTCCTAGCAAGGATCTTTGCTGCTTTGAGAGAAGAAAAAAGAAATCGAGCTCTCAGCGCCCCGCCCAACTTCCTCCCCTTAAAAGCCGAGACTTGTACCGAACCCCCGCTTCCCCACTTCGCCGGGGCAAATCCAAATCGTTTGAGTCTAATACGCCGGCCGACGCTAAGGACATGGAGGATGCCTCTTGGCGGAAGATCTTAGATGTAAAGAAGGTAAAGGATGGGACGGCTAGTGGTTCTATGAAGACTGCCTGGGATGTGCGGTATCCGCTGACAAAGGCCTTGAATCGATTTCTATTCCCGTGTGATGGAGCGGGTGCGAGAAAATGGGGCCTCGCGAGTTTGGTAGCAATCAAGTCTTACAGTCTTTGGACCTCCATGCTTGCTCATCACTTTGAGAGTGCTTACGGGGAATTAATGGCCGAAGGAAGTAGTCAGGGTGACCGACTCAACGCTATGGAGAAGGAGCTGAGTACTTGCCAGCAAGAGAAGAAGTCTCGGAAGAAGATTTGAAGAAGTATGCACACCACAAGAAAGTATGTGATTTGAAAATTACGAGCTTGTCGGAGGCTAACGAGCGTTTGAAGAAGGATGCGATGATCAAAGAGCGAGGAGTTATGCGGTTATAAGGAGAAACCGATCACATCCTACAACGATCCGAGAAAACCAAGAAGGAAGGCGCCGACTATGCTTCCCGGTGGTGCGAGAGTTTGACCGCGGGTTCTATTTAGCTCTGGATCAAGCGCGAGTGCATTTCCCTGCCTTGGATCCCCAAGTGTTTGATCCTGACAATGTGGTGGTCAATGGCCAAATCATGGCTCCCATTCTTGATAACCAAACCTCGCCGCGTGCCGCCGGTGCCGAGGGGAACAACACTACCTCTTGGACCTTGGATGGGTTAGACCGAGTGTTGAATGATTTGTCGCCAGTTGGGACTCCGGCAAATGAGAACCCGGTAGACGGGACTTTGGCGGTCGGTACCGGGGAGGTGGCCGATGACTCCGAGAAGACTCATTCCGAGGGTCCTCATGTTTAATTTGTTTTCATCTGAACTTTGATGACCTGCAGTTTGTAATTTGAATATTTTGACGAATATTTTGACACTTTGTATTTCGGTATTTTACCTTCTGCCTCCTATTTTGATAACTCTGGAGTTCTTCATAACTTTGTTTAATGAACCTGTTCGCCTGTATTGTGAAGCATGTCAGCGTAATATATGTTCATGCCTTGTGCTTTCATCGCGGCTTATTTTTGTTATGTTCCTCGGTTTTATTTTTCTTCCACACGACTTGCATCGCTGGGTTTATGCTTCTCTTCCTTTATTATTTGAGGAAGAGGTTTCGTGAAAGATCGTCCGGTTTGTGCCGCGGGATGCTTTCACATCTACTGCGGTCTTGTTTTTGGTCCTCTTTGCCAGAAACTCGTTGATTTCTTAAGCAAACGCGATCCCTTAACTTGCTTTTCAGCGAGTCATGGTCGGTGTGTTGCTATACAAAGAGGGTTTCTTCGCATGACTCCGCGGCTAACTTTTCAGCTAACTGCTTCATGGTCATGTGAAGTGCCTCCAAGGGGTTCGCGAACTCGTCAGTCCGGACCACACTTGGTAGGTCCTTTCATCTTCGGTGCCCGGGGTCAACATCGAGCCAACTACTCGGTCCTTGCCGTTTCGGGACTTTGTTTTTCAGACGCATTCACGTATGGCTTGTATAAGTTTTATTGCAAATAAATTTGGCACTTCAAACGTATTTGTAATCTTCGATTCTCTTTATTCAGTAAGTAACAGTACATTTGGGGAGCTATAGGCTTCCTACAAAAATACATTTATTGATACAAAAAACAGAGAATCGGTTTTTCATCCTCGGCCCTGTTGGGAAGGCCGAAGGTTTTTTCATCCTCAGCTATAATAGAACCGAAGGTTGGTAGCGTTCCATGACCTCGGGATATTTCCCCCGTTGAGTTTTTCCAGCTTGAATGCACCTTGGCCGACCACGGCTTTGATTCTGAACGGACCCTCCCAATTGGGAGATAACTTGCCCACGGCCCCTACTCTTGTTGTTCGGCGCAAAACTAGATCACCTTCTTTGAATGTTCTTTTCTTCACTTTGGAGTTATACCTTTTGGCTGCTCTTTGTTTGGCCGCTTCTTCCTTAATCTTGGCCATTTCTCGGGCTTCTTCAAGCAAGTCTAAATTGACCCGGAAGTCTTTGTTGGATCCGCATCGCAGTGGTAGTTAGTATTCTTGGGCTAGGCTCCAATATTTCCACAGGGATGAGTGCATCACTCCCCGTATGTCAAACGAAAAGGGTTTCACTGTTGAAGATTGCGGTGTAGTATTGTAAGACCATAACACCAATGGCAATTCTTGCCCGATTTTCCTGGAGTCTTCTAACCTCTTCTTCAAACCAGCCAGTACCACCTTGTTTGCCGCCTCGGCCTGCCCATTAGTTTGTGGGTGTTCTACCGAAGTAAAAGCTTGGTAGATATTCCAAGTTTTGCAGAGCTCGGCAACCGAATCTGAGGCAAATTGCGTTCCGTTTATCGATTACTATGGTTGCAAGAATTCCAACCCGGCATATTATTCTCTTCGGTGAGAATTTTTCACCCTTCTGGCGATATGGTCGCCACTGGCTCTGCCTCTATCCATTTCGTAAAATAATCGACAGCAACCAACAGAAATTTTATCTGACCCGGTGCAGGTGGAAATGGGCCGAGGATGTCAATACCCCATACAGCGAACGGCCAAGCCGAAGAAACTGATTGCAAGTTGGTCGGTGGGGCTTTTGGAATTTTCGCGTGCATTTGACATTTGTGACATCGGCGGACATAGTCAACCGCATCTTTCTTCATTGTGGGCCAATAGTATCCTGCACGTACTATTTTCGAAGCCAAAGCCTGACCTCCAACATGGCTACTGCACACTCCTTCATGCACTTCCTTGAGTATTGTTATGCGAAAAGGTGTTGTGCAAGTGTACACAATCGCAACAAGTAATATAATAATAAGTAAGATTCGTCTCCACAGGGATTGGTATTAATTTTAGAGTTTAAAAAAAAAGAATTACACTTTAGAGGAACAAGTAGCAAATATGTTGAGTAACAAAGTTCAGTTTAACAAAGGTTATAAAAGTAACAAGTAACGGTGAGTTAAAATATAAGAGAAATAAGTTGGATTGCTTTCACTATGTAAATTCCCAGAAACAAGACGCTATAACGTCTCACGCTATAGCGTTAAGCGCTGTTGCAAATATTTTGTGCCTTTCAGTCACTAGCGCCAGGGTTTCACTACAAGATGCCTATGTCTAGGTTCTAAATAGGTTCACCCCTGTATAATCAAGATCCCATGACTTATGCTTTATAAACTATTGCAACTTCTATGTCTAGAGGAAGCAAAAATTGATTAAATGTCTTCAACCAACCTTATCATTTATATTAATCCTTGAGTTCTCTCTATGGTTCATGTCCGAATCCACAGAGGTACTAGTTTTACGTGGCCAAATACAAAACAAGTTTGGAAGAGTTATCACACAAGGATTAAAACACAAAACGTGAGAAATTATATACGAAGCATTAATGGTTCATTACAAGCTATAGCAACCCAACTCAAAGAGTTTAGCTCATGTTGAGCCCCATCAAAATAACACAAATGAGAATACTTGCATTACCAGTAAGTAAAGAGGAAATTACAAGTGCAAAAGATACACTCTTGAAGTCTCCTAATCATCCACGTGAAGATGGCTCATCATCGACCTTACACCATGAGTACAAAGACGAGAAAAATACAAAAGAAAAGTAAAATAACAAAAGCTCTAAGGGGGTATCAATGGAGGGAAGAAGATGTCACACTTTCTCTCTCTACCAATACTCTCTCTAAAACTAACTAAAAACTCACAACTACTATCCGTGGGAAGGGAAGGAAAAATCAAGCATAAATCTTCTAGCCTTGCTAGCATGTGGTACAATCTCCTCAAAAGTCAAGAAAGGTGATAGTTGCTTTTTCACCAACTCCACTATTCTTTTCTCATGCATTGCCAAGTGTCCACACATATCCAAAAATCCGCACATGTCAAAGACGCATACAGTGATCATAAGATATGGAGCTTGGATTAATGAGCTTGGCGCCAAAATTGCACTTTCCTAAAGATGCTCGGTGATCACCTTACTGACGCTATAGCGTTAGATTTATAGCGCTAAACACCGCACTACTTCACAAAATTCATCAAAACATTCACAAGGGCACCAATTGTGCCAAATTCATAACAAAGCGGTGTTTAGCCCTTCCTTTCCTAATATTCACATAAATACACTCAATACTATACTAATATTACTTGAGAACTTACTTAATTTAATGATTAGAGGTATAAATAACTCATATAAATATGAGTTATCACACCCCAAACTTAAACCATTGCTTGTCCTCAAGTAATGACACTTGCAAAGACAAACAAACCGACACTATTTACTGACACACATGCTCGATCAACACTTCATTTCTAAGCATACTCACTCAAACATTTTCTCAATGGGCTAATGATTCAGATTCACACTCACACCAACACACCAAAGCATTTATTCAACTTCTAAGCTTATTCTTGCTCAATAGTGTGTGTGTGATCTCTTGACTCATCTCAATTCCTAGCTAGATTTGGATTTCTCTTTAGCCTTGGAAAGAATGGTCTTCTTTTGGTAAAATCAAGAACTCTTTCAAAACAATGACTAGATTAACATTTTCACACGGGAATGGGGATTTTCGGGCATGACAAAGGGTTTAACTAGGCACTTCAAGTCTATGGTCAGCGTTCCTAACTTATTGACTCTAAGCGACTCACGCTATAGCGTGTGGATTTATAAGCGCTTTGCGCTTGGACAAAGATAACAGATTTACTAGTTTGTAGCCCCTCATTACTTGGCTCTCAAAGAATTATTATATATATATATATATATATATATTTTTTTTTTTTTTTTTTTTTTTTTTTTTTTTTTACATGAGGCTTTGCCTCTTTCTTTGCCTTCAGGGATGACCCTAGCTTTTGTTTTGGGTAACTCTGACTTTACAACATATTTACATTAAACTTTTAAGTCACCGACCACCCTAAGACCTTTGTACCTAACCTTTATATAGCCCAACACCCCCAAACTTATGCTTCAACAACTCCTCAAGTTTATTCAAGCCTTGATCTCACCTTGGTTAACTCGGACTAGCCTAAACCTCGGATAGTCCTTGGCTAGCTAAGTTTCTTCTTAAGCCGCAGATTTACGTGCGAGAGCAATAATAAGCAAAGATTTCTTCTAAAAGCACGGCTCTCTTACTCACTTACACCATTATCATTTCAATCAGCCCAAAGGAACACATTCAATGACTATACCTAAAAATGAGGCACTTGAAGCAGTAACATTTTGAAAAACATTAACAAAAACATTAACAACTAACTTTAGGTCCTCCCCACAACAAAAGTGAGCAAAGTGTCCTCACCGCTCTTTAAAGACTAGGGAGAGGCCTGAACTTAACACACAAACATGATAATTCAAGTCTTAAAACATTTGTGAAGCGCAAAAGCAGACGCTATAGCGCTTCACAATTTATTCATGTTCACAAAACATTAAACTTATACGTGCAGAAAATTAAATTCACTTCTTAACGGACGGACACGGTTCTTGAGCTAACACGGGATGGCCGAGGAGGCTTTCTGACCTTTTTCTTCTTCTTCTTTTCTTCTTCGTCCTTCCTCGGACGCTATAGCCTCGGGATATTTATAGCGCGCCACCAGTGCTTCCTTCTTTTTTCGCCTCATCTCGCTAGCTTGCTAGCGACCTCCTTCTCTCCGCTCGGACACTTCCTTCCCAGTTCTTTGTGTAGGCTTTGCGCACTCTTTCTTCATCCACTTCCTCAATCACGATCGGCTTGGCTCCGGGCTTCTCCTTGCAGATACATAGGTTGGCCTCCTTGGTGCCACATGCTTCTCCTTGACTTTTTGCTTGGAGTGCCGGATGGCACTGGGCCTCATACTACTCCACGGGAGGACTTTCTGCCATATCTTGAGCTTCTTCTTCACTACCTGCAAGAAAGTTAGTCTTTGATTGAGGACTCCTTTGGGCTTTTTGTTTAAGCCTAGGAGTCTTTGTTGCACTTGATGAAGATAATCGGACTTGGACCGAGGTTCAGCGCTATAGCATCAGACGCTATAGCGCTAGCATGGCCTTCTGCAGGATTTTGGGAAACAGATTGTTGTGGTGATGCAGGTGGTGGGCTTTGTTCTTTTGTTGGAATTGGGGATTGGACTGATGGTTCTTGTTGTGCTGGCTCATTTAGGTTTGGTGCTTTTGCAGGTGAGGGTGATTTTTGTTTTTCTGGCTCTGGTGGAGGTATGGTTGGTGCAGATTGTGGAGTTTCAGGAATGATTTGTTCTTGGGCTTGTGGTGAGGGTATTTGTGGTGAGGGTGGTCTTGTGGGGCTAGGAGTGGGATCAGCAGATACTTCCTCATCTTCTTCACTTTCAGATTCTTTTTCCTTCTCTGGGCTCTCTTCACCAGACTTTTCTTCACTTTCTGAATCTTCATCCTCTTCAGAATCATTGACTTCTTGCATCACCCTCCTTGTCTCCTCTTCATCTTCTTCACTGAGCTCTTCTAAATCCTCAGTGTTGAGGGATTCTTCACTGCTCACCTTTGCTTTCTTCTTAGCAGGGCTCTTCCTTGTGGCAGGGCTCCTAGCTCTCTTCTTGATTGGTTCTGCAGTGCCTTCTTACTCACTTTTCTTTTGCTTGGGGTGGCTCCTTCACACCCTCATCTTCAATTAGCCATTCGGGAATACAGGTGGCTCCATTAACTCCTTGCCCCTTGATAATTTCTCTAACACAACCTTCTCCCATTCAAACTTAGCCTTAACAAATTTGCACAGAGTCTGTTGATTCTTCTTCAACTGATTGAGCGCTATAGCATCAGACGCTATAGCGCTAGCAGCACTTCTGCACGGGCTTGAACACAGCGGGAATATCTCCTCGGGGAATTCTCCTCTCATCACGGATTTCAATTTCAACTTCACCGCTTGCATAATTCGAAGAATTAAACAGGGGAAAGTAGAGATTACCGCGTCGCTTTGAGCTCGCTTTTCTCAATTTCTCCGCAATGATTTTGCCCACATCTATGCTTTCACCTTCCAGAATAGCATCAAGCACTATCAACCTGTCCTTCTCCACATTTGTTGTGTGGGAAGTAGGCATGAGTGAATGCCTGATGAAAGTGAACCACATTGCAGCTTCATCCACCAGAAATGCCTTCTTGACTTTAAATTCTGAGCCAAATCTCTCCCATGTTGCCTCCTCCACGCAGATTCTTTTTGACCTCCTCCATCTCCTCACAGCCCCAGGAATCAAGCTTTTTCTCCAATGCCTTGCCTGAATACCCTAATTTGAAGTAGTCATTGATGGAACTTGGACTGAAATCTACTGTTTCTCCTCTGACCAGAGAATAAGTTTGGGGCTTTCCCCCTTTTGGAGGAGGAATACCCTGGTAGAACTCCCTTACTAAAGGCACGACATATTCCCCTACGTGCTTGATAAACTTACGCCACCCTAACGCTATAACGGTGGATGTGAACACGTCGGGGGCTTTTCTCGTTTTGAAACCCCTTTCAAAGAATGAAGTTCATCTTCCAATAGCGCGAGATCGTCCTTTGGGTCTATGGCTCTTGAGGAACCGGGCTCGGTGGTCTGGCCTTTTCAGGGCTTTTCAATGGAGTGCTTCTTCACCATTTTGGGATTTTTGAAGAAATGAAAGAAATTTGTGAATTTTGGAATTGATTGTGGGATCGGTTTGCGAGAGAAAGAAGAAATGAAGTTATGGAAGAATTGGGGTTAGGGAAAGAGAAAGAGATTCAACGGTTAGAAAGGGAGAAAGAGAAGGGAGTGGTTGAGTGAGAGGTTATGGGAATTGAATGATTTGACCGTTGTTTGATGGGTGGAGTGGACCAAAGTGGATCAGGCGATCCTGCGTGGGCGCATAGGACGCAGCAGATTGAAGTGTGCATGCGCGCTTGCCACGCGTCATTGTAACTGCCCCATACTTAGAAATAAAAATTGATTCTTCTTGCCGGCTACCTCCTCTTGACGCTTATAGCGTCCATATCACACTTCGAGCCTTCAAATTCCCAACTTCCTCAACACAAAAATTTTCCCTCCTGCAAAACAAAATGAAATAAAAACAACAGACTGTTAATTAAAAACCTTGGGGTGCCTCCCAAGAGCGCTTGTTTTAAGAGTCATCAGCCTGACTTCTTCATTTGATGTTAGGGATCTTGAAGATCAATTGAGGTCTTGTCCTCATTCTGTGTCACCATGGTATTGTTTTACCCTTTGCCCATTCACCTTGAAGGTGGTGTTGGTTGCTTGATCAAACAAATCCATCGCACCATAAGGGTAGACCTTGACTAATTTAAAAGGGCTGGACCACCTTGATTTTGACTTGCCAGGAAACAATTTTAATCTAGAATTGAAAAGGAGCACTTGGCCTCCTTCAATCGCTCTCTGCTCAGTATCTTCTGTCATGCCACATCTTTGTTTTTTCTTTGTAAATGGTGAACTCTCATAGGCAAGCATGCCTAATTTCATCAAGTTCATTTAATTGCAGTAGCCTAGCCTTACCGCGCCTATCACAATCAAAGTTGAGCTTTTTATGGCCCAATGAGCTTTGTGTTGCAACTCAATAGGAGGTGACATGCTTTCCCAAACACAAGTGCGTATGGAGACATTCCCTGCAGGTGTCTTGAAGGTCGTCCCTGTAAGCCCATAAAGCATCATCCGGATGAATTGACCGATCCTTTCTTGAAGGTCCCACCATTTTCTCAAGCATCCTTTTGATTTCTCTATTGGATAATTCAGCTTGCCCATTTGTTTGTGGGTGGTATGCGTTGGCAATCTTGTGCCTCACTCCATATTTTCCTAATAGAGACTCAATCAACTTGTTACAAAAGTGAGAACCTCATCACCGATAATTGCTCTTGGTGTACCATATCGGTGAATATGTTTTTCTGCAGAAACTTGTCGATGACTTGGCATCATTGTTGGGAAGAGCCACGGCTTCAACCCATTTGGAAACATAATCCACGACCACCAAAAGTATATACAAATTCCCATGAGAAGGAGGAAAGGGACCCATAAAATCCATGCCCCATACATCAAAGAGTTCAATCTCTAAGATGTTGGTTAAGGGCATTTCATGCTTGTTTGAAATGTTCCCAGTCCTTTGACACCTTGCACGCTTCTTTACCCATTCTTGAGCATCCTTGAATAATGTGGGCCAGTAATACCCACATTGCAGTACCTTTGCAGCTGTTCTAGTTCCTCCAAAGTGTCCACCACATGGTGAAGCATGACAATGCTCTAACACTTGAGGTTGTTCTTCCTCTGCAAGGCACCTTCTTATAACTTGGTCTTGGCATTTCTTGTAGAGAAAAGGTTCATCCCAATAATAATCTTTCACTACATGGAAAAACCTTTTTCTTTGTTGATAATTCAGATCTGCAGCACAATTGCGCTTACCAAGTTATTTACTATGTCAAGAAACCATGGGCGGTGTCTTTGGACGCTATAGCGTCACGATGTTATAGCGGCAACCGCTATAGCGTTACATTTTTTTACTGCTACTGCCAACAACTTCTCATCTGGGAAGATTTCTTTGATCTCTCCCTGTTCTGTACCTGCATTGTCTCCTTCAAGTCTAGACAAATGGTCAGCAACTTGGTTCTCCACCCTTTTATCATGAATTTCCAAGTCAAATTCTTGGAGGAGGAGAACCCATCTTATTAGCCTTGGTTTTGCATCTTTTTAGAGATCAAATACTTGATGGTGAATGGTCTGTAAAAACAATTACTTTTGTGCCAACCAAGTATGATCTAAATTTATCAAAGGCAAAACCACGACTAATAGCTCTTTTTCAAGAATCGTGTAATTTAAGCGTGCTTCAATAAGTGTTTTGCTTGCATAGTAAATGGAATGAAAGATTTTATCATACCTTTGCCCAAGCACAGCTCCCACAAAGATAGTCACTTGCATCACACATGAGCTCGAATGGTTTACTCCAATCGGGGGCAACAATGATAGGTGTGCAGAATTAGAGCTTTCTTTAACTTACTCGAAGGCTTCAAGGCATGCATCATCAAAGTTGAAAGTGGTGTCATCTTTGGAGGAGTTGACATAGAGGTTTTGAGATCTTTGAGAAGTCTTTAATGAATCTCTGTAGAAACCAAAGATGCCCAAGGAAACTTCGATGCCTTTGACACTTGAGGGGGGTGGCAATTTTTCAATGACTTCAATCTTGGCCCTATCCACCTCCAAACCTTTCTTGGAGATCCTATGCCCTAGTACAATTCCTTCTTGCACCATGAAGTGACATTTCTCCCAATTGAGCACAAGATTTGTCTCTTCACATCTTATTAGTATCTCTTCCAAGTTATCCAAACACTTCTGAAAGCTATCCCCAAACACAGAGAAGTCATCCATAAAAACCTCCATAGATTTTTCAATGAAGTCAGAGAATATGGACATCATACATCTCTGGAAAGTTGCAGGGGCATTACACAGTCCAAAGGGCATTCTCCTAAAAGCAAATGTGCCATAAGGACATGTGAATGTGGTCTTTTCTTTGGTCTTGGGGACTATTGCTATTTGGTTATAGCCGAATAGCCATCAAGAAAGCAATAATAGTCCTTACCAAAGAAGTCCTGTCCAACATTTGGTCAATAAAGGGAAGAGGAAAATGGTCTTTCTTTGTGGCCTTGTTCAATTTCCTCGTAGTCCATGCAAATTCTCCAACCGATCCACTGTTCTTGTGGGAATCAACTCATTTTTGTCATTTGTGATCACGGTGACACCACCCTTTTTGGGAACACATTGCATGTGGCTAACCCATGCACCGTCGAGTAAATAGGATACACAATGATCGCATCTAACCACTTGAGGATTTCCTTCTTCACTACTTCCTTCATTATGGGATTAAGCCTTCTTTGACCTTCAATGCTATGTTTAGCATTTTCCTCTAACACAATCCTGTGCATGCATTGTAGGACTTATCCCATGTATATCGACATTTGCCAACCTATTGCCTTTTGTGCTCTCTTGAGTTGTAATGAGCTCCACCTCTTGTTTTTGGTTCAAACTAGCAGAAATAATGACAGTAGAGTCTCATTGTCCCCCAGATATGCATACTTGGTCTTTGGGGTAATTCTTTCAACTCTAGATCGGTGGTTGAACAATAGAAGGAACACTCTTCTTGAGGTTTGAATTTTCTTGCTCTAGTGACTCATATCTCCTAGCCCAAACCTCATTCACAAAACTTGCTTGCCTTCTTGAAATTCTTCTTCTTTCAAAAATTCATGTTCCTCTCAGTGATTGTTTAGCACCTTTCCCAAGTGGTTGTTAGATTTTTGAAAATGTTTTTGAACCACTTGGTCAAGAGAAACCACAAAGGAACACTCTTCAAGATTGACATCCGGAAGTTTTAATGCATTCGTAACATTGATCTTCACTTCTTGATCATTAACCCTCATTGTCAATTCTCCTTTTTGAACATCTATGAGTGTCTTCCCAGAGCCAAGAAGGGTCTACCTAAAATGATAGGTACCTCTGCATGACCGCTTCAAAATCTAGAATAACAAAGTCAACAGAAAAACAAATTTATCTACCTTAATTAAAACATCCTCCAAGATTCCTTCGGGATAGGCAAGTGACCTATCGCCTAACCGGAGGCTTACGAGTATAGGCACTGGCAGTTCCTATACCCAATTGAGTGTAAATGGACTTAGGCATTAAATTAATGCTTGCCCCTAAGTCACATAAAGCACGCACTAATAAAAATTTCCAATGGAACAGGTATTGTGAAGCTACCAGTGGTCCTTTAATTTTTCTGGGAGTTTATTTTGCATCAACATCTTTGCATTCCCTACCATTGCCACGATTTCAAATTCTCCCAACCTTCTTTTCTTTGTCAAAACATCTTTCATAAATTTGGCATAGTTGGGCATTTGTTGTAATGCCTCAACTAGAGGAACATTAATGTGCAATTGTTTTAACACCTCAAGGAATTTATTAAATTGTTTGTCCTCATGTGCCTTTTTTTAACCTTTGAGGAAAGGGGGAGCAGGATATTCTGTGCACCAATTTAGGTTCGTGTGTTGTTTGCGTTTGACGCTATAGCGTCACAAAAGCTATAACGTCTGGAAAATTTTTTCATTTCCAAAGAACACTTGACTCTAAATTCTTAGGTGCGAAGATTTACCTCCCTACCACTTCTCGGTGGTTATGGCTTTCACATGTTCCTTGCCGGTGCATGAGATGATGATGGTTCGGTGGTAGAAGGAAGTCCACCATTCTCGCTTTGTGTGAGAGCGGATGCAACTGTCCCACTTGATTCTCCGAGTCTTGATTGATGCTTCATGAGTCCGCATTGTTGTTTTACAATCATCGATGAATGACCTTAGCAGAGACTCCATTGAATTGTCCATAGGAGGAGCAGAACATTCTGTCTTGCGGAGTTCTTTGTTGTTGTTGTCTTGGAAAACCTGGGGGAATAGCAGGAACATTTGTGCTTGTATTAGCATTACTTCCTCCCCCCCACCTGAAATTAGGATGGTTTCTCCAACCAGGGTTGTATGTATTGGAGTAAGGGTTGTTGCCCTTGTTGTACCCCACATAGTTGACAGAAGCAGGATTAGTGGTGCACTCTTCATACAAATGAGCTCCCCCACAGTATACACAACTTGCTTCTCCAGGAGGAGCTTGTTCAATTGCTGCAGCAGTTGACCTTTCAGGCGCTATAGCATCAGACGCTATAGCGTTAGCAGTATTCAACTCCTTTATCATATTTGTCAGAGTAGCCACTTGGGCTGAGAGAGCAGAAACCTCACTCACCTCATGAACCCCAGCTACTTTCCTTGTAGAGTTTAGCCTTTCAGTAGGCCATGAAGAACTGTTTATGGCAATGCGCTCTATAAGCTCACAAGCTTCATTGTATGATGAATTAAGGATCACACCTCCAGATGAGGCATCTAGCATAGACCTTGTAGGTGCTTCTAGTCCATTGTAGAAGGTCTCCATTTGAATTACTATAGGAATTCCATGATGTGGACATTTCCTAAGCAGTTCCTTCCATCTTTCCCAAGCCTCATGCAATGATTCACCTTCTTTTTGCTTGAAGGATGTGATGTCATTTCTCATCCTTGCATTTTTGTTTGGTGGGAAATACTTCTCCAGAAATTTCTTTGTCATATCTTCCCATGTTGTGATAGAATTGGACTCCAAGGAATTCAACCAAGCCTTTGCTCTGTCTTTTAAAGAATAAGGAAACAGTTTCAGCCTGAAAGCATCCTCACTCACACCTGGAATGATGAAATTGCTGCACACTTCTAGAAAGTTTCTCAGGTGAGCAAAAGGATCTTCTTGAGTGGAACCTCCAAATTGTCCAGTTGTTTGGAGCATTTGGAACATCATAGGCTTGAACTCAAAATGAGTAGCGATCCTACAATGAGCCTAGTGATACTTGTCTCCATGGACTGTGGATCAAATACAGCATAATCTCTCATTGGCCTGTCTCTGTCATTCACCATTTGATTTGGAGCTTGGTTCAAAAACCTTTCTCTATACCAGTATTCATCATCAGTTTCAGTATGGGTAAAAGGACCTTGCCTTCCACCTCTTTGCCCTCGTCTTCCTATTTGAGAGGGTGTTCTTCCACCCATTGTACCTCTAGCGCAGTAGGATTAGAGTGCTCGCACATAGTTGGTCCGAGTTGTTGTAGTCTTTGTTGGCGTCTTAGCCTTCGAATCTTCTCTCCGGTTCGGGATCAAACTCAAAAGTGGGTGGTTACGATGCGGGCATACGCTATAGCATCGACGCTATAGCACTTCCTGTAACACACCACAGAAAAATACCAAGGTAAAACCTCCCTAAGGATGTAATAATTTCTTAAACAATAAAAATTAAATGCAATCCCCGGCAACGGCGCCAAAAACTTGTTATGCGAAAAGGTGTTGTGCAAGTGTACACAATCGCAACAAGTAATATAATAATAAGTAAGATTCGTCTCCACAGGGATTGGTATTAATTTTAGAGTTTAAAAAAAGAATTACACTTTAGAGGAACAAGTAGCAAATATGTTGAGTAACAAAGTTCAGTTTAACAAAGGTTATAAAAGTAACAAGTAACGGTGAGTTAAAATATAAGAGAAATAAGTTGGATTGCTTTCACTATGTAAATTCCCAGAAACAAGACGCTATAACGTCTCACGCTATAGCGTTAAGCTACTATTGCAAATATTTTGTGCCTTTCGGTCACTAGCGCTGTGGTTTCACTACAAGATGCCTATGTCTAGGTTCTAAATAGGTTCACCCCTGTATAATCAAGATCCCACAGCTTATGCTTTATAAACTATTGCAACTTCTATGTCTAGAGGAAGCAAAAATTGATTAAATGTCTTCAACCAACCTTATCATTTATATTAATCCTTGAGTTCTCTCTATGGTTCATGTCTGAATCCACAGAGGTACTAGTTTTACGTGGCCAAATACAAAACAAGTTGGAAGAGTTATCACACAAGGATTAAAACACAAAACGTGAGAAATTATATACGAAGCATTAATGGTTCATTACAAGCTATAGCAACCCAACTCAAAGAGTTTAGCTCATGTTGAGCCCCATCAAAATAACACAAATGAGAATACTTGCATTACCGTAAGTAAAGAGGAAATTACAAGTGCAAAAGATACACTCTTGAAGTCTCCTAATCATCCACGTGAAGATGGCTCATCATCAGCCTTACACCATGAGTACAAAGACAGAAAAATACAAAAGAAAAGTAAAATAACAAAAGCTCTAAGGGGGTATCAATGGAGGGAAGAAGATGTCACACTTTCTCTCTACCAATACTCTCTCTAAAACTAACTAAAAACTCACAACTACTATCCGTGGGAAGGGAAGGAAAAATCAGCATAAATCTTCTAGCCTTGCTAGCATGTGGTACAATCTCTCAAAAGTCAAGAAAGGTGATAGTTGCTTTTTCACCAACTCCACTATTCTTTTCTCATGCATTGCCAAGTGTCCACACATATCCAAAAAAATCCGCACATGTCAAAGACGCATAAGTGATCATAAGATATGGAGCTTGGATTAATGAGCTTGGCGCCAAAATTGCACTTTCCCTAAAGATGCTCAGCTGATCTGCTTACCTGACGCTATAGCGTTAGACGCTATAGCGCTAAACAACGCACTACTTCACAAAATTCATCAAAACATTCTGAGGCACCAATTGTGCCAAATTCATAACAAAGCAAGTGTTTAGCCCTTCCTTTCCTAATATTCACATAAATACACTCAATACTATACTAATATTACTTGAGAACTTACTTAATTTAATGATTAGAGGTATAAATAACTCATATAAATATGAGTTATCAAGTATTTCCTGTGCTTTGTTGTTTGTGACACATTTGAGGAGCGGCATGGAGAAACCTCTTTTGTATAGCTCGGTTTCGATCATTGTGTAGTTAGTAGCCGCTTTCACTTTTTTTTTTTCTCGTCATCCCAAGACATTCAGACTCTTCACCCCGCAGTAAGCAAGAATCTTGGTCATCCAAATAATCGGGGTCAATCTCTGCCGAGAAGACTTGGATTTGATTGATCTTTGGGTTGGGTTATCGTTTCTTGTATTATCGAATGGTTATTGCCGAGTTTTTAGTGCTTGCCGCTTTGCTAATATGTCCGCCTCATTGCATTTTGTTCTCTAGGAACATGTGTTAGTTCAAAGGAAATAAATCTGAGTTTTAGCTCTTGTACCTTAGACAAATATTTGGCGAGTAGCTCGTCTTTGGTACTGAATGCTCCTGTGACTTGGCCGGTAACTAGAAGGGAATCGCTACGAACCTTGAGATGCTTCACTCCGATGTCTACTGCCAAGTTCATACCGGCAATTAACGCCTCATATTCTGCTTGATTGTTGCTTGCCTTGAAACCAAACCGAAGCGATTGTTCTATAAGTACATTGTCAGGTCCCTCCAACGTGACCCCGGCTCCGCTGCCCCTCAAATTAGATGATCCGTCCACTGATAAAGTCCAGCGATATTCGGAATGGGGTCTATCCGTCGGCTGATCCCCTGCTATTTCCACCATAAAATCTGCTAAAGCCTGCGCCTTGATTGCCCCCCTTGGCTGATATTTGATATCATATTCAGATAATTCGACCGCCCATGCCACCATTCTTCCAAGCAATATCGGCTTGGAAAGTATTTGGCGAATAGGCAAATCTGTTTTGACAATTACTGAATGGCTCATGAAGTACTGCCGAAGCTTTCTGGCCGCCAAAGTGACTGCATAGGCTACCTTTTCAATCTTCTGGTACCGTTGTTCGGGACCTCTCCACATCGGTGACATATAGTAAATGGGGTATTGCTCTTTAGCTCTTTCTTCAACTAGAATCGCACTTCTGCGTGCTCAGAATGCATAAATACAACAATAAAACAGCCCCTGGTGTAGGGGTTAGGATTGGTGGCGCGGCTAAGTATGCCTTTATCACCTCCAAGGCTTCTTCTTCGCACACTCACACCATTGAATCGCGATTCTTTCTTAACAATTGGAACATAGGTGGTAAGATATTGGCAAGTGTACCAAATCGCAAGTAATAAACCGATAAGTACGGAATATCGCCCTCAAGGATCGAACTAAATTACTAATTACGCTAACAACGACTAATATGAACCAAATTTAAATAAGGGTTTGTTGAAATGGTTTGAGCTATGAAGCTCTAAAATAAAGCAATAAAATGTTTTGAGCTTTTAATAAAATTGGAAACGGCAAACGTTGAACTAAATACGATGAGAATGGATGCTAGGGATGAACGTCTTTTGTTTTCCGCACTATGTAATCGGTTTAACGTCAAGGATACCTCTCTCTCTTATTTTACTACCGACCCTACAATATTTACTAAGTCCTAATTCCATAGGTAACTATTCCTTTGTCGATTATTAAAACCCCTAATTCCTTAGGTGATCCTAATTAACTACAAGCCTTAAACACTAGAGGTCGCCACATACAACAATTCGGAGAATATCCCTAAGCTACGAATTGCCGGAATTGAAATTCTGTCATTCAATAATAAGAACTTCCATTAAATCATTGAATAAAAGATAAGTCTACAATTTTCCAATCGTAAATATGTTAAAACTGAATTTCAATCCACAAATACAAGAGAGAACAAAGTAAACATAATTAAAGACCAAAGAAACATAGTGCTCTAACAAAATCAATTCATCCCTAACATAAGGGTTTAGTTACACATGATCAAGGGAGATGAAAAGAGAGAATTACACGATGATGATGATGATGAGGACATTCGAAGTCTCAATACTTGTTCCCAAGGCTTGATTCTTCAATAGCCCTCTGCTGCAAGGAGTTCTCTCTGGTGTGCTAGGGTTCCAATTCGTCAAAAACGGTGAAAGATCCCCCAAAAACGAGTGAATTCGCGTTTTTACTTTTTTTTTCGCCCGCGCCGGCGCAGGCCAGCCTCGGGCCAGCTCCGCGCCGCCTTCATTTCTCGACTTCAGGGTGAGTCCCAGCGCAGCGTCGCGCGGTTCGCGCCCGACTTCCTTATTTCATCGACTTGTGGCGCTGAGTCAGTAGCGTCCGCGCGCCACGCCCGCGCGCGATTTTCCTTATTTTCCTTACTTGAACCACTTGTTCTTCAAGACCTTGTAATTCCTGGGCACAAAAACACACAAGAATCCCAAGCATAAACACTGCATAATACATAAACCTCTAATAGCACAATTTGCCAAATTCTCCTAACACTTCACATTAATTCATCAAAACTTCAAAGTAAAATCCCTTTTTTAAATACTGAAAAACATCATGTGATGGGGATTCATCACAACCCCCAACTTGAACATTTGCTTGTCCTCAAGCAAAGACAATGCAAGACAAACACGAAACTTTGTCAACATCAGATAACATGCAATCAATTATGAATCCCTTACTAAACAAGACAATCACAAACTTTCAAAGGACAAGTTGAGCAACAACTTTCAGACCGACCACTCAATTTCCAACCCACACGTGGTACTCTCACTAGCATAAACTTGCTCAATAGTGCGTGTGTGACACTTGACTCAGTTGGACATTAGCTAGTTTCAAAATGCATTTACCTAAGACTAGATGGTTTTCTTCCGAGAGTGCAAAAGATGGTTCAAAACATAGGGTAGATTCACGTTTTCACAAACTGATCGGGGGGTTTCAAGCACAACAAAGGGTCTTAAATAGGCATTTTAGATTCGACCAGTGCACTAACTATTATAACTCACGCATTTCACTACACCAATTTATTTTTGGGCTGCAACCCCTTTTATTACATTGGCATTTGGATTTGATCAACATGCGCTTCGGGACATTGCAGCAATTATTATTTTCAACTACACAACACGGCATACACTCAAATACACGGGTAGACGCTACAGTGCTGCACACACACACCCCGACACACACGGCATACACTCTAGCGTTATGGGTGGACGCCACAGTGCTGCACACACGCATTAACACACGACACGGCATACACTATAGCGTTACGGGTAGACGCTACAGTGCTGCACACACACACAATGCACTGGTCTTTCTACAATCCTCATGCCCAGCCTTAATACAATTGATGCACCCCCAACTTAGCTTCTACAACTACCCTAAATTTTTAATAAAAATTTTGCGACTCCCATGGTCCACCAACAACTAGCTTAGCTACCAGCATTTCTAGGATCACTAAGTTCCACAGGTTAGTGTTTTATGTGTGGAGCAAGAATGCGCTAATTTGATCACCACCGGGGTATTATTCGCTCAGTTCTCACCGAATCATCACAAAGTTTGCTCAACTGTCCTTTATTAAAAAAAATTTAAACAGGAAATTCACCATATGATTGCATTTTATTCCTGATACTGACGATAGGTCCTCCCCCCACTTAAACACAAAGCAGTTGTCCTCACCGATTGATTTAGGGAAGGCCTATTTACAAAAACCAAAGCAAAACAAAAATAAAATCACATAACGGAAACTAATTGAAAGAAAACATCAAAATTCACAATCAAATAATACTAGACAAGGAAATAAAGGAGAAGAGATAGAACACTACCTCACATGGGTTGCCTCCCATGAAGCGCTTCTTTAACGCCACTAGCTTGACGTTACCTCGAATTTTAAGGGTCGCTTAAAACCAAGGCCCGCTTCTCTCTTTTCACCACTTCGCCAAGGTATTGCTTCCACCTCTCGCCCATTGACCATCCAACTTCTTTTTGAGGAAGGTTCCTCCAATTCGATTGCTCTCGGCTTGAATTCTCTTTTTGGATCTTCTTGTCATTGTATGCTTTGACTTTCTCGCTTGTACAACTTTGAAGATTCATAAACTTGCAACCTCATTAACTTCTCCTCTTCCAATCTAGTCAAGGAACTACTAATGATAATTTGGATGAAGATCATCATCCACCAGAAAACATATTTCAAATGAGGGGAAGTTGTTTCAATTCAGAATCTTTTTCTCTGAATCTCCCCTATCTAGCTCTCTTCTTTTTCTTGAAAACTCTTTCTACCCGAGAAGCTTCAAATTGCATAATACGTTGTTCTATCTCACTTCCCAAGTTCTCATCCGCTTCTTCAATAGAATTCACAATTACATCCTCCAATGGAGAGATGGAACTTCTGTCTAAAGGTCTCTTTCACAGAGTTATCAATCATATCCACCCTAAAACACCGTCCTTTGTCATCGGATGGCGCATAGCTTCAAAAACATTAAAAGTAATCTTCTCATCCGGAACCTCAAGATCGCCTTCCCTTGTTGCACATCAATCAAAGCTCGCCCTGTGGCTAAAAATGGTCTACCTGGATAAGTGGTACCTCTGCATCTTCCTCCATGTCAAGTATCACAAAGTCTACAGGAAATAGGAATTTATCAACTCGACCGAACATCTTCCAACACTCCATAAGGATATTTTCTTGATCGATCAATGAGTGTCGAGACATTCTAGTGGGTTTCACCTCACCACCACCCGATCTCTTCAAAGATAGACAATGGCATAAGATTAACATCGCCCCCGGATCACAAAGAGCTTTGCCAATGGCTATGTCGCCAATTGCACATGGAATGGTGAAGTTTCCGGATCTTTCATTTTCTCGAGGAGCTTCCTCCGGATTATAGCATCGCACTCCTCATTCAAAGCCACTTTGTTTGCGTCCTCTTTAAATTTCCTCTTCTTTGTCAAAAGCTCCTTCATGAATTTAGCATATATGGGCATCTGTTCTAGAGCTTCTGCGAAGGGTATATTGATTTGTAGCCGCTTAAAAACCTCCATGAACTTAGAAAACTGCTCATCTTTTTGATGTTTCTTGCTAGCATGAGGATATGGCAGCTTCACTTGAGGAGGAGGTGTCTTGAGTTTCTCTTGTACCTGCACATCAAAGAACAAATTGTTTTCATTAGGGTTAGACTTCACACCTTCTTCACTTTCCTTACTCAACTCATTTTCGACTTCTCCATTTTTTTCATTTTCATTCTTTTCACTCAACTCTTTTCTTTCATTTTCAACTGACACCTTCTTTTCACAATTCACCACAGGAGTCGGCAACTCCCGACCACTTCTTAGAGAATTAGCCTTAGCAGTTTCATTCCTAGGGTTGTCAACGGTATTAGCTGAGAAACCACTGTTAGATGATCCAGCAAGCTGCTTTGATAACTGCCCAATTTGAGTCTCTAGATTCTTTATGGAAGCTTCATGATTCTTTTCCATATTCTTCATAGCTTGGTCTTGAGATTGAAAGGTTGTCTTTGTCATTTGCATAAACTGTGTCAACGCTTCCTCCATAGGAGATGGCTTTCTTTGTTCTTGACTAGGTTGCTGCTGATGTGACCCTGCGGTATCATTATTCTTCCAAGAGAAGTTGGGATGATTCTGCCACCCAGGATTGTAGGTGTTAGAATAGGGGTTCCCACCTTGCTTCGAAAGTTGCCCATATAATTAACTCGTTTCTTCGTTATCTCCATGAGTTGCACAGTCACCTTCATGAGCATTTCTGCCACAATAATTACATGCACCCTGGTGTACTGCTTGAACGGTCGCAGGGGTTTGAGACCCCCCTGGCAGAGTAGCAGCTAGCTGCTTAGTAAGAGCTTCAATTTGGAGTGACATTACCTTTTGTTGAGCCAACACAAAGACTATTAGAATCCAACTCTAACATCCCTTTCTTCTTTGTAGCACTCCCTATCATTTTGAATTTTGTACTCATTAGAGGCCATATGCTCCATTAACTGTCTTGCTTCCTCTGCAGTTTTAGTACCCAAAGATCCTCCAACTGAGGCATCTAACATCATCCTTGTTTGAGGTCGCAAACCATGACAGAAAGTTTGCAATCAAGAAAGTCATCAATACCATGCCTGTGACATCTTTTTAATAACAGTTTGAATCTTTCCCAAGCATCATAAAGCGACTCACCATCTCCTTGCTCAAAATTTGATATTTCACCCGTTTCTTGATGAACATAGAAATTGGAAAGAATCTTTCTAAGTACTTGCTCTCTAGATCACCCCAATTGTTAACAGTTCCTATTTGGGATAGTGTTTAGCAAATCCTTAGCTCTACCGGTCAAAGAATATGGAAAGAGACGCAACTTTTTTTAGGTCGTCAATACTTCCGCAGATTTGTGGACCCACAAATTTCATAGAATTGAAATAAGTGTTGATTTGGATCTTCAACATCGCATCAAGAGAATTACGATTTCAAGGCAGTGAGGATCCAAGACTTGATCTCAAATGCTACAGCCCCACACAGTTGGAAGGTGTAAGCTTGGACGCCTTGGTTCTCTGTTTCCCAAAGTCGCCCAGAGTGCGAAAGCGGTGGTGGATTTTCTCCCATGATTTCGATCCACAGTTTGTTGCACGAGAAGATTCTCGGTTGTTGCTCTTTGCTTCCTTAACCTTGCTTCCTTTCTATTAGCTCTAGCGGTTTTCTCAATTTCGGATCGAAAAGTAGATCTTTAGGATCAACACTCCGCGCATGCACCGAGAAAACTACAACTTGGACAAGTGTCAAAGCAAACCGTGTGATATATATACAATAAACAAAAATAAACGTAAATAAAACTAAAGTAAATGTAAATATGTGCGGGTTCGAATTAGCGATTGCCTCGAATTAATTAGTAAATTAATTTCGATCCGAAGAACGGCGCCAAAAACTTGGTAAGATATTGGCAAGTGTACCAAATCGTGCAAGTAATAAAACCGATAAGTACAGGAATATCGCCCTCAAGGATCGAACTAAATTACTAATTACGCTAACAACGACTAATATGAACCAAATTTAAATAAGGGTTTGTTGAAATGGTTTGAGCTATGAAGCTCTAAAATAAAGCAATAAAATGTTTTGAGCTTTTAATAAAATTGGAAACGAAGCAAACGTTGAACGAAATACGATGAGAATGGATGCTAGGGATGAACGTCTTTTGTTTCCGCACTATGTAATCGGTTTAACGTCAAGGATACTCTCTCTCTTATTTTACTACCGACCTACAATATTTACTAAGTCCTAATTCCATAGGTAACTAGTCCTTTGTCGATTATTAAAACCCCTAATTCCTTAGGTGATCCTAATTAACTACAAGCCTTAAACACTAGAGGTCGCCACATACAACAATTCGGAGAATATCCCTAAGCTACGAATTGGGAATTGAAATTCGTCATTCAATAATAAGAACTTCCATTAAATCATTGAATAAAAGATAAGTCTACAATTTTCCAATCGTAAATATGTTAAACCGAATTTCAATCCACAAATACAAGAGAGAACAAAGTAAACATAATTAAAGACCAAAGAAACATAGTGCTCTAACAAAATCAATTCATCCCTAACATAAGGGTTTAGTTACACATGATCAAGTGGAGATGAAAAGAGAGAATTACACGATGATGATGATGATGAGGACATTCAAGTCTCAATACTTGTTCCCAAGGCTTGATTCTTCAATAGCCCTCTCTGCTGCAAGGAGTTCTCTCTCGGTGTGCTAGGGTTCCAATTCGGCCAAAAACGGTGAAAGATCCCCAAAACGAGTGAATTCGCGTTTTTACTTATTTTTTCGCCTACCACATGCGGCGCGCGCTAGCCTCGCGCCGCTCTCCGCGCCGACTTCCAGATTCTCGACTTGTGGCGCTGAGTCCAGCGCGTCCGCGCCAGTTCCCGCGCCAGCTTCCTTATTTCACTGACTTGTGGCGCTGAGTCCGGTAGGCCCGCGCCACGCCCCGCCGGCTTCCTTATTTTCCTTACTTGAACCACTTGTTCTTCAAGACCTTGTAATTCCCGGGCACAAAAACACACAAGAATCCCAAGCATAAACACCGCATAATACATAAACCTCTAATAGCACAATTTGCCAAATTCTCCTAACACTTCACATTAATTCATCAAAACTTCAAAGTAAAATCCCTTTTTTTAAATACTGAAAAACATCATGTGATGGGGATTCATCAATAGGGCGTATTTTGTCAGCCGCTTGACCGAGGAATCTTGAGAGTGCCACTATTCGGCCTGCTAAAATCTGGACCTCCTTTGCATTTGTTGGGCTTGAGGGCTTCTCGATGGCTCAAGACTTTGCTTGGGTTAGCCTCTATTCTCTCGTGAGTCAACACATAACCTAGGAATTCTCCTGCTTGAACTCCGAAAGAACACTTGTCAGGGTTTAAACGCAACTCATGCCTTTCCAGTAGTAGAAAAGTTTTTTGGAGATTTGCCAGGTGAGACTCCTCGGTTGTCGACTTGACCACCATATCATCCACGTATACTTCAATGAATTTCCCAATCTCTGCCTCAAAAACTCTGTCCATTAAGCGTTGGTATGTAGCACCGCATTTTTCAAATCCAAAAGGCATTACGCGGTAACAATAGTTGTACCTGTCAGTCATGAACGCTGTCTTCTCTTCATCCTCTGGACTCATCTTGATTTGGTTGTAACCGGAGTATGCATCCATGAAACTCAGGAGCTTATAGCCAGAGGCTCCGTCTACCAAACCATCAATACTCGGCAAAGGGTAAGGGTCTTTGGGACATGCTTTGTTGAGATCCGTGTAATCCACACACATTCGCCATTTCCCGTTGGACTTCTTCACCATCACGGGGTTGGCCAACCATGTTGGATACTCGACCTCCTTTATGAATTGTGCTTCTACTAGCTTCTTTGTTTCCTCCCGTATAGCTTCAGATTTTTCACCGCCTTGCTTCCTCTTTCTCTGGGCTACAGGTGCTACAGATGGGTTTAATGATAGCCGATGACAGATGAAGTTAGGATCAATACCTGGCATGTCCTGAGGGGACCACGCAAATACGTGGGTGTGACTGGAGAGAAATTTAATCAGTTGATCCTCAAGCTCAGGAGTTAGGCTAGTGTCGATCCTTGTTTTCTGATGCTGAGCCGGTCCTATCACTACTTCTTTCAGGGTATCCACCGGCTTTAACCTTTGCTCCTCTTTTGCCGGGTCATACAGCCGCGGGTCTAAGTCTAGAAAACTGCAGTTGGAACTAACTCCTTGCCCGGCCTTTCTCTGAACCGTCTTTACCTTCGCGCTCTCTGCGTAACATTTTCTTGCAATAATTTGATCGCCCCTTACCACACCTATCTTGCCATTAGGGAGGGGATACTTCATGCACAGATGGGGATATGATACTACCGCCATCAAAGCATTAAGTGTCGGCCTTCCCACTATTATATTGTATGATGAATCTGTATCAACTATCATGTATCTCAGAGTTACAGTTTTTGCTGATTCTCCTTCGCCAAAAGTTGTTCTCAGGTCCATGTAGCCGCGGACCTCAACCTGCTCACCAGAAAATCCCACCAAAGTTCCAGGATAGCTCTTAAGTGCCTCCACCGGCAAATTTAAGCCTTCGAAACACGGCCAATACATAACGTTGGCTGAGCTGCCTCCATCTACCAGTACCCGAGCTATTGAATAACCGCTGGTAGTGACGGAAATTACAATTGGATCGTCTGAGTGAGGCCGCACACCTTCAAATCCTGCGCATCAAAAGAAATTGCGGGATATTCCGCATCAGTCACAGCATAAGTGGTTTCCGCAGAGGAGACCGATAGAATAGATCTAGCATATCTTCTTCGGGATGAGGATGTGGCTCCCCCTCCGGAAAATCCTCCGGATATCGTGTTAACTCTTCCCTTTTCGGCCGTTTCATGCTCGCGCGCTTGCCTCTTTCTCTCTCGCTTGGCATACGTTTGATTGCCGGGGCGCGGCTTTGGAGGGGTGGTGCCTGAGCACTTCCTTCTTCACCTGCTTTGACGTACTTTTTGAGTTGACCGCGCTGAATGAGCTGCTCAATTTGCTGTTTGAGGGTCCAGCAATTGTCTGTGTCATGTCCCTCCGTCCGGTGGTACCTGCAATAAGACCCTGTACTCTTACCCATTACACCGACGAAAAGGCGACGGTCGGCGTATCGATCCATCATGAAGTCCTTCGTCTAAAATCACCGACGGTCTTGCCTTCAGAGGTGTGAAGGCCAATTCTGCATTTGGAGGACGAGTGCGTCGCCCCTTTGACTTTGCATGTGCGCCTCTGTCGCGCCGGTCGTAGGGTGCATGCCGGACGGGTGGGGAACGTCTCGGTGAGACCACGCGCCTTGGTGGTGCTTGCATGTCCTTTTCATCCTTTCCGAGGGCAATGTCATCTGCGTCAATGTGTTTCTCTGCTCGGACTCTAATCTCATCCATGGTCCGCGGTTTCCATAAGGAAAGGGCTTCACTAAAGGTTCCGTTGCGAATACCTTTCATAAATGCTTTCACAAAAAATCTCTCGTCAGGATCATCCACTAAAACCGTTGACTTGTTGAAGCGCTCTAGGTAGGCCTTCAGAGACTCCCCCGGTTCTTGGCGTACATCGAACATATCCTCAGCCAGCATTCGCTTCTTCTTATTTGCCGAGAATTGTTGTATGAAACGACTGGCTAAATCTTCAAAACTTGCTATAGAGCGTTCCGGTAGCCCCTTGAACCATTTTAAGGCTACGTCGGCTAAAGTCCCGGCGAACATTTTGCAACTAATGGCGTCGGTTCCTCCACTGATCATCATCTGCGTTTGGAACGCATCGACATGACTAAGAGGATCTCCCGTACCATCGTATGTGGCAATGGATGGCTCCCTGAAGCGCGGGGGGAGCTGAGCAGCCTGGATAGCAGCCGAAAAAGGCTGAAACGCCCGCAAAGGTGTTCTAGTAGCGTCGATCACCTGGGCGAAGTGTCTCATTTCGGTGAGTTGAGCTTGCAGCTGCACTTCCCTCGCTTCCAGAGCCTGGGCACGTATAGCTTGTTCTTCATTTTGACGGGCTTGATCTGCGTTCTGGGCTTGCAGTGTTTGAACAGCCGCAAGCAGCTGCTCAATCCTGGGATCCCCAGTGCTAGACGAAGCGCCGCCATTATTCAAATTTCTCGTGGTCACCATTATGCTAGTGACAGTGAATCAGTTTAGAATTTAGTTGTGGGACGTAGGAAAAGTTTTACCAGGCCCCACGGTGGGCGCCAATGTTCTCAACAATTTCTGTGAATGGAATTATCAAGAACACAATGGATAGTCTCGCGTAGATAGGAAAAATCGTTCAACCCTTTCATTAGCCTCTCTGGGCGAGATATATAGTGTTACAGGCTTCATGGTTAATAATTGATAACCGTTACATAATTAAAGGTTCAGTTACATAATAAAGGCGACGGTTACAGGAAGATGCCTAGGCTAAAGGTGGGGACCGACTGCTATAGACTGGGCCGAGCATAAGAGGCGCTCCAAGATCTTAGTCCCTCGGCGCTCTGTCTTGGGATGCCGCGTGCTGGATCGAGGCTCGGCTCGGTCGTGAACATGAAGCTATAGTTTAGATGGGATGACGATGTTTAATTTTGGAAGTATTTTAAGAGCATGTTTGTTTAAATTTTTTATAATCCAATGATTGCATTTTTTCTTTCACTAACACATTATATTTCAAAATTCATTATGCGAAAAATCCGCAATTTTGATTCCTTATTTTTTCCACTGCAATTTTGGTCCCTCTATTTCGTTAAATTCTGAAATGTTGACTAGATTGAAATTTGGTCTTCTCAAATGCTGATGTGTAACTATTTTAATTGACGTGGCATTTTCACTTAGTCTAATTAGCACGCCATGTCATTTTTAATATTAAAAATTATTTTCTTATATTTCATACAAGGGTTTGAAACTTTGAATCCTAGACTTCATCTTCAACATTCCTTCCCTTCCCGAAACCAGATCTCAGAAATGGCAAATTTGTATAGGTTTAAAAAAAGTTGTGTAGAAACGTGAAGGTTAATGATAACAAAACACACTACAACATTTTGACCCTATGGCAACGGTCAAAAACCGTCTCCTAAAGCCAAAAAACCGTTGCCAAAGCCTACGGCAACGGTTTTGAAACCGTTGTACCTACGGGCGTTGCCTAAACTAAAGGCAACGGTTTTCTGCACCTAAGGCAACGTATAGGAAAAACCGTTGCCATTGACAGATAGAAGGCAACGGTTTTTGTTTCCAGTCTATGGATTCGGTTGAAAACCGTTGCCCCTTTTGGCAACATTTAACAACCGTTGCCACCTATGGCAACATGTTAAAACCGTTGCCACCTATGGCAATGTATAGGAAAAACCGTTGCCATTGACAGAAGGCAACGGTTTTTGTTTTCCAGTCTATGGAAACGGTTTAAAACCGTTGCCCCTTTTGGCAACATTTAAAAAAACCGTTGCCACCTATGGCAACATGTTAAAACCGTTGCCTTATTATTATACACTGAAACAAAAACGTTGCCACTAATGGCAACACTAAGAAACCATTGCTATAAAACGAAAAACCGTTCCATTTATTATACTAATCTATGCCAACAACAACAAAACTACGCTATTACAAAGAAACCACAACAAATAACTACATTCGCACCTCATTCTTAATCGAAACGATTTAAAAGACATAATGATCCTTATATTGCTACTTTGAGGACACAACAAAAGTAACAAATCATGTATCTTAAACGAAAATTTGTTACTACAAAAATGCACAACAAAAGAACAAAAGAAATAAAACTTCAGTCTTCAACATAGTCTTCAAACTCTTCATCATCCAAGCCATCAAGACCTTCATCTCCTTCATTATTTTCCTACAAAAGTAAAAAAATTCGATTAATTTACTTTCTTAAGTATTTGGATTAATGTTAATCTCCTTCTAATTTCCTACAAGCTAGGAAACTAGAAATCGCACCTAAGTATTAAAACCAACTTCTTTGACTCTCATGTGTTTACATAGAGTTATAAAACTCTAAGCTTAAAACTTATGTCTAATAACATTTTTGATCTTCCTAGTTTCACCAGAGGATATATCCAAAAAAATAGAAGTCATGGCCTAATGACACATTAGCAGAAAGAGTGCAAAGCAAATGACAATCAGATTCGGTGCTTAATATCATCAACTCAGAGAAAATGAAGGCAACATTGTTGTAACTGAAACACGGGATGCTATCAAAAAAAAGTTCTATCAAGCCAAAAAAATACAATGTAGACAGTATAAATCCATGAATAGAAAACCATTATTGTATATGACATTCCTATACAATGTAGACAGTATAAATCCATGTTAAAATCACAACTCACTAGCTAATCTATTTTATGCAGTCAGAGGAACTTATAAATAGTACAATTTCCATATATTTCAGAGCTTTGCAATATACAAATCTGACATTTACTCAACAATAGAGCCTCTTTACAGTGAGATCCTCATTTTCAACATACTAATGCAAAACCTTAAATGCATGAATCAATTCCTATCAGTACACAGGAACTTACTTCCACACCACTACAACTTTAATTCCCCATTGAAAAGCTTAGATGAACTCAAAAGGGAAACATAACTTTCTAATAATTCTAAGATCTCACACAAAGTCATTCATCTTTGTACAACTGTAACTTGCTAATTAAATTTAAAGTGTATCAAATCAACATTTACCACATTATAAAATCATGCACAGTCCACAATCAAATCAACCCACATTTTGAATATCAATGACCAACACACCATTTTGAACATGTTCATAGAAAAGGAATTCAGATCAAACCTACATGTAACACATTTCCACTATATTAAGCGTAAATATCACAATGCTACACGTGGGCATGCAGAAGTTGTTAATTGCTTTACTTCCTATCAAAGAAGCTAAATAACAGGAAGTATTTTATTCTTACTTCCTATCAAAGAACCCAAACTCACTCTTACTTACCCTATGAGCTTCTGGGGCGTGTGTTGATGTCGAAGAACGTGGAGCACTAGTAGCATCAGGCGGAGTTGTAAACATAGCTGCCAAAGCCTCCACATTCAACCTCGAGTTACTTGGATCTAATAAGGCCTTTGCAAAAGTTGAAACTTTTCCTCGGCCGCTTGTAGTTTTCTCTTCAATTTCTTTGATATGATTGGCATGTTCTTCTTTTAGTTGTTCCACGTGATTTGCATGTGCTTTCTTGATTTCTGCAAGTTCTTCATTTCTTTTCAACATAGTAGTTATTCTGACTCTTCCATGGAGTGCGTACTCTCCTACTTTTTCTTTACCAACCACCTTTTGAAAAGCTTCCAAGAAGATGTACTGACACTCACCAAGTCTTGAAGTTTTATCTACCATATTTAGAAAGCAATCACAGTTAAAGATATACTTTATTATACCTCGTCTATATATATTACCATAAAACACAAAAAGCATATTAACATCTCAAATTTAAACAGAAGGGAAAATTCAAAGATATTATTAAAGTGGAGAATAGTTCACAATCACAAATGACAAAACTCATTAAAGTGGAGAACAATTGTTGAAACCAGCAAAATTACCAGAACTAGCAATATGCAGAGTATATCCAGTGAAAGTAGAGAACAATTGTTGAAGAGGGCATTAATCAGAAAGAGGACTCAGAGTCAAGAAACTGCAATAGAAAGCAAACAAAGTAAGGACTCTAAAAAGGCTTCAATTTCTGCTCAAAATCAATGTGGAAATGAATTGTTAAAGATGGGGTGCTGCAGCTGTACCTTTCTTGTTAGCAGCCCCTTTATTTTCTCCTTAAAAAGTATGTTCAGCTGTACATTTGTAGGTAAATATCAACATCAGTAACAATTATCAACCACAACAATTATCTGCATAACTTAATAAAATCACTCCCCACAATTAGCATTGCTATGTTTATTACTAAGTTATGCAGCCAACTTGTGGTTGGCACTACCACTACCACTTTCCTGAATTGGTTAAGTAACCAACTTCCAGTCCCTGTCTGATTTATCAGTCCCACATGTACAATCCAATACACTTCTCCCTAATATAATCAATTTTTAAATGGTTACCAATAACAATTCTTAAAATCTTTTCTCATATCTACAAAAATATATCTTTAATTTATAGTTTATAACAAGTAGAGAGACCATGCAGAACATTGCTAAATCCTAAATGGAAATTCACTGAAACTGCAGAACAAAACTATTTACCAATAATCATGCTTTCACAAAACAAACAAAAAAATTAAGTTTGCAAAAAAAAAAGTTATTGGATTTAGCAATATAGGAGATGAGAGAAGGAAAGAAAATCGATAGAGCGAAATTGAAAAAGGGGAGCTTACGGATGTCTTCTTGGGTGGAAAACTGGCGGCGACCGGTGGGCTTGCTCTTGAATTTGCCTCTACCCATTTTCAATTGATCAATGAAATGAAATGAGATTCGCACACATGCTACGTTACGCTATCTTCGAATCAAATCACTGAGAAGAAGTCACAACACAATAACAAACAGTGAATTGCCAATATGTAACTACCTCGGCTGATAAAGATAATAGAAAGAGAAAATAGCTAGCACTGAACTAAAATAGTCTTTTAAATTCAACCACAGAGTTGAACAAATACAGGTATTATACAAGCACCTCCCCATATTTCATTTTGTCAAACCCTACTAACATGTGTAAACTATAAACTGTAGGTTCCACTACCACTTCCATGAACTGGTTAAGTAACCGACTTCCAGTCCTTGTCCGATTTATCAGTCCCACATGTACAATCCAATACATTTCTCCCTAATATAATCAATTTTTAAATGGTTACCAATAACAACTCTTAAAATCTTTCCTCATATCTACTAAAAATTTTAAAGGGTTTTTGCATTGTGCTTTGCTCACGTCTTAAGGAGAAAGCAGCCTAACGATCTTTTTATTTTATTATTAAAGATAAAGATGATGATTATTATCAATCAAGCATAGTCTCTTCTTTTTTTTTGACCAAAACACGTTTAAAGTAGGTATTGTAGCTTTCAGTTTAAGTGTGTGATGAATCACTCTAATTATTGTGAATCATATATGTATATTGTCATATTAATTAGTCTGACCAATAATATAAAATGCAGGGAGTGGCAACAAGAATATTATATTGGATTGCCTAACTTGAAAGCATGGAGAGTGGAAACCAACTTCAACTTTCAAGTTCACAGCAAAACAGTGGAGGAACCACTTTTTTCAAAACATGTTTCAATGGTGTCAACGCCGTAACAGGTACCTTATTACCACCCTCTTTATCAAACTCTGTTTGCAAAACTAAATCATAATTCATATGTACAAAGATGTATTATGAGCAGTAATCTGAATTCATCTTTGTAGCTTCAGAGAAAAGAATCAAACACAAAGGCACAAAACTCAACAAAATGAGCAGTAATCTGAATTCAATTCAAACAATAACAGATATATTGAGTGACTTTACAAGTTGGCAGTCTCTCCTAGATCTAAAAATTCCAACAAGTTTCATCTCCATATGAAACGACTCCACCACTCTATTCTATTATATTATAATCATGCTTTCACAAAACAAACAAAAAATTAAGTTTGCAACAAAAAAGTTATTGGATTTAGCAATAATTTAGGAGATGAGAGAAGGAAAGAAAATCGATAGAGCGAAATTGAAAAAGGGGAGCTTACGGATGTCTTCTTGGGTGGAAAACTGGCGGCGACCGGTGGGCTTGCTCTTGAATTTTCCTCTACCCATTTTCAATTGATCAATCGTTTCACTTTATTCCCAAATTCCTATTCCTAATTCCCAAATTCCTTTCAGTTTATTCCCAAATTCCTATTCCTAATTCCAAAAACCCTTTGCGATGGAGTGCTTTAGGAAAAGAGATTGTGATGGAGTGCTTGAGAGTTTGCGAGGGATGAATCGTTTGTTGATGGAGTGAGAGTGATGAACGGTGTTGTTGATGAATCGATGGAGTGCGAAGTTTTAGGGTTCCTGAGAAAAGTATGCTGAGTGTTTTTTTTTTGACGCAAGTGTTTGAGTGTTTTTGGGTTGAAATTTTTTTCCTTTGCCACCAAAAAATTTTGGAGAATCATAAAACGCGCTACTATTTAGCGCCCAAATTTTTTACTTTTTAATAAATGACCCTATGGCAACGTTTATGAACCGTTCCATAAAGCTTAAACAAAAAAACGTTGCCGTAGACCTTATGGCAACGTTTATAAAGCGTTGGATAAAGATTTAACAAAAAAACCGTTGCCGTAGATCCTATGGGAACGGTTTTCAGCCGTTGCCAGTAAAAAAAATTTCAAAAAAAATGAATCAGCAACGGGTTTAAAAAACCGTTGCCATTGTTGGCTAAGGCAACGGTTTTTTTGCCCTTGAAATTTTAGGCGTTGCCATAGGGTCTAAATGTTGTAGTGAAAATGGTTCCCTTTCCCCCTCAAATTGCCTTCTAGTCGTAGGAGGTGGTGGTAGCTCGCCGGAGGTGGTGGTGATGGTGTTTTGAGGAAGAAGATGAAGATTTTAGTGTTTTTTTTTGTTTTTGTGTCAATTTGGTCCCCTATGTTTTTTTTAAGTTTCAATTTGGTCCCTATGTGCCACATCACTTAATGAGTTCTATGTCAGCTTTGATACTTAAGACACCACGTCAGTAGTTAACTGTCAGTGTGGCGTCTGTTAAGTTAATGGATGGAAAATACCAAAAAATGACCAAAATGACACAGAAATGAAAGATGAGGGACTAAAAAGAGAAAAAAAAGATAAAGGACCAAAGTAAACCAAGGTCAAAGATAAAGGACCACAATTATATATACATACATGGTAGACACGACCACAATTATAGTTTTTCCTTTCACTTATTTTTTTATAACAAATATTTTTTAAGTTATATTTTCCTCACATAACCGTAATTTGAGGAACATGTTGGTTGAGGGCGATTAAGATTATGTTTTGTTTAAGAAAACTTTATCTGATCAATGTATTTTAATTACACTTTATCGAGGAAGCGTTATCGTAGGTATCAATCATAGAGTGGGGGAGGACCTCCGGTGTTGGATGGAGTGGTCTTTGTGCAGGTTTCCCCCTTTTAGAATGAAGCCACTACAACATTTTTGGCCCCACCAAAAAACCATTGTCTAGCCTTATCCCTAAATACCGTTGTCTTTAGATATGAGAACAATTTTCTAACCGTGGCAACTTAAGGCGTTGCCTATTCTTTAGACAACGGTTTTATAAAATAAAGGCAACACTTTAAAAAAACCATAGTCTAAGGTTTGCATTGGAGAACGGTTTTGCACTATTGCTTGTAAAAAACCGTTGTAGTTGGTATTTAATTTACGAGTACGGTTTTGAAGTGATCTACACCTGTTGCTACAAAAAACTGTAGTTGTTGTTGTTGTGTTGTGCTTTAGAGAACAGTTTTACACCATTGCTACTAAAAAATTGTTGTTGTTGGGAGGTTTTAGAGATGGTTTTAAAGTGAGCTGTACCCACAATTTGTCATTGTTTAAAAAAATAGTGCTAAATTTGTATTTACAAATTCACTTTTAAAACCTTTAAAAAGATATAGAAAATTATAGAAACATAAACTTTGCTAATAATAAACAAAAAAAATTAAAGAATTAATACGTAATAATAATAATAAGCCGACAGCTACAACAAACAATTGATTAAAATAAAACTTAATTTAAACCAATCTAATTTCTAACTTGAGTCGCAACCAGCTGGCTGAGGATAACTATAGTTTTGTGGTGAAAGAAAGTGCAAAGTAAAGTCTAATGGTGTTTTATTATTGATACAATCTGCTGTTTTGCAGAATGTTGGTGCCCATATTTCATCGAATTTAAAATGTTCAAAATTTGGTAGAGGTTTTCTCTTGCTATTATTTAGAATTGGCAACACAGGGTAGGAGGGTGGATGGAAAGGTTGCGGAGTAGGAAATAGAGATGGAGTTAGTGGAGTTGGACATTTGTAATGGTTGCCACTTAGTGCTAGAGGAGAACATTTAGGAGCCACTAGACCTAAAAATAATATAATCCAAATAGCCATTTCTAAGAATGGGATAGTAAAATTACAAGATATAATACACTTTAGATAATGAAATGCATGCATAAGAGATTATTTTGGTTGAAATGCTAAGGAGATCAACTTATGATTATATAGTCAAAACATAGTTGCATTGAGTTAACATTACCTAATTAGTGAAACCTAGTTGTAATTGGAGTCTTTAATTCCCACTAACATTTGTCTCTTTATTTTTGACAAAAACGTCTCTTTAATTTGCTCTCACCAATTTCAATTCTGGTTTCTTCAACTGCACAACACCAACGACTTATTTGATTACTATTTTGCTTATATTTATTCAGTTTTCTAGAATATAAAAGTAAAAAGCTTGTTTGAATAATTTCTGTTTAGAACATTGTTTTTAAAAAGTGTTTCAAATTTTTGTACCTCAATGAGTGTGCTTTCTCTGTTCCGAGGACAATTTTTTTAAGGTTTTTTCTTCCATACCCACCTAGAGTTGGGTGGGTATGATACCTTATAGGCAAAATACTCATTGACACCTTTTTTTTCTATTTAAAGATTTTAAAATAAAAATAAATATTGAACCTATTTTGCCTATTTTGTCTTGAAGGTATCATACCCACCCAACTTTGGAGGGGTATGAGAGTAATCACCTTTTTTTAAAGATTCATTATGCAAAAATCATGTATGGATAACGGTGCGTTTTTATGACGCATACATTGGGTAGCATTATCCTAAAAACATGGATGCAACTTAAAGTGTTGGATGATGTTTACTAGAGAAAATGTTATCATAATTAAACATATACAAATATTGTATATAGATAGAAACATAATGACTAAAAACTTAAAAACTCGAGTAAAACTCATATAACATTTGTGTTAGAAAGAGTTGTTTGAATGTATCGTTTAAATACCTTTTTTTTAAATAGCGGTCAAAATTTAAAACATCATGTAAAACACGACAAGGCTCAATACTCCTATCATATCTTCGTACTTATCGACTGAAACTCTAAATAATAGCATATAACGTTTACATGAGTACAACTTTGTGGTAATCAGTCCTCTTTTTCTACCCTTTAGCATCTACCATGAAACATATCATCAGCTTACACGCATTTGAAATCCTCATCATCATTTTCCATTGTAGGGAATCTCCAACAACCATTATATATACATACATGGTAGACACGACCACAATTATAGTTTTGCCTTTTACTTATTCTGTTTCTGAATCCTTTTGATCTGGTTTTGTTTTTTATCTGTATTTTTTATTCTTTTTAATATTGTTTGGTTGTTTTGCTCTCTTGCCTTGGGTTTTGGTCTAGTCCCCCATTGGTTTCTTTTTTATATTCGTTTTTCTTTTTTTAATAGATTCATTTTTCTTTGGTTAAAAAAAATATTATAAAAAATATTTTTCAAACTATCTTTTTCTCACATAACTGTAACTTGAGGAACTGATTGGTTGAGGGTAATTAAGATTATGTTTTGTTTAAGAAAACTTTATCTGATCAATGTATTTTAATTACAATTTATCGAGGAAGCGTTATCATAGATATCAATCATAGATTGGTGGAGGACCTCCCCTATTGCTTGTAGTGGCCTTTACACAAGTTTCTCCCTTTTAGATTGAAGGCACTACAACATTTTTGGCCATCAGCAACGCCAAAAAACAATTGCCTAGCCTCATCTCTAAAAACTTGTCTAGCATTATCCCTAAAAACAATTTCCTTTTGATATGAAAACGGTTTTAACCGTGGTAACTTAAGGCGTTGCCTTTTCTTTAGGCATCTGCTTTTTAAAGTAAAGGCAATGCCTTCAAAAAACCATAGTCTAAGGTATGAATTGGAGTATGGTTTTTGAATTTCAAAAAGCAAACGGTTTTGCACTAGTGCTAGTAAAAAAGGTATAGGAAATGATAGAAACTTAAAATTTGCATATAATAAACAAAAAGTATTCTATAGAATTAATATGTAATAATAATAATAATAATAAGGAGAAAACTAAAACAAATAATTGATTAAAATAAAACTTATTGTGAAGCAATCTAATTTCCAACTTGAGTCGCAACCAGCTGGCTGAGGACCCTATAGTTTTGGGGTGAAAGGCAGTGCAAACTAAAGTGTAATGGTGTTTTATTATTACTACAATCTGCACTCTTGTAGAATGTTGGTGTTGGTACCCATACTTCATCGAATTTAAAATATTCAAAAATTGGTGGAGGCTAGCTTTTCTCTTTATCTATATCTATCTATCTATATAATATAGTAAAGGAGACTTGGATTCTTAGACACTATATACTTATGATTTTTGAGTCATTGTTTTAATGCTAAATTAAATCTAACTCACCTAAAATATTTCTATATTCCTCCATATTCTTACAATAAAATGCATTAGTTTTTTTTGGAGAAGTTGAAGTAAAGAGTTTATTGTCCCTTATATTTTCTAACTCTAGAAATTACTAATTTTAACTTCCTAATTCCTATATTCCATTCTTGGACTCCACACGTAAGAATTAATTGTAATTCACTTGCAAAACAATACCTCATAATCACTAAAAAAACAATACCTCACATACCACACGTAAGAGTTTATTGTCCCTTATATATATTGTTGTTTGTGGTTGTTGCGAGTGCTTGCTTCGGCGATAGATCCGCCATTGACAAAGCTCGGGTTGAAGACGCGGAAGCCTACAGGATCTTGATTGCTCTGATACCATATAAGAGATAGAAACTGAAAAATGATTCTATTGATTATCAATTGAATACAAAAGAGTATTTATACAAGGATCAAAATGAAGAGAAGATAGTTGAATCAGTTGTTATTGTTACAACAGATTCAACTCTTCTAACTAACCCTAAATCAATTCTAACAGAAAACTATTACAAGTCAAACTACCTAACTTAATTTACTAAAACATTTACAAAGGAGAAGGTCACTTGTTGACTTGCTAAACTGGTGGCATATACGCTTGAGAAGATGAGTCAGCCACTTGAGTGTTGACTTGGATGCTTCTTATTGGCTTGAGAAGTCTCATTCTCTATTAGTGAATGAATGCTTTTGATAATATTTTTCTAAATACCTTCCCAACTCAGACACAAAACAGAGACTATACTTTTTTTTTGGATACAAAACAGAGACTATACTTTGCCAATAATTAGAGGTGTACCACTTGCATATAATTAATTGGCTTATGTATCTTTTTTAAAAAAAAAAACTGAAACATATATAGTTAGCCTTTTGAAATTCACTTTAATTATCAATTTCAATGTTTGTCACTTGATCTTTTTAACGTTATATGAGAGTGTCATTTAACTGATTATTATCATTTGCTCTTTCCCATTCCCATATAATAATTTCCTTTATTGTCACTATGACAGTTTTCCCTTTTGTAATCCTCTTGATATTCCTCATTATTATATATAAATAGATATTCCTAAGACAAACCATTCTCTCCACTTATTTTTTGTAGTTCCTTCTTATAGTCTTATTATTTGTAAGCAAAGGAGGTCTTCCTTCTTGATAGTTATGAGTCCACTTCCACCTTTATTTGCCTATTTTTCACTTTCGATAATTTGTATATATTTATTTATGTTTCATTTTATTTGTATCTTCATTGCCTTTTATAAACTTTGTTATTCATACATACTCTATTACAAATGTGGTTGTTAATTTCATGTTGAGATTTTATTAGTTTCAAAGAAAATAATTATATAGATATTTTTCATGGTGCATTCTTACATTTAATTGATAAAAAAATGTAAGCTGACAGAAAATAACCCCCAGTTTTCCAAGTTGCAGTGCACAGATTGATGAAAATGCCTATATAAACAACAAGGTCTTGAACATTGTTGTCAATTGGAGTCATCATCATATCTACTACAATGGGAGTGATTTGTCTTCCCACAGACAACAGGTGTTTCAAAGGGTGGACTGCATGCATACAACAAATTGGTAAGCAAATGATGCATGGAAACTAATTGGTGCATTGGATTGTTGACAAGAGAGAGTTAGAGGTTTTGGAGAATATATGGGTATGCATGGAATTGGAGATTAGAGTCGTTTCATTAGTAATTACGGAAAGGTAGATGTTGGAATTAAATCAATATAGGAAAGCAATTTTATTAATCTGTGAAATCAAATGTATCCCATTTGTAAATTTTATGTTGTTTAAAAGGTATTTGTAATTTAATTGGATGTTAGAAAAATGACAAAAAATAAGTGAAAATTTTAGGATTTAATTTTGAGGTTGTCACTCATGTGGTGTGGTTGTTGTAATGTAACATATAAAAGAAGGATATTCATGTGGTGTGGTTGTTGTAATGCCTAGGCTTATCTCTGAAAGCCGTTGTCTTTTGATATTAGAACGATTGCCTAGCTTCATCCCTAAAGTTTAGGGATGAAATTTACAAATTCACATTTAAATGAAGCTAGGCAATGGTTTTTTGGTTTTTTATTTAAAAATGATCGAAATATTTACAATAAATAAAAAATATTTTAAAGGATTAATATTTAATAATAATAAGTAGAAAACTACAACAAACAATTGATTAAAATAAAAGTTACTATGAACCAATCTAATGTTATCTTGAGTCCCAACCAAAGTCTAATGGTTAAAGGCAGTGCAAACTAAAGTCTAATGGTGTTTTATTATTGCTACAATGCATGCGGTCTTTGCGAGAATGTCAGCCCATACTTCATCGAATTTAAAATATTCAAAAATTGGTGGAGGTTTTTCTTTTTATTATTTGGAATTGGAAACTCTGGGAAGGAGGGTGGATGGTATAAGGTTGCGAAGGAGGAAATAGGGAAGGAGTTTGAGATTGTTAATGGTTACCAGTTAGTTCTAGAGGAGAACATTTAGGAGCCACAAGACCAACAAATAATAGAATCCAAATAGCCATTTGTGAGAATGGGATAGTAAAATTACAAGACATAATACGCTTTAGAGAATGAAATGCATGCATAAGAGATTAGTTGGGTTGAAATGCTAAGGAGATCAGCTTATGATTATATAGCAAAAACCAAGTGGCATTGAATTAACATCACCTAATTGGTGGAACCTAGTTGTAATTGGAGTCTTTAATTCCCACTTACATTTGTCACTTTGTTTTTGACAAAAACGTCTCTTCAATTTGCTCTCACAAAATTTAATTGTGATTTTTTGTCAAAAAAAAATTAATTGTGATTTCTTCAAGTGCACAACACCAATGACTTCTTTGATTACTCTTTTGCCTATATTTAGCCTCAACCACCTGACTGAGGATCACTATATTTTTGTGATGAATGACAGTGCAAACTAAAGTCTAATGGTGTTTTATTATTGCTACAATCTGTAGTCTTGCATAATGTTGCGGCCCATACTTTACTAAATTAAAAATATTCAAAAATTGTTGGAGTTTTTTCTTTTTATTATTTTGAATTGGAAACTCTGGGAAGGAGGGTGGATGGTAAGGTTGCGAAGGAGGAAATAGGGAAGGAGTTGGAGATTTGTAATGGTTACCAGTTAGTGCTAGAGGAGAACATTTAGGAGCCACAAGACCAACAAATAATAGAATCCAAATAGCCATTTGTGAGAATGGGATCGTAAAATTACAAGACATAATACGCTTTAGAGAATGAAATGCATGCATAAGAGATTAGTTGGGTTGAAATGCTAAGGAGACCAGCTTATGATTATATAGCAAACACCAAGCGGCATTGGAGTCTTTAATTCTCACTTACATTTGTCTCTTTGTTTTTGACAAAAACGTCTCTTTAATTTGCTCTCACCAAATTTAATTGTGATTTCTTCAAGTGCACAACACCAAAGACTTCTTTGATTACTCTTTTGCCTATATTTGGCCTCAACCACCTGACTGAGGATCACTATATTTTTGTGATGAAAGACAGTGCAAACTAAAGTCTAATGGTGTTTTATTATTGCTACAATCCGTAGTCTTGCATAATGTTGGGGGCCATACTTCACCAAATTATAAATATTCAAAAATTGGTGGAGTTTTTTCATTTTATTATTTATAATTAGAAACTCTGGGAAGGAGGGTGGATGGTAAGGTTGCGGAGGAGGAAATAGAGAAGAAATTGGTGGAGTTGGAGATTTGTAATGGTTGCTACTTACTGCTAGAGGAGAACATTTAGGAGACACTAGACTTACAGATAATAGAATTCAAATAGCCATTTGTGAGAATAGGATTGTAAAATTACAAGACATAATACGCTTTAGAGAATGAAATGCATGCATAAGAGATTAGTTTGGTTGAAATGCTAAGGAGATCAGCTTAAGATTAAATAGCAAAAACAAAGTTTCATTGAATTAACATCACCTAATTGGTGGAACCTTGTTGTAAATGGAGTATTTAATTCCCACTTACATATGTCTCTTTGTTTTTGACAAAAACGTCTCTTTAATTTGCTCTCATCAATTTTAATCGTGATTTCTTCAACTGCACAACACCAAGGACTTCTTTGCTTACTCTTTTGTCTATATTTATTCGGTTTTCTTCAACCGCACAACACGAAGGACTTCTTTAATTACACTTTATCAAGGAAGCGTTATCATAGGTATCAATCATAGGGTGAGAGAGGACCTCCTTGTTGGATGGAGTTGTCTTTACGCAGTTTCCCCCTTTTAGAATGAAGGCACTACAACACTTTTGGTCATCAGCAACACCAAAAAACCATTTCCTAGCCTCATTCCTAAACACTTCCCAACCACGAACATTTGTACAACACAATACTAGATTTGATCGGAGCCCAACTCTCTTTTACCATCTTTTTTTTCATTTGGAGCTGAGTTACCCTTTGAAATGGGCTTGCTCAACCAGATGTCTGACCGAGGCTTCCTCAAACTGTCTTATTCTTTTGTCAAACAAAGAGATCAAAGCCCCGTTACAGAAAATCATGTCATGTTCGTCCCCATCTCTAGATAGCAATCCCAAATCATGTAAATTTTTCACCAAACAAAGGACCCAACTGCAAATCAATTAAGAGAGGGAAAAGGCAAGATTAGAGGTTGAGTTCTCATATTTGGATTGAGAGATGTATAGACTTGAGTAGACCTTGGTGTTGTACGGGTTCACCACTTCGCAAGCAGAGAAGAAGATGAAGAGTTGGGGTTCGCCCTATGGAGTTTTTTTTGGCGAGTTCTACGGATTGTTAATTGTTTTTAGAAATAAAAAAATAGCGCGAGGACATTTCGCTAAGTTTTTCTGCCCAAAATCTGAAGTTTTAAGTGTGCCGCTACTAAATTGGTTTTTGCCGGAATTTTTAGTTTAAGTTATACAATGTTTTAGTCCACGGTTTTTTTAAATGTTGCCTAATAAATTTTTAAAGGCAACACTTACACAAATGTGGTCTTATTTATATACACTTTTTTAACTGTTGCCTATGTGTTTTCCAAATATGGCCTAACAGTATCTTAGTGAAAATGTGGCCTAATACCTATCTTATTTCTAAAAATTTAAAATCGCGGCCTCTTCAATATTTAGGCCACACGTTTCTACCAGTGGCAATACTGATGTGGCCTAAAACAAAAAATGTTGTAGTGTGTAGATGTTGGTTACCTCCAAAGGCTGGTTGCTTCAAGATGAACTTTGACGCGCTCTTGTCGGCGATGGTTTCTGGAGCTTTAGAATGATTATTCATGACAATCTTGGTGTTGTGCTTGTTACGTCGTGCTGGCAGGAGAGGTACATGGCTGAGGCATTAGCTTTCAAAGGTGGGTTGTGGTTCGTAGTGATTACTGCTTTGATAGGGTTTTGGCTTAAACATACTCTTTGATCCTGGCCTTGCATTTCTAGAATGGGATGTTTTTTTGGTACACCCACCAAATCCCCATATACCCCACGAGCCATGCACAAAGACCAAAATACCCTTAACAAATCTAAAAATTTCAAGAAATCCTGCAGCTTCAAAAAAAAATATAGAGGTCGTATATACCCCCCTCAAATCATATATACTCCATCGTATATATCATTTGGGGGTGTATATACGATGGTCAAATTATGGGGTAGTATATACACCCTCCAAATGGTATATACGAATTTTAATATTAATTTGTTTCTAAAAGTGTTATAAAAAGGCTACTAAAAATTCGTTAACTAGTCAAAACTAATCTAAAAAATTATAAAAACACCACTTAAAATCTAACAAAACCAAAATAAGGCTATGCAAATTTTTTTAGATATTTTGGAGACTATGAAAAATTAAAAAATTTAGAAGAAATATAATGCTTGATGGAATTTGGGATTTTGAGGCTGTAGTCCCATAAGAAGTCTCTTCTAGGGGTGTCATGATCCTTGATTTTTTTCGGATTTAATGGCTGTGGTTACATTACGATCGGAGTAGGTTGCCCGAAAACCGATTTTTTAGCCTAAATTATTCGTTCGACGTCTAACATCGTCACGTGTTAACGACCTACACACTAAACCTATTTTCACGCCTTAATTAATTTTTATTTAACTAAAAAAATTAAATACAGAAAACAATGAGATCATATATATGTTCATTAGAACATATATACGATTGGACAAAAATTTAAAAAAAAAACGTTTGGTCAAGGGTATTTTGGGGTTTCACTATTATGTGGGGGTACAAAAAAAACCTTCCAGAATTCATGTGGGTGGATCTTTCTTATTTGGGCATAATTGTGGAGGATTATCTTTTTTTTTTGTCCATGCTTCGTACAACTCCCCGCTACTCACTAGAACCCCCTTTTTGGTGTGAAAAGACCAAAAACCCTTACTGAAATTTGGTTTTTATTATTTTTAAAGATTATGCACGGTTCGGCGCACAGTTGATCGAACTTGATCGAATCTCCCTGCGCCGAACCAGTCAAAATTTACTCAAACACCCCAAATTTATGTTTTGACTAGGTTCGACCAAGCGTGTGCCGATCCAAATCGATCAGCCGTGCGCCGAACCCTCTCCACCGTCCAAGGGTATTTTGGGAATAAAAGGTTGGACGAAGCATGTGCCTTTTTTTTTGACAAGAGGATTGTCACTTGTTGGTAGCCCAATTTTTGTTCTTTTTTTTTCCTTAGCCCATATTTCTAGAGTTTGTAATGTTGCTCATTTGTTAGCTAACTGGGCTACCAAAAATCCTCATCAAGTGTGGTTGGTTACTGGTTAGCAGTTACACAGCTTATAAGGGTTTTTTTATACCCCCACCATCTTCCCCCATACCCCCACATAATAGTGAAACCCCAAAATACTCTTGACCAAACGTTTTTTTTTAAATTTTTTTATCCAATCGTATATATGTTCAAATGCACATATATACGACCCTAAACATTAACCCATCGTATATACATTCCCCAGTATATATATACGATTGGCCCACTTTCACATCAATCGTATATACGCCTTGGTGGGTGTATATACGATGGGTTAATGTTTAGGGTCGTCGTATATATGTGCATTTGAACATATATCTGATCCATTATTTTACGTATTTAATTTTTTTAGTCAAATAAAAATTAATTAAGGCGTGAAAATATGTTTAGTGTGTAGTTCGTTAACACGTGACGATGTTATACGTCGAACGAATAATTTAGGCTTAAAAATCGGTTTTCGGGCAACCTACTCCGATCGCAATGAAACCACAGTCATTAAATCCGAAAAAATTCAAGAATCATGACTCCCTTAGAAGGGACTTCTTACAGGACTACGGCCTCAAAATCCCAAATTTCATCGTTTACTATTTTTTATGAATTTTTTTTTTAATTTTTCATAGTCTCCAAAATCTCTAAAAAAATTTCTTAGACTTATTTTAGTTTTGTTAGATTTTTAGTAGTGTTTTTATAATTTTTTTGATTAGTTTTGACTCTTTAAAGAATTTTTAGTAGCCTTTTAGTAAAAAAATTAAAACAATTCATTAAAAAAACAAAAAAAACCCATCGTATATACGTTTTGAGTACGTATATACGATTGGACTCAAAATAGCCATCGTATATACGTACTCAAGACGTATATACGATTTATTTTTATTTAAAAAAATTAGTTTTCAAAAGGACATTTTAGGGTTATCCAATTTGATGGGAGTATGGGGGGAAAGGGTGGGGGTATAAAAAAACTCACCCAGCTTATAATCCCAGATGCCATTGTATTTGACTGTTCTCCTGTTTTCGTTTTGTAATGAGGTATATTTTTTTAAAAAAAGTAAAAATAAAAACAACAAACATTAAAATTTAAATTGTTTATTTTGGTCAAATAAATTTAAATTGTTTATTAAGGTCAATTATGTTATGTCCCTCGTAGAGTTGTCATTTTTGATCCAGTCCAAGGCTTTAGGTTGGGCTGGGCTCATTAAATAGAGTCCCACGAACGAATCAGGCTGTTTTAGTCCAACCCCAGTAGGCCCATGGGCCAAACATGGGTCTACTTTTAAGTTTTTGGGTTTTTTTTTGGACCCCCACCCACCATATGAAAAGACCAAAATACTCCTGTCTGTTTACAAAATCACAATTTCTTCACATAATTGGTCATACCTACGTTTGACCACCTTCACTCGCATATACGCCAGAGAGACGTATATACGATCAGCCCAGAAATCCACCAATCGTATATACCCCACCACATTACAGATATCGACGAGCAAAAATTTACTCACCGTATATACCCCTATTCGTGTGTATATACGATTAATTGTAAATTCATCCACTCAGAATACGCCAAACAGACCCTATATACGATTTAAGAAAAAGTAAACATCGTATATACACCTTTTTTGATGTAAATACGATGAGCAATTTTTTTTTTTTTTTTTTACTAATTTTTTTTCCTTCGCTTGCGGTGTCAGGTAGGCATAGAGGAGACGTGAGGTCTCTCCGATCGAGAGAGGAGTCATCTCATCGCTCGAGCACGAGGACTCGGAGGCATAATCGACTTCATGCTTCAGGAGAGGAGACAGAGACAGCACACCGAGCCGGTGAGTATCGGCTGAGCCGGTGAGTATCACCTGAGCCGGTGAGATCACCGAGCTAATGAGTATCACCGAGCACCATGACACACTCGATGATCACCACTGGAGCTTTCTATCTTGGGATTACCCGCAGCAGACGCAGCAGAGGATTGGCATAGAGGAGGCGGTTTTCAAGATCATTCCCGGCACTACTCCTCGGTATCATCCACAGTATCCTCGATCACGATCCTCAACCTCTTCATTACCATCCCCACCTCCCGAGTATATCAAGCAGAGCGTTCCAGTCGACATTTTATTACTCGCAACGATCTATGTCCGAGTATCATGAAGAGCCTCAGAAGAGATATCAGGAGCCTCTCAAGATGATCGGGAGGAGCCTCAGGAGCCTCAGGAGGAGCCTCAGCCCTCTCTTTTCACTGACTTGGCAGATCATGTCTGCAGTTCTATACTCGCTGACCCGGTAAGTTTTGCATTTTTTGCTTAAATAATTTATTTAAGTCACATAGTCTGCACTTTTTGCTTACATTATTTATTTATTTTTATTTCAGGAGTATCAGCGTGTTGTCAAAGTATGGGCCCATGGCAACAAAGTCCATACTAGACTCCATCTTCATTACCCTGACCTACTTCAGGGCACCACTGTGGTCAGGGACTCCAGATTGGCCCCACTTCTCCAGACTGGCCACGCCACAGTAGACCATGAGTTGCTGTCGGCTTTTATCGAGAGATGGCACTCAGATACTTCGTCATTTCACTTGCCATTTGGTGAAATGACGATCACTCTGGATGACGTCTCTTGCTTGCTGCACCTTCCCATCCAGGGGAACTATGCCACACCTCCCGCCATCACTGTGAGCTCGGAGTATGCCACACAGCTTGCTGAGACATATCTGGGTGTGTCACGGGTTGAGGTCGCTAACAACACCCGTGGGGTCCGTGACATGCCTTCAAATGGGTGGAGCGGTGTATGAGCGTAACTTGGAGGAGGGGGTGACATCATTATTCTTTGTGAGGGCTTATCTCGCGCTTCGCCTTCGACCTACGATGATCTTCACTACGAAGACCGGAGACAGGTGAGGCTAAGTGGTCGATCTACTGGATGATCCGAGTGTGAGATGTTCTTGGAGGCTATGCATGGGGGTGCAGTGCACTAGCCGCCATGTATGAGTCCTTGAACACTGCGTCTTTGAGGACTACGCAGCGAGGTGTGGAGGTATGCCACCTATTTCAGTACACATTTTAACTTCTTGTATTTTTGTTAAATCGCGACCGACTTTTGGTAAATTCTTGTGAATTAAATATGTTGTTTATTTTCGCATTTCGTGCTTGGATTATGTGGTATTTCCCTCGGATGGCGGAGAGGTTGCCGCTCATATCCCGGTGCGGAGCCACTAGTGGGCGCTACGACAGAAGAAGAAGTCGACAACCTCGAAGCTCACCCACTACAGGAGGATGCTTGATGAGCCGAGGCCGAGAATGTCTGTGGCGACCATTTTGAGGAGGACAGGGTGGTAGACCACTTTGAGCGGATCTCCCTACAGAGGCTTCATCGGTGGCCGACTTCGAGTTCGTACATGCCCGAGCAGGTGCTGCGGCGGTTTGGGTACACTCAGATCATCCCGCGTGACCTCTCGATGGCCGTCCGAAGTCATCTCGATCTGCGTCTTTCGGATCGCCCACTTCATGGCATCCGTGGAGGACATCATGCGCACTACTCGGGTTGCTCGTGGCGGATCGGGATCAGACGTAGGTACTTACGGTGGTACGCGTTCGGGCTTCTATCCCCGGACTATTACCGGCTCCACCATCACCTAGAGCTCAGCCCGACACCTCCTCGAGCTACGCCACGCTACGACGATCTTGACTGGATTAGGGAGGTTGTGGCCGCTTGTAGAAAGGGGATTCGTGATGGCGACATCGCGCATGGCAGTCCGGCGTATCGGACACTCCATAGGGTGGTGGGGATGTCAGCACCAGATGACGTGGCTGGGGAGCATAGACGACAGGGACGAGGACGAGGGGGACGCCGTTAGGGATTTTTTATTTGTTTTTTGATGTATTTGATATATTGGCACTTTATTATTAACTTTTTTCGGATGTTTTATTTATTTTACGAGTTTCCATGAATTTTTGATTTCATTGATTCGATAAAACAAAGTTACACAAGCGATAAAACATAAACAACTTGAATAAAAATAGACAGATAAAAATAAAATACAATAGAAACTACTGAGCTGGTGGAGTTAATCGATGAAGGATCTCAGCGACGGTCCTTCTGGTTTCGACGTACAGATGAATGTAACTCTTCCATTTAAAGATAATATGATTGCACATCATCTGTCGGAGGTCATCCTCGGTGTTGACATCCACGTCAGACAAGTGAAGACCTCCATCAGTCCATTCCGGTTTCCGATAAACAATACGAATTATCTCATGCTCGCTGCGTTCTGCGGTTGAACCATCCGCAGTGAGTTTTCGCTTAAGAGCAAAGAAATGATATATTGTGTTTTAACCTACACGATACAACATCTCTCCCATCGAAACTTATACCATCATCTTTCAAGATGATGCCCTGATGATCAGCAAACCCCATATTAGAATGAACGAGAGTGAGGGAAGAAGGCTCGTAGTATGACATTAGCGAAGCTTGCATCATCTTCACTTGTGATGTGTGAGAGAAGGAGGAAGTTGAAATTTTGGTGTGAAAATAGTGATGGTGGGAGTGAGTATTTATAGATGAGGTAAAAGATTATCAACCGTTGATTTTGTCGTGCAATCTATACCGTTGATCAACTTCGAAAGTGAAATCATGACCGTTAATTTTTTTTTTACAAATAAAAAAAAACAAATTTAAGGCTCATCGTATATATGTCATTTGGGACATATATACGATGTGTAATTTTAAGACATCGTATATATGCTTGAAGAAGTATATACGATTGACCCAAGTAAAGCGGCTAATCGTATATACTTCTTCGTGGCATATATACGATGTCTTAAATACACATCGATATATGTCCCCAAATGACATATATATCTGATGAGCTTTTTAAAAAAAAAAAATAGAAAACAAAGGGCATTTTGGGGATTTCAGTGTGGGTGGGGGTCCAAAAAAAACCCTAAGTTTTTTTATGACTTCCTTTGTTAAAAGTTAGATTGGGTGGCGGCGGGCCAGCCCATAGCCAAGTGTTTTGGGTTGGGCATGGCTGGGCTACACAAAATACAGCCTAATTGACAAGGTCCATGCTTCAGCCAACCCCCTGCTACTCACCAAACACTCCCAAATTTGGTTTAATCCCAAATTGCCCTCACACGTGAAAATCAGGTGACAGACAAGAATGCACCGTTCGGCGCATGCGTAATCAAACCAGTTCGACTGGACCTCCACCGAACATTGAAAGATACACGGTTCGGCGCTACCAGATTCGATCAGGTTCGATCAACCGTGCGCCGAACCGTATGTAATTTTTTTAAAAAATATAAAATTCAATTTTCAGTAAGGACTTTTGGTCTTTTCACCTCATAATTAAAGGCGTGTCTAGTGAGTAGAAGGGGGTGTTGGCTGAAGCATGGGCCAATTGACAATTCAACTGGCCCAACCTAATCCACTTTTACGTTTTGGCCCAGTGGACCAAATTGTGACGAACGACCCATTTTGACAGCTCTACTAATGCTATGTAATTCAAAATAGTAGGGATCAAAAATCAGATTGCATTGTATATTTTAAACTTGCTAGTGACAGAACCTCAATCTATATATATCCATGCTGCAGGTGAATATATACAAAAATAATGAATGACTTTAATTCATGGCGAGGAAGTGTACAAAAATGCAAACATATGCAGGCATGTGGCTCTCACCACTCCGTGTCATTATCCTTTTACAGACAAAAAATCACGGATTCACATTGTTTCATACGCAGTACATCCTTATGTACATATTTTAATATCGACGATGAAAACTATAAACTTAAATCTAATGATCATCCGTGATAGAATAATAAGTATAACTCCCTTTATATAACGCGTTTTAAACAGATCATATATATGTTTTAGTTAGCCGTCCCGTCCATATATCTAGGGTCAATGGGTCAGCGTTGTGTACTGGTGGATCTACAAAACATATCATTCTTCTTGGAAGAAAAGAAGTTAAATGCTAAATTCTAGATCTGCAGTTGAAAATTATAAGTTATTTACACAACATTTTTAGTCCGTTCATACAAGGAAAATGTGTCTGCTAAATCTCAGGGGGAGTGTTCTGTGCGTGACAATGTGACATAATCGTTTAATTTGGTCAAACATAATCATTTACAATGAAAAAACCAAATTCCAATTGTTTTATATATGTTTCAGGTCAAACAAGTATAATATAGATTTGTTTGGTAGAAAATAGTGAATAACACGAGCAAACTAAGGTTGTGTTTCCTGACTTTCAGGGATGCATCGATCGCATTATTGCTCTTTCTTTGAGGTAGTTTCTAGACATGAGTACAGCTCCATCGTGTTTATTTTACGAATGGATGGTTGATCCTATTGACTGTTTCTCTAGAGGGGATTTGAACTCAGCATATTGAGGATACAAGACTAAACTCTTATCACTGAACTAGCACTTCAAGTGTAAATATAATTAGTTAGTCACTTGTTAATTGATTTGGTTTCAGAAAACAACTCGTTTAATCACTATTCACTAGGCAGTTTGCCCCTTCCTCTGCTCGCAAAGGCCACAACTCATACGAAATTGGAGTAGTATCTAATAGTTAATGAACACACCATGTTTAATCCTGATAACTAGCGTCCCATGTCTCTAAAATTGTCAACGCAACTAGCAATAGAATCTTATGAAACGTTTATTAAACCAATACATTAAAAACTCAAGATATATTGGAAAAAAGCACCTTCCTGATATTATTCTATAATATGCTTATTTTCTATAATCAATTTGTGCCTGAACACAAAAGTTAGGCGTTTTTATCTTTAGTTTTGTTTTGTGACTTATACAATACATATCAGTGTTGACAGCAACAAATATTCTTTTCTTAGTTTACACAACTTGTCACACATCCTTATAGTAAAATAGTCAAGTTGTGAAGAAAATACAAATAAATATTCCTTTTGATTGTATTTGAGAATTATAGAAACTAATACCTAAAATCAAATCAACCTAAAAAATGTGTAGCCTATAGGAAGCATTTCTATTGCAAATTATACCAAACCTACTTGGATTTTATTGTGCAATCAGTATTCACAGAATTAGAACACAGAATTCAGAGCAAAAACCGCGTCCACAATATGATGTATCCCACATTTTACAGAAAGTAAATGCTAGTTAACATTATATGAATTTAACTGATTTTGGTTTTTGTCCATACTACGTAAGATAGGAGTTAACATTTACTCCTACAAACAAGAAATACACGTAACTGTATATATATATATATATATATATATATATATAATTTATATACATCTGTCAAAAAAAACTTATTTATTTTGGTGTACAAGATTTTTTACAACGTCTGCCAATCACGAAATGATATGTCATAAAAATGTTTGATTTTACGTCAACTACCTTAAAAATTCTTAGAATTTGGGTTTGTTCTAACTCAATCCCACAAAATCGGTTTGTTAGGTGAGACATTTCTTATCTACTTTTTTCAGACCATATCACATCCGATGTGAGACTCTTAAAACACCCCCTCACGCCTAGGACCAGACAACTGGAGCGTGACCCGAGTGGCCCAACAGAAGCGTGACCCAAGTGGCCCAATAGCGGGTGGTCCAGCGAAGCTTGGATTGACTCTGATACCATCTTAAGATTTGGGTTGAGCCTAACTCAATCCCACAAAACTGGCTTGTAATGTAAGGGATGCCTCCAACTTAAGGTCATATCATATCCGACGTGAGACTCTTAACAAAAATCGCAAATATCATGGTTTTCGATTGTTTGGCGATGAATTTTTTTTACTGCGATGATGTATACCAATTAAACTCTATATATAAATTAATGTCTTACTCTTAGCGGCATGGTTCACCAATATTCATTCCAACCTCTATGTCCGTTATAAATAAAGTAAAAAATAATAAGTTATTACCTCATCTTTTGACTCTCATGAGTTCACACACTCTATATATACATGTATGTTTTCAATTGCCAATGTGCACAAAAATACTTGTAAAGCAAAGAAAGAGCCACAACACCCTATCATTCATACAAATACACCAAAAAATGAAACTCATCACAATTCCATTATTTTTTTTCTTCTTCTTCATCTTCTTCTTCCTCCTTCCATTTGCATTTTCTGAATTAAGGGTTGGATTTTATAGCTCTAGCTGCCCAAGAGCTGAGAACATTGTACGTGAAGTTGTTCAGAGGAGTTTCATAAAAGATAGATCCATCACTGCTGGATTGCTTCGTTTGCACTTCCATGACTGCTTTGTTAGAGTAAGATATCATCGTATATTCATATTTGTTGCATGGAATTTATTTAACCTTAATTATAATAAATTAATCCTCTAAAATATTTTGATGCCTGCATTTGGTTAAAAAAATTGTATACTTTTCACTCGTATTTTGAAATGTACCAACATTAGTTTCTGTTTGGGACCAACATTAATCTCTATTCGGGCGCTCAAACACAAACTAATGTTGGTACATTTTCAAACTTATATGACTAATATTAGCAATGATGTTATAGTATATTTCCAAACAATAGCGATTAAAAGTTGATGGATTTTTTTTGGACCAAACCCAAACAAACATTAAGATATTTTGGGTTAATGAAATCATATTAATTAAACCATGCATTAGATCTAATCCAATTAAAATATTATATAAAAATATACTTTTGAAAATATTTTCCATTTTCACTTCTAAACTTTTATTCATTTTAAATTGCTAAAAAAATAAAAGACTTTTGTGGTGAAGACAATTTTTCTGCCATTTTTAATTTTTTGAAAAAGCTAATTTTATGATAAGATTTTAGTGAAAATGAGAAGAAATGAAAACACGAAAGAATGGAAATCAAGTAAAGATACTATAACTTCATTAACTTTTCATTTCTACAATAAAAAATTGCATGAATTTTTGTTCTAGCCCCATGATTTCGTTACTTTATCTTTTTTATAGTAATATTTCTGGTTTTTGGTCTAAAAATAATATTTCTGGTTTGAAAAAAAATGAAAAATTGTAATGACATCAATTTAATCTCTCAATTTCCAAATTTTCTAGGGATGTGACGCATCAATATTAATTGACTCAAAGAATGGCACCAAATCAGAAAAAGAAGCAGGAGCAAACAGAACAGTAAGAGGCTACAACCTAATAGATGAAATCAAAAACATCCTAGAAAAAACATGTCCCTCAACAGTTTCATGTGCAGACATAATAGCCCTAGCAACAAGAGACTCAGTTTTCCTCTCAGGAGGACCAAATTACACTATCCCAACAGGAAGAAGAGATGGTTTAATCTCAAAGTCAACTGAAGTCAACCTTCCAAGTCCACAATCTTCAGTATCAGAAGCATTAAAACCATTCACTTCAAGAGGAATGACAATGAAAGAAATGGTTGCATTATTAGGAGCTCATACTGTTGGTTTCACTCATTGTAATTTCATAAAACTCAATGACCCTTTAATGGATTCTGATTTAAGGACTAATTTGGTGAAGTTATGTGGGGGTAAAAATGGTAATAATCCAACTGTTTTTTTGGATCAGAATACTTCTTTGGTTTTTGATAATCAGTTTTTTCATCAGATTCTGTTGAAGAGAGGTGTGCTTTTTCTTGATCAACAACTGGCTTTGGATGATTCTTCTAAAGGTTTTGTGTCGAATTTTTTGCGGGAAATGGTGCAAGTTTTATGGATAGTTTTGTGAATGCGGTTGTTAAAATGGGTAGCATTGAAGTCTTGGTCGGAAACCAAGGTGAGATAAGGAAGAATTGTAGAGCTTTTAATACTTAGTTGGGAAAGTTTGGTTAAGTTTATGTTTGATATTGATTAGTTTAATAATCTTTGACTAAGTTGGGATTTTGGATAATTTATTTCTGTAAGTAACGTATTGATGTGGTTTTCTTGATGTAGTATCATTGTTCACTCTTGGAGTACTGAGAAGAAAAATGTATTGATTAAGAAAGTTGTTATTGAAATTAAGTTATCAAAAGTATTATGAATTATGATACAATAAATTAACATTTCAACTTTTAGTTGTAGAAATGACGCTAGGAACCTACATGAGTAGACTAGGAAATCCAACAGAAAACACCAAGGTATTAGATTTAGAACCACCCCCAAGTATATAGGATTAGATAAGAACAGAAGCCAAAAGCTCATAATTTCTAGATAAACATTCTAAATGGTCCACACTCCCTTCATAGAAAAGACTATGTCCTGACTTAGCCTTAGCGAGTTGCCACTTCCAAGAGAAGTGTCTAATCACAAAGAAAGTTTCTAAGAGATCTAGAATTTTATATGCAATAATAATTTCATTCCAAGTTTCCAGATTTCCTAAAATACAACATGTCAAACTATGATAAGGTCTTTCCTACTCGAAGTAAGGAGATCATTATAACTGTAATACCCTAATTTTGTCCGTCCCTTAACTTAAGCCAATTCCAATCATCGAACTCAACTAAATCGAAATACCGTTGTTTAAATTAAGCAGGCACGCGAATGATCGATCTTTTCGTGCGTTCTTCAATTTAATCTTCGTATTTGGGTTTAGTCGTGCATAAGTAGTGTTTTTAGTTAATGAGCTCACTTCTTCTATTTGAGTCTCGTTTTAGCGTATTCGTCTAGTCTGACCCGTTTTCGTCTTTGTGTTTGGCCAGACTCTTTTTATCATTATTATTTTTTTATTTTTTTTTTGTTTTTTGTGCAGTTAATTTATTTTGAGCATATATATATATAGTCCAAAATGTCAAGAAATTCTATTTAGTTTTATTTACAATTTAAAAATGTTATATAATCCGAAAATGTCAAAAAATCTATTTAATTTTTATTACAAGTTAGAAGTGTCCAAATGTCCAAATTCCAAAAAATATACAAAAATAATAACAAAAATGTACAAAAAAAATTAAATCCGAAAATTACATAAAAAAGAAAAATAAGCAAATGTATGCAAAGAAAGAAAAATCGAAGTTCTAACAATTTGCTCTCCAGCGGTGGGCACAGGCGATCCGCTCCAAAACACGAAAATAGTTCAAGGCCAGTCCAAAGAGCGATTAATGCAAAAAAAACCTAGAATTTTAGTATAAAAGAGCAGTCAACAGCAGCAGAAAAGGGGGGAATTTCGAGGTAAACCAATCACCAGAAAACAGATTAGGGTTTTACACTAAAACCCTCACACAAACACTATTTTTGAGATCTGAGCGGTGGAAAAAGGAAGAACTCGAAACACAGTAGAAGAGCAGCAGCAGACCACTAATAACATCAGTATAGAACTCGCTTTCTTTCTCTCAGACTAATCGAAAAACATGTTGGTACTACTCCTTTTTTTTCTTCTCTCTCCCAGACATGAAAATATATGTTATAACTAGAACGTGAGTTGTGTTTGAAAGGGATCAGATTCAGTTAATAATCTTCAAAACAGATTGATGAGTTAAGGTTTTAAATAAAACATAGAGAAGGTTTGGTTAGGGTTTTAAAGCAGGGAAGTGAAATCTAAAAGAGAGAGTAGAAGGATGTAAAAACACGAAAAATCAATCAACTGCAGAGAACAAAAAAATTTGAAATGAAAGAGGAACAATGAGGTATCCGTAATGAGGAAGTGAGAAAAAGAACTCACCTTGCGGTTCTGGCCACCGTCTACGGTGGCTGTTGATATCAAACCGTCGCGACCCCCCCCAGAACCGAACCACCACCGTGAGCTTTCCCCATTTTCGAGCCACTGCAAAGCCATCTCCAATCGACCAAAGCCCGAACCCACCACCGCCCTAAAAACTCCGGCCGTCACCACCACCAAAACCCGTAACCCCTCCTTCTCTCGCCAGTGGAAGACAGGCGCAAAACCGCCGTGAGTGAATCTCTCTCTCTCCTAAAATACCGCCGTGAACCACGCCAGAAGCGTTTCTCCTCCAGTGAACGCGCGCAGTAAACCTCTCTCCCTCCAGTGAACTCACTCCGCGAATCTCTCTCTCATAAATGAAGGCTGCTGCGGCGCAGCTTTGAAGAGGGAAGGAGAGAAATGAAAATTAGGGTTTTTGTTTTTAGGGTTGACCCATTTATAGTGTCTCCTAAAATCTATTTTATTTTGTTAATATTCAGATTATTACCCACACTCCCGTTATTCATGCGCAGAACCCCCCATCACTTAAGCCCAATTTCGTTAATTGGGGCCTCCTATGCGAATTGGGCTTATTGTTTACACCCCTGCTTAGTTATACCACTCCCCGTAACTAATCACACCCCCATTTTGCAATTTTTTTTTACACTTTTCTCGTTTTTTTTATTTCTTTTTTTTTAACCCAAATAATTTCTCATTAAATCAAACTTTGTTAGCGGTCATGCGAAGCCTTTGCTTGCACGATCATTAACAAGGAGGACCTAGTGATGATCATTTGGAGCCTTTGCTCAATTGATCATCATGAACGTCTAATTTTTCGAAAGACTTTTAATAAATCAAAAAAAAAACTTTGTTCATAATTTTGTGAAGCCTTTGCTTGCATGATTATTAACAATGAGGAACTAATGGTGATCACTTGGAGCCTTTGCTCAATTGATCATCATGAATGCCTAGTTTTCTCTAAAAACTTTCAATAAATTTCAATAAATTAAAAAACTTTGTTGGTGGTTTTGCGAAGCCTCTGCTTGCATAATCATCAACAACGAGGAACTAGTGGTGATCACTTGGAGCCTTTGCTCAATTGATCATCATGGATGCCTAGTTTTTCTAAAAACTTTCAATAAATTTCAATAAATTAAAAAACTTTGTTGGTGGTTTTGCGAAGCCTCTGCTTGCATAATCATTAACAACGAGGAACTAGTGGTGATCACTTGGAGCCTTTGCTCAATTGATCATCACGAACGCCTGATTTTCCTAAAAAAACCTTTTCATTAAATCAAAAACTTTGTTATTGGTCCTGCGAAGCCTTTGCTTGCATGATTATTAACAATGGAGTACTAATGGTGGTCACTTGGAGCCTTCGCTCAATTGATCATCATGAAAGCTCAATTTCACAATTAAACAAAATAAAACCAAAAACCTAGAACTACGTAGCTTTGAATTCTCCATCGCACTTTGGAGATACGTAGGAGCGGATCCTCCGTCAAGCACAATAAACTAAAAACATTCTTCCTTTCAAAAAACCAAAGCGACTAACTCTCGTCGAGATAAAAAATTTCATTAAGTCTTTTTCAATTAAGAGACAAATTTAAGTATTTTTCAAATCAACACTTAAAATCACACGATTAATTAAAGGTTCCTTTCATTAGAGAAAGGAGGTGTGGGCGCTAATACCTTCCCCATACCTAACTGACCCCCGAACCCAAATCTTCCGGTTTTCCAAAAGACCATTTGCCCTCCAAAAAGGTTTTTCTTCAATATTTTCCTTATAAAAAAAATATTGGTGGCGACTTCATTGTCCTAAAAAGTTGTAAACGAAGAAAATCCTTCGGGGACTTTTTCGGGCGCAACAGCTGGCGACTTCACTGGGGACTTTTCTTTTTTAAGTGGGTCATGCCTAACTAATTAAATGTGTGGTTTGTGATTTGATTTTGATACCTTGTTTGCCTCTATCTCTTTCGGCTTCCTTTTCTTTCTTACCATGTTGTATGAAGGTGCATTTGTTTTCTCTTCTTCCAGGTTTGTTTTTCTTTCCTCCTTTTGCTTATGTGCTTAGTACCCTCATGCATTTCCCCAATCCCAATCATGTTCCCTTCTTCTTTGCTCCCTTTCTTCAAGGTAAGCTCATGCATTTCCCAATTCTATCATGATCCCCTCTTCTTGGCTCCCTTTCTTGAGGTAAGCAATGCAATTGGTTACTGTTAGAACTCTAGGCTGACTTATTTGGTCTTAAACCCTAGGGTAGACAACGTGTTATTGTTTACTTTTGTCTGGACTGTTCTGGGTTTTCATTTGCAGGTGGGGGAAGGGTAGTTATTTCTAAGTATCGTGCCCTCAGCACACACTTCACACCCTATACTTGTGAGCGTTGAGTGGGGCCTAAAACCCAAGGTCTGAACAAAAACCTAGGAGAGTGGGAAAGACTAGTGACTGCCATTCATAGACCTCTGTCTGTATGGCTCTCATGAAAGTTCCGCCCAAGAGTGCGCTTTTTCATGATGCCTCACACTCGGTAGCTTTCTACGATTGTGGGTGTCATCATGAGAGAGACTTTAGCTCTTGTTTGCCATTGTGAGGAAGTGATTAGAACCTACATGGGAGGATTACCCCTTTTCGTCGATTGTGTAGACCCTAGGATTCCCACCCTTCGTAGGACACAAGGGGCATACCAAATTGTGTGTCGCATTGTAATCTAGGCATTGTTTTCAAAAAAAAGGAGAAGGAGATTTTTCAAAAAAAGAAGAGAAAATAGAGAAAGAGCTGCCGTTGTAGCCTTTCTTTTGCCGGTCCGTACGGGGCAGCATGTGGTTCACCCTTTTCAAAAAAAAAAAAAAAAGAGATAAAGAGCTGCCTTTGTAGCCTTTCCCTTACTAGGTCCATATGAAGCCACGTACGGCCCGCATTTTCCGAAAAATTTTGAATCATTGCCAATAAAAACTCTTTCATCTATCTTGCATGCACATAGAGCATCATCATCATTCGCATAAATTCTTGCATTGCATAAAACAAAAACTTGATAAAATTCATACATGCATTTTTCTCTATCTCATTAGGTTTTGTCAGGAGTGCATTCTCCGCATGTGTGCGTTTCCATTCGCTAAGGCTTTGTCCCCTATTTTTCTCGAAAGATCCAAAAAATCGTGTCTTATTAGGGGCGCGTCTCATGCATTATTGTTTTCATTTTTCACACATCATGAAAAATAAACATTAACGTCTCATTTCACATGCATCTCCATTCAATATCTATCATACATTAGGAAAGTAATTGTAAGCATCACACATTTCATTTCATTGCATAAGAAAAATGAAAACCAGAAGCAATCATCATCCGCATTGCATAAGCATCACATTCATCCCGGGGTGCGGTACAAAAATCATCATCAAATAATGCAGACATCGCGTCAATGTGGCACTCATGCATCATTTCATTAACCTCATCACTTTGTTCGAATACATCATTTCTCCCTGCATGCATCCTTTCGAAACAAAGAAAATTTCCTCATGTAATGGCTTAATGGGTAGAAGTGCACCTTTGAACGACGAAGGGTAATATCTCAAATTTGTTTGTCGACTACAAATTTGAGATGTTACTCTACGATATCAGGGCACTTAGACCCAGTCACACGTGTTTTATTTTCAAGTAGGAAGTTAAGTTGAGTCAATTAATTGTCGAAACGTTTCAGTATATTGTGTGAAGTATTGAGTCGAGGATCCACTCAATGTTTCATGCAAAGTTACTCGTGGTAACGACAATCGGTTGCCTCATATCACCATTCTTGCATCTTTCATCATTCAAAAGAAAAGGAAGGGGCATTGGCATTTCATACTTTGTCTTGCCTCTAAAAATCATCATTTAGAAAAAGCATCATTCTGCATCTTTCAAAAGAAAATGAAGCATCGGCATTTCATATATTGTCTTGCCTATATAAAAATCATTTGAAAAGAAGCATCATTCTTGCATCATGACCCAAAAATGCATTGGCATTTCATATTTCGCTTGCAAAAATAAAAAAAAATAAAAAAACTTTTAGAATAACCACACTTTTCAAGTGAACATGCTTTCATGCATTTCATTTTCATCATGTATGCATCATAATGTTTTCATCCATGCATTGCATACAACAAAAACATTGTGATGAGAGACGAGATGTTCTAGGTGTTCCAAGGCCCTCAGTTTTTCACATCAATATCTCATTTGTATTTCCTTCAAAAAAAGCATTGCATCTCATCCATTCCATGATAAAAGACTGAAACAGTTTATCAAAAAGTTTTTATATCATGTTTTAACCAATGTTAACTCTCTGTGAAGCGTTCTTCTAGTAAGTATGCATGCCACGTGCAATTTCTCTTGTTTGAGTCAGTCAATTTCCTTCATTTATCATCATTCCCCATCCAAGTCTAATCCCGCCCCGTCCACCCCTAAAGCGCATGTTTTCTCCCATCAGTACATACTTGACTTTTTGGTTCATTCTCGCTAACACTTTAAGTTCTCCATGCTGGGGCAATTCTGTGATCACTAATTTCCTTGTCAGTATCATATTCCTTTAGTGCAAGTCTTTCTAAAAATATATAATAAATAAAATAAAAAAAGATAAAATAAGCTTGCTAGGTTGAAAACCCGCAAAGGGCGGTCTAGGCAAAAAAGAGCGTCCGGTGGATTGAAAACTCGCAAAGAGCAATCCAGGCAAAAGTTAGGGCACAAAAATAAAATAAAATAAAAGGAGCAAGCACATGAAGATAGATAAATTATTGTCCTAAAGTTAAGTCTTACAGAAACAAGCAATCGGGATTTTAAATGAAATTTGGTCATCTCTCCATACCCTCAAAAACCTAAAATCCCAAGAAGTCCATTTCCTACCCCTCTTAAGCCAAACATTCAAAATTACAAAAATACCCTTTGTTACCCATCTTAAGCCAAGAAAAGCCCAAGATATCCCCATCACCCTAGACGAGGGTTAATTCCACATCAAAGATAATATATCATTTTCACCCAAGTCAAAAGGAAAGAAAATTCACAAAAGGAGGGGAATAACAAAGTTTCAAAAAGGAGAATCCCAAAACAGAGAATGGAAGACAAAGGGAGTATAAATTAAGAGTCAATACATTTTGCCATGAAGCATAAGAGCTCCCCTTCCAAGGCCCTCAAATTCAATGGGTTCAATCATTTCCCCTTTCAAAAAAAAGCCCTCAATTCATTGGGTTAACCATCTTTCTTTCATAAAACCTTCAAGCACCTCATCAAACCTAATAACCATTTCCTGCACCTCATCAAACCTAATAACCATTTCCTTCATAAACCATTGACCATCGGCCAACACCGAATGAGACCCATCCTCCCTATCAACCCCAAACACTTCATTAAGCTCAATCATCCCCTTCTCCACATCACAACCCGAAAAAGTCCATTCCGATCAATGACTAATTGCTTTCGTTTTCTCAAGTTTTAATCTTAGGACAAATAAGTTTGTCTATCTACGACGTGTTTGCTCAAAAAGAAAAACAAACAAGCAGAAAAAAGAAAGCTGCTCAAAAAAAAAATAATCAAAAAAGAAAGTTGGTAAAAAAGGAAGAAGGACTTGCACTCCAAGATGCATTCATGTTGCATTAAAACGAGGTTTAGTGGTCACCAAGTGGAGCCTCTCCTCATACTAAAAAGTCAAAACTTTCATTGCATTTGAGAGAACCAAAAGTGTGTACTAGGGGGCATTCTCTTCACCTCTCACTCCACTCAACTTTGGGGGAAGTTCGTTCATTACCCACCCCATTCATATATCACCCTCAGTTCATAACCATCACCATAACTCTGTCGCCTTTCACAACCTCACTCAAAGAAACCATTTGAAAGGTCATTCAAAAGTGGGGCAAGTGTGTTCCCATTCCTTCACCTCATTCATTCCTATAAAACCTCACCGGGGCAATCTCTCAACTCACTACCCTAAACAGGGCCCTGTCATTCTAATTGGGGCAGCTTTGTCCTTGTTATGACTGGGGCAACATCAAACTTTATGGGTTGAGACAAAATCTCTTTTGCTCCACCCTTCATTTCAAAAGCCGAAGCATTCCCAATTCATCCTCTTCAACACCCCTAGTTGGTGTCACCACTAGACAGGGGCAAGCTATTCACTCATCAAAGACCTGAATTGGGGCAATCATGTATCTCTTGATCCCTCATGAGCTTCGGCAATAACCATGTTTGTCATTCCTTCACTTGCCATAAATGTCCATGCCTTAAACCAATTCCAAGTTAACTGACTCATTCATTCACATTTGCACTCCTATGCATGCTTACTAGACAATGCTTCAAAAAGAGAGAACACAAATTGTTTACGTGATATCTAAAATTCAGTCATCATGGAAAGAAAGAGAAAACAAGTGAGGTTGTTTGTAAATAAAAACCTTGAGAACACCGGAGTTTGAATCAAATTCAATTTTTCAACAGAATGGTCAATAATCATCTCAATTCTTTGCATCCAAAGTCTCGCATCTCATCATCACAAAAATGTTTACCTCATGCATCTAGGCATTTCAATCTATTCATTATGGCATATGCATCAAAGCATTACATTTGCATCTTCACATTTTGTGCATTCATCACATAGCAAAAAGAAAAAGAAACGTTCCACGTCAGTTGCACCATATTCATACCTGCATTTCATAGAGGAAAATAGTAAAGGAGAAAAAGCAGAAATCTTTTCATTGCATTGGCATCATATTAATGCTAGCATTTCCATAAAAGAAAAAGAACAAAAATCATTGCATCAAACATCAGAGCATTGCATCATATTAATGTTTGCATTTAATAGAAGAAGCAAAAAAGAAACAAACAGAAGTTAGAATAGGAGCATTCCATTCATCAAAACATCAATCACCGCATACACTTGCATTCAAACATCAAAGCATTATGTTGATATTTGCATTTCGTAAACTACAAATTAAGAAGAAGCAAACACAAAAGAACACAACATCTTCATATCATTCATCATTCTCATATCATCCATACCATTCATCACCCCATGGCATCAAACAGTACATTACGCTTTCAAACCCGCATCTCAGAAGAGCGAAAGAATAACAAAAGAAAAGAAGAGAATGAAAAATCAAACAGAAGAAGCATCCCACCAAAATCAATCATTGCATTCATATGCACCCAAATACCCAAGTGCATGCATTTCATGCACCATCCAAGAGAAAAGTTACTTCGGGCCAGAGAGTCCCAAAAATCTCATTTTTAGAAAATCACCATCAGCACTGAGTTAGTAAACTCCATCAACCCAGAGTTCGTAAACTCCATCAACCCAGAGTTAGTGAACTCCCACAGAGTTAGTGAACTCCTTCCACGCATCACAACATCGCACGAGCACGCGATGGATCCATCAGACTTCGTTAAGTCCTTCGGATTAGTTGTGTCAGCCTAAGGCACAGCGTAAATCCATTGATCAAATCAGTTCCGGACCTGATATTGATCGGCCGCTCGAAAAGACCATCCCCAGAGCTCGGACTCGACAAGAGTCCGTTAAAAGGTTTTAGGCAACCTCCGAATTCCCAATTTACCGCTTTTCCCAATTTACCGTTTTTCCCAATTTACTGTTTTTTTTTCAATTTATTGCTTTCTCGTTAATGCGACTAGTGTTAACCCCCTCAAAAGGAAAATAACAAAAAGATTTGAGTTTTTCTAAAACGGACAAAATTAGTATTATTTCTATATCTTTATTTCCATTTCACCAACAAATATGAAAAGGCCAATTCATATTTTTTGGCGAAATGTGAAATAAGAGAGGCAAAACTGTAATACCCTAATTTTGTCCGTCCCTTAACTTAAGCCAATTCCAATCATCGAACTCAACTAAATCGAAATACCGTTGTTTAAATTAAGCAGGCACGCGAATGATCGATCTTTTCGTGCGTTCTTCAATTTAATCTTCGTATTTGGGTTTAGTCGTGCATAAGTAGTGTTTTTAGTTAATGAGCTCACTTCTTCTATTTGAGTCTCGTTTTAGCGTATTCGTCTAGTCTGGCCCGTTTTCGTCTTTGTGTTTGGCCAGACTCTTTTTATCATTATTATTTTATTTTATTTTTTTTGTTTTTTGTGCAGTTAATTTATTTTGAGCATATATATATATAGTCCAAAATGTCAAGAAATTCTATTTAGTTTTATTTACAATTTAAAAATGTTATATAATCCGAAAATGTCAAAAAATCTATTTAATTTTTATTACAAGTTAGAAGTGTCCAAATGTCCAAATATCCAAAAAATATACAAAAATAATAACAAAAATGTACAAAAAAAATTAAATCCGAAAATTACATAAAAAAGAAAAATAAGCAACAGAAGGCAGCAGCGGCAAATCTGAAGTTCTAACAGCTGCTCTCCAAGCAGCTGTACATGGGCGATCCGCTCCAAAACCTGAAAATAGTTCAAGGCCCAGTCAAAGAGCAGTTAATGCAAAAAAACCTAGAATTTTAGTATAAAAGAGCAGTCAACAGCAGCAGAAAAGGGGGGGAATTTCGAGGTAAACCAATCACCAGAAAACAGATTAGGGTTTTACACTAAAACCCTAATCACACAAACACTATTTTTGAGATCTGAGCGGTGGAAAAAGGAAGAACTCGAAACACAGTAGAAGAGCAGCAGCAGACCACTAATAACATCAGTATAGAACTCGCTTTCTTTCTCTCAGACTAATCGAAAAATAGGTTGGTACTACTCCTTTTTTTTCTTCTCTCTCCCAGACATGAAAATATATGTTATAACTAGAACGTGAGTTGTGTTTGAAAGGGATCAGATTCAGTTAATAATCTTCAAAACAGATTGATGAGTTAAGGTTTTAAATAAAACATAGAGAAGGTTTGGTTAGGGTTTTAAAACAGGGAAAGCTGAAATCTAAAGAGAGAGTAGAAGGATGTAAAAAACACGAAAAATCAACCAGCCAGAGAACAAAAAAATTTTGAAATGAAAGAGGAACAATGAGGTATCCAGAACAGAGGAAGTGAGAAAAAGAACTCACCTTGCGGTTCTGGCCACCGTCTACGGTGGCTGTTGATATCAAACCGTCTCGACCCCCCCAGAACCGAACCACCACCGTGAGCTTTCCCCATTTTCGAGCCACTGCAAAGCCATCTCCAATCGACCCAAAACTGAACCCACCACCGTCGTAAAAAACCTGGCCGTCACCACCACCAGAAACCCGTAACCCCCTCCTTCTCTCTCGCCGTGGAAGACGGCGCGAAAACCGCCGTGAATCTCTCTCTCTCTCTCCTAAAAGACCGCCGTGAACCACGCCGTAAACGTTTCTCCCTCCCGTGAACCGCGCCGTAAACCTCTCTCCCTCTCGTGAACTCAGCTCCGCGAATCTCTCTCTCATAAATGAAGGCTGCTGCGGCGCAGCTTTGAAGAGGGAAGGAGAGAAATGAAAATTAGGGTTTTTGTTTTTAGGGTTGGCCCATTTATAGTGTCTCCTAAAATCTATTTTATTTTTTTAATATTCAGATTATTACCCACACTCCCATTATTCATGCGCAGAACCCCCCATCACTTAAGCCCAATTTCGTTAATTGGGCCCTCCTATGCGAATTGGGCTTACTGTTTACACCCCCTGTTTAGTTATACCACTCCCCGTAACTAATCACACCCCCATTTTGCAATTTTTTTTACATTTTTCTCGTTTTTTTTATTTCTTTTTTTTTAACCCAAATAATTTCTCATTAAATCAAACTTTGTTAGCGGTCATGCGAAGCCTTTGCTTGCACGATCATTAACAAGGAGGACCTAGTGATGATCATTTGGAGCCTTTGCTCAATTGATCATCATGAACGTCTAATTTTTTGAAAGACTTTTAATAAATCAAAAAAAAACTTTGTTCATAATCTTGTGAAGCCTTTGCTTGCATGATTATTAACAATGAGGAACTAGTGGTGATCACTTGGAGCCTTTGCTCAATTGATTATCATGAATGCCTAGTTTTTTCTAAAAACTTTCAATAAATTTCAATAAATTAAAAAACTTTGTTGGTGGTTTTGCGAAGCCTCTGCTTGCATAATCATCAACAACGAGGAACTAGTGGTGATCACTTGGAGCCTTTGCTCAATTGATCATCATGAATGCCTAGTTTTTCTAAAAACTTTCAATAAATTTCAATAAATTAAAAAACTTTGTTGGTGGTTTTGCGAAGCCTCTGCTTGCATAATCATTAACAACGAGGAACTAGTGGTGATCACTTGGAGCCTTTGCTCAATTGATCATCACGACGCCGATTTTCCTAAAAACCTTTTCATTAAATCAAAAACTTTGTTATTGGTCCTGCGAAGCCTTTGCTTGCATGATTATTAACAATGGAGTACTAATGGTGGTCACTTGGAGCCTTCGCTCAATTGATCATCATGAAAGCTCAATTTCACAATTAAACAAAATAAAACCAAAAACATAGAACTACGTAGCTTTGAATTCTCCATCGCACCTGGAGATACGTAGGAGCGGATCCCCTCCGTCAAGCACAATAAACTAAAAACATTCTTCCTTTCAAAAAACCAAAGCGACTAACTCTCGTCGAGCGCCGCAAATAAAAAATTTCATTAAGTCTTTTTCAATTAAGAGGCAAATTTAAGTTATTTTCAAATCAACACTTAAAATCACACGATTAATTAAAGGTTCCCTTTCAGTAGAAAGGAGGTGTGGGGCGCTAATACCTTCCCCATACCTAACCGACCCCCGAACCCAAATCTTCCGGTTTTCCAAAAGACCATTTGCCCTCCAAAAAGGTTTTTCTTCAATATTTTCCTTATAAAAAAAATATTGGTGGCGACTTCATTGTCCTAAAAAGTTGTAAACGAAGAAAATCTTTCGGGGACTTTTTCGGGCGCAACAATAACCACGTATAAATAGGATTTAAAAAAGAGTAGCTAGGTAGATCAAGTGGAAGCATCGACACCATAATCAAATCGATACGTCACACTTAAGAAATAAATGATGCTTGTAGTTGCATTTAAATCAATTAACTCTTTCTGGAATAGGTTAACCAGAGTTGGGAGCCTATTCAGGAGAAGGTGTCATGCGAAAGCAACTACCTTGCCAGTGTAATACTATTTCACTGTTTATCTAACACAAACATCTCGAGGGGCGACTTCATCATAATATCAGGAGAGGAAATTTGAATTGGCAATACATATATTTATTTAACTGAGTATACACCCTCATTTGAACTCCCACACTCACCGACCTCCTCACGGGAAATCTAAACCGTGGATAGCAGAGACAATAGGTCTTTCAGCAATCTTTCCTCCCATGCAAAAAAACTCCTCCTCTAAAAGAAAATCCACTCCCAAGACTAGGGCCCGCAATCCCCCATGTCAATAACTTTACCCTCTTCGTGATTTGAGATAGAGAATAGCCTTGGGAAGACTTCCTTAAAAGGGAGGTTTCCAACCCACATATAATGTCAAAAAGGATTGAATCTCCATTCTCCTTGGTCCGCATTTGTGAACCAATCTTGTTGGGAACTGATCAGCAATCATACGCCGGTCAAAACAATTAAGAGATATAAAATGCAGTACAAGGTAGTTAACATTGGTTGTTTCTCAATGATTTCTAAATTTAATATTACCAAAATCATGAGCGAAAACACAATAAAACCTGGGAGGTTTGGCTGAAAACAATTCAGAATAACGAGAAAATCAATAAACGAGAGACTATCAATTCATTTGTTTCAGATGCGTTTCTTGGATTTATCTTTGGTTCCAAAGATTCGTGCAAGATTCATAGCATTGATTGATAATAAACTAATCAAGCAAGCATCAACAAGTTTATATGAATCCGCACTGTTTCAAGCAAGCGTCAAAACAGTGTGTTCAATCAGTCGTCACTAAACACAATTAATATCATAATCGAATTCAATCAATCCTCTATCAATTTGTATTCGAATTAACTGAAACAAGCTATCAAATAACCCGAATAATCAAATTTGCAAAAAACCAAGTTTGCGTAATTAAGCACCACACAAAGATGAAAATTGTAAACAAATAATTCTAAGATGAAATTTATAGAGAAGAAGGAACTTAAAAATAAAGACGAAATAACATTAGACACCAAACCTCAAAATCCTTACAAGCAACACCATTCACCAATGGATTGATCTAGGGCTTAAAACGAATTCAGAAATAAAATAACATAAGGTGACATTTTTCTGTTGACAAATGAGTTTATATAAGTCTAATACAATACCCTAATTAACTAAAACATGTTCTTAGATAAAATCCCATTAAGAAAGAGTAATTGGCACATAAATCCGTAATTAACAGTACTGCTTCAGTATGCCGTAGTTTAGTTCTTCAAAAAATCTGAATTGGGTTTTGAGCTCAATGGAAGAATTATGGCTCTGCCCCTTAGCTTTCCAACTCATGATTGCACGCCTCAATCGGATGAGCACAACCAAAGTTGTGGCCTGCAGAGTGAATAATGGACAATATGAAATAAAACAGAAATTTAGTCAAGAAATCACATTAATGCTCAAATAAGACCCAAAGTCTAGAAACATACTAAGATTCAAATATTAGGTGCATAACACAATCAAAAGTACCGAATTCAAAGCTATAATGAATGCATTAAAATGCATTGATCAAGAATTTAGACCCCTCCTCAAACTGCAAACATCTTTCCACCAAACAGAAGAGTAGTATGGGTGCCTAAACTCATTAAGGCTTGAGTTCCCTATAACAACTCCCCAATAATTAGCTTTCAGGACTTGCATCTACAGGGAACCCTCATCCATAAGGAGCCTCCAACGCCACTTACCAAGAAGGATAAAATTGAAAAGGCGAAGGTCCTTAACGTCTAGGCTCTCCTCAATCTTAGATTTGCAGACCTCAGACCACCTAACCTAAAGTGTTTTTGACCAGGACCTAGTTCCTCCCCATAGGAAATCTCTTCGAATCTGAACTATAGCCTTCCAAAACCTTGACCGACATCTTTAGCAATGAGAGGTAGAAAAATTGGAATATTGTTAAGCACCGAGTTGATAAGAACAATGCGACCCCCGAAACTGACATGTTTATCACCCCATCTTTTAAGGTGCCACTTAATTGTCTGGATCACTGGCTGCCAAATCCTAAGACACCTCATATTTCCCCCTATTAGAAGTACAAAATACTTAAATGGCATAGTGTCAATTCCACAATGGAGGAAACCTGCGGCCATTGAGATAAAGGGATCTTGAATATTGACACCTATTAGACAATTCATCCAAAAGTTTACCATGAGCCCCAAGACCAACTGTGGCGACTTTAAGGTCCATAGATTCTCTACCAAAGGCTTCCCAATCAACATGGTATAATCATCATATTGTAGGTGTAAAATCTCAAAAAGAGGATTAATTTCCCACCTTAAAACCTGTAAAGTAGTTTTGGGACACCGTTGTTCTCATCTGTCCGCCAAGATCCTCAGCTACCAGGAGAAATATTTAGGGGGGGGGGGGAGATCCCATTGCTTGTGTCCTCTACATATACTAACTTTAAGTATAAAATATATGTGTATATATTAATTTTTTTACAAAATTTATGGGGAATACTGTGGCATCCCTCGGCTCCCATAAGATCTGCCACTGGCTGTGAGTTTGTTCGCAGATTCATCCTTTGCATTTTAAGCAATGCTGAATTTGTATTATCGTCGATGTAACCAATGATCGTACCTGATCAATAGATGTAGTGTTGGTGTAATTCCTTAGCTTGATCGCTGATCTGGGTCTCGCCTGGGTGGTACCTGTGATGGCACTCCGACGCCCAAGTCAGCAGTGAATAGTGAATAGTAATAAATGACGTACCTAATTCCTTGAGATTCGTGCCACATTTATAGCCATAGTATTGGGCCATATTGGGCCTATTGGACTGCATTGGGCCTTGAGCCCACTCCAGAACAGTTCAATTTAAATGAATGAATATCCTTTTACAAAAAAAGGTCAAATTTGTAATTTATAATTTAATTAAATACTTAAAATTATTTGAAGTATCATATTACTTGAATTATGTGTTTTGCAAAATTAACAGGACACTGTAAATGTAAAAAAAAAACAAATTATATAGATCCAAGAATTAAATTTTTAAATTGACAAATATTTTTTTGATTAACAAGTTTAAGAAAGATTTTAAAAAAGAGAACTTCATTAAATTTTTAATTTAAAAATGTTTTTTTGATCAAAAAGTTTAAGAAAGATTTTAAAAAGGAAAAATTCATTAAAAACAAAAATTAAAAAATTAAAGAAGAATTTGTACTAGGATTGGATAGGGGCCGCGCGAACGCAGGCCCCCACTACCACAAATTATGATGTAGAGGCCCACCACTCAGGTAGGCGGCTTGAGCAAGACCCTTCTAAGTGCAATGAAGGTCACCAACCTAGGCCATGGGCGTTCTTGATCACCCATTGACCCCATCCAGGTAAGTATGTTTAACAGTGCCACTTCCACTTTATTTAAAGCATCCTAAACATACCCGCAAGTGTATCTCCAGCGATGTGGGACAAATATTACAAACCTCTTTTGTGCAAAATTGTGAGTGACTATGACTATAACTATACATACATTACACGATACAAGATGTTGTATTATGTGATTAATCTCACATGCTTATACAAATAACGTGTAATTTGTAGTTTCCTCTTTACAGAAACAACTCATAATTGAGTCATTAATTCTCCATAGACATAGATTCTTCATCATAAACCACATATATAACATATCGTGTAATTCTGCTTTCTTTGATACCAGAATGCTAGAAGTGTTCCATAAATTCTGTTTTGAGATATAGCATTGGGAATGAGGAGTCTATATCTCAAAACTTTAGCATATCGAAAATGAGTTAGTTAGCTAGGTAGGATTCAGTTAAATTCTGTTTAATCAGTAGCTGTTATTGTTAGTTGAATCATGGCACAGCTGCTACCTACTGTACTGGACCTTCGACCAGGCATTCTACCCCTGTCGAATCGGAAACTGTATTGCGCTCGAACAGTTGAGCGGCCGCCGGCCAGCAACTTCCGTACCGTACACAGATATAGATTCATTCTTCGTACCTGGTCCAACTTCAAAACCCTTCGCGGGTTGGTCAGAAAGAAGTCAGTCTTGTTTGGTAAGACTCTATTGAACAAAGCAAAGAAAAGAGAGTGCTCGACCGGAACAACGGCCAACAAAGACCGTAACTTTAGCATATTGAAAATGAGAATGAATTTTCTTCCAAATTCTCTCTTCTCTCGATTCCATTTCTGATCAGATTCTCAATGAATCTGTAAGCTCAATAACATATTAAAAAGGAACTAAACATTACAGACAGATTTGAATCAATGCCATGATCAATTACAAGAGCAAATGCCTATCATTACCAGGTCGTGAAATAGGGAAAATGAACATATGCTGAAATTTAACTTGCATGAATAAAGTTTCTGCTCTATTTACCACAACACTGCTGGATTGTTTTCTTAATCAAATACTGAAGGATAGAACATATGAAAATGGGAGGCTAGGTTGTCAAACATTAACAGATGTTTTTTGTTTTTTGGAAGGAAACACATATCTTAGAGGATTATTTGTTTTTTATTCCCTTAGAGCTGAATTTTATGTGGTATGGTATCTTGAGCCAAGTTCACCATGTCTAATGCTTCCACATTCAGGACCAAGGCCTCGGCAGTCGTTAGGCAACTAAGGCCCCATCAGTTTCCATCCATTGCTAAAATAGAGGCCCATTAAGTCAAGCCCAACAGAAGGCTTTTTTTTTTCGCACCCACCTCCACCTACCCACACCCCCATAAATACCCAAAGGGACAATAAACTGTTTTTTGTTTTTTAAAATTGCAAACCGGAAATACCTATTATTGAGGTATTCCCGGGAATCTCTAAAAAAACATTTTTTGTAATAAAAATCAGGGGTATTTTGGGGTTTAAAGGAGTTATGGGGGTGTGGAGTATATGGAGTGGGGTGCGAAAAAAAAATTCACCATCAGAAATATAGAATGGGATTTCACTCATTGATTACGATATGCGATTGCATTCTATGCCCATGCATCATAAAATCACTTGGGACTTTTTTTCACACACTCCCTATTACTCGCAAAACGTCCCCTCTCAAAGATGTCAAAAATACCCTTAAAATATAAAAACTTTCAGCTGCGTCCTTTTTTTTAGATTTCAACAGATGCAGTGATTATAGTATCGCACTGTGCACGATAGCTTGGTAATCTTGCCGCTTATAATTTGATGTACACTCTAGGTCCTTTTAAAGAGGGATATTTCTAAAGAGATGTAAGTACTATTCTTTATCACAAACTTAGTAGTGGAGATGATGGTCATATTCACAATTTAGAGGTAAATATTCGAAGCGACGATGACGTACGAGCAATGATGGAAATCGATGCCCAATTTTCAAGAGTTGGTCCTTTGGAGCTGTAGGTCAATACCATACAGAGTTCCAAGAAGATACTTTTCCTTTGGTCACTGCATCACTTAATATGTCTCTGCTGGATCATGTTCCAGTTGTGTGTTTTACTACTTGTTATCGGGTTTTTGTATATTGTTATGTTTCTTTTGTGATGTATGGTTCCGCTTTTATGAATAAAATTCTAGCTTAAAATAATCGTAAACGAATATATAAATAAACGATAACGAAGCAATGTGCATCATCCATACAAAATATAAAAAAAAAAAAATACAAGTACTAAAGCAAAACTACTAGGTCTGTTGTGTCCCTCGGAAGCCTCTCCGTCGATAACCGCATCTTTAGAAACGAGTGAATGGTCTGGCAATGTTAGGTATCGTGTTGGAGTTGAGAGTTGCTATCATGTTAGGTATGGTAATCTAGACGAAGTACTGGAAACCGATTGAGAAATGTTAAATTACGATGGGTTGTTAAAGTACTTGTTAGCATTTGAAGGTTTGTGTATTGTCTTTAAAAAATTGTGAAAAAAAAAATGAAAAAAAATTATCAAATAAATAAATTCTGTTTTGTTTTATTTTGTCTGTACTAGAGTTAAAAAAATTAAAAAAATATAAATTATGTTTTGTTTTATTTTGTTTGCACTAGAAAAAGAAGAAGAAGAAAAAAAAGGAAATATAAATTCTGTTTTGTTTTTTTTTTTTGCACTAGAGTTAAGTAAATAAATAAAAGAGGATGACCCGGAAGTTCTATTTTACTTGTTCACTTGAGGACAAGTAAACACTTAAGTTGGGATGTGACGAATCCTAATTTGTAAATGTTTTTAGAAATATTCTTTGTTAGTTTAAAGGGTTTTGTGATAATAATATGTTAGAAATAGTTTAATTTTCATGGTATTTTGTATTTTGTGGTTTTAGGGACAAAAAGATCATTTTGAAAATAATTGGATGCAAGGAGGCAGGAACCAGTTCTCTATAGCGTTGGAGTAGCATGCAAATGCATGCGCATGAAGAACCAACATGCCAAGGCATAGAAGTGGCACGCAAATGTGTAAGGGTTAGAAGTGTTGCACGCCATGGCGTGACTTTGGTACACAAATGTGTGATAGCCGAAAACAGCAAGGTACAAATGTGCAAGGGTCAGAAGTGGCAGCACACCATGGTGTGGCTTTAGTATGCAAATGTGTGAGGTTGCTGATGAATAATGCTTTGGCGTGCGTTTTGCATGCTATTGCGTGACAGTTTGTATTCCAATTGGAACTTATAAAAGCACAATCATTTTGTGAGATTAAAACACATAGAGAGAGTCTTGTGGAGTCCTGGGACCATACTGAAGTGCATTTTCACCTGAGTTGAAGTTAGAAAGCGGATTCTCAAAGTTGGATTCTCCATCGTCGTCGTCATCGTCATCATCATCATCATCATCATCTCTTTTATCCATATTTTTCTAACTTTTACTATGTTTACTTAATTTCTTTTGTTAGAGGTAGATTGAACTTTGTGAAACCCTATATGTATGAACTTCTAATTTGATCCTTTGGTTATTTACGATCAAGAGTTTATTCTCCGTTCTAAATAATATTTACCGTTTGGAATTCACAATTGCAATATTGGAGTTTAAATCAGCTGTTGAGAATGAGTTGTATTTATCTATTAGGGATTAGGCTTCTTAGGAATACGATTATAACCATGTTAACTATTAGAGTGAATTTGATGCTTGATAACTCTATTTTATATAGAGTATTTCATATGTTTAAACTTAGTATTTGCTCTCTTTCAAGTAATAATAAAGAGTTTATATAGTATTTTATGTGATATATGATATCTTGAGTGATTTGAATGGTTATAGTTATTATTAGGCCATTTTGGATATATTGTGGTATGTTTGATGTTTTTGTTCAAAGCGGATCTCAATGCTAATCGCATCAATGCTCCTCGTGACCGATCCCGCATCAAAACCGCACTACTTGGTGAATAAGCGACTGTTTCATATGCACCCACATGGAAAGTGATGACCTCCCCGCTCGCTCTCGATGCCATCCCACCTTGTATAGTAGGCGCCTACCATTCACACATAGCTATAGGCATAGCTTTGAAGAGTCACCAACATAGGGACACATGTTCACACATCAATGAACCGCCCTATGTGATTAGTCAAAGATTTCAACATGGATAAACCTCTCGGAAAGCAACTACAAACTATGATCCACTCAAGATGACTTCAACATGAAGGAAGGAAGCACCTCACTTGAAGGCTATAAAAGGACCTCACATCTTCATTTGGAAATATATCACAATCCATAAGTTAGATCAAAATTTCAATATACATAGTTAGTTTTTATATTTTTAGAGGAAGAGGAAGGAATTCATAATTCCTCCTTAACTCATTTTCATAGTGTTTGTATAGTGCTAAGGAGTAATGCTAGTGCATTGCTAGAAGACTTCATACAAAGGTTTTCAACATTTGTAACTTTACTCTTGTTGTTTCTCTTTTGTGATTTCTATATATATAAACATGGTCTATTCGGTTTATATATATCTTGCAATGTCTCTTGTTAGCTAAACCTTTCTTAGTTGGAATGTTCTAATCATTTAATGAGCTTTTAAGTAAGTATGATGTATGTATGTATGTATGTTTGTACTTTAGTTCTTGCTTGATAATCTTTTCAAAACTTATTTTGAACTTGATCACTTAGAATAAGTAGATTTGTAAATGACCAGAAATGGCTTACAATTAAGAACTCAAGAACTAATATGGGTGAGTGTTTTACATAAAGAAAACTTTGTGAAAACCATGCTAAGTCCTAGACATAGGATAGTATAGTCCATAGGATAATTGTGGGTACTTAAAATACAAGAGTGAATTCACTTAAGCAAATTAGATAATTGTTAGGAGGCAAGATTGACACTAACACCCTTTCTTTATTGCATAGAACAAGGATCATAAGAGCTGTGAATGATACTCTCAAGAAAGTGACCGAAAGGCACATAGCTAATGCAACAAAGATTGGTCTGGTGCATCACATCTTCGCATCATACACTTATAAGTAAATTACTTGATGAAGACATTCCAACTAGCTTTTCTCTTTTACACTATCAACATTTTTCTTTGCTTTCTTTCTAACTTAGTTGTGATCATCAAACAAAATCCAAAATTATTTTGTTACTTAGTGACTTACACTTTATTACTTTATATTATTTTAAAAGTGAGTTTTTCAATCTCTGTGGGTTCGATCTTTTTACTACTTGTTTTTGGACAGTGTATACTTGCACACAAGTGTATGCCCTTTTGCCATACACCAATGCTCTTGTTAGGTAACAAAAAACTCTAGGAAATGAGTAGTACTTATCTATTAGGGGTTAGTTTATAGAAACTCAGCTTCTTAAAATAGATAACCTCAAATTGGATTAGAAATACTCATATGCATAGGTGTGGAAGGCAGTGATATTGACCCTCGTGTGTTCTTCTTTATTATTCAAAACCCTCTATTTTACTATTCTGTTCTAATATATGCAAAATCCAAAAAAAGAAGATTATGTTTCATTATTTCTTTTCAAATGAATGATTGCTCGAGCGAATTAGATATCTAGGGAACTAATAGTAACAAATTTGATTCCTGAGTACGACCTTTTTATTACTACAGTAGCGATCTAGTATACTTTCCGAACGACTATCATTAATTAATTTTGTTGTCGAATGAATTAGTAGCTAAAAGAGTGGGTGAAATCACAAAAGATTGGGACAATTGTGGCGGTTTCAATTGTTTATCATGGCAATTTGAACCACCATTTATTCAATGACTACATCCTCCTTTGCTAGAATCACGTCCCGCCATTTGGCAATAGGTGGCGGTCTTCTTGAAGCTGCCAAAATCTTACTTGTATAAAACAACAACTTTCCTTTTGCAAAAATTGGTGTCTCAACGGCCATAATTTACTAACAAAAACATATAATTTTTGTAAATAGTGGCGATTTCAACTGCTAGAAAAATAAATATTGTGGCGTTTTTAACCGCCATATTTTTCAGTTCTCTATTGTAATTGTAAGCAAAAATGGCAATATTACCCACCATTATTTGCATTCGGTTAAAATGGAAGTTTTACCCACCAATACTTCGGGACCTAAAAAACAATCAATACTAGTAATTACACTAAAAAATCACTTAGGCGCAAAAATAGTTTGAGGCTTAAAGCGAATGCTTTACCAACTTTCCCTAGGGGTCATCTGACAAGGATTGAATACAGGTACCCACAAGTGCTTGTTTTAACGTGTCACCACCCTAAAGAGCTTCAAAAGACTGTTTTTAGTTGCCAAGGCCTTCTTAGTAAAAGGGACTCGGCTTCCATAGGTACCACATCAAAAATAATCTCATCATGGTACTTTTGGATAGAACCACTTATTTGTTTAGAACAATTTCATTTTCATCTTTTAGCCATTGAAGCTTATATGGTTTTGGATGACTGATGGTGGTGAGATTTAATTTTAGCACTAGCTTAGTGCTAGCAACAATATTAACACAAGACCCGCCATTAATTATCAAGTTTCATAAGTTCTTTTGGACCAAACATCTAGTGTGAAAGAGGTTTTCTCCTTGTGACTCTTTGATGTCATTAGCTTTGACTCCTAGGAGTATTTTAACCATCAATAAATCAGCTTGATGATAAGACTCACCTTGAGACTCCTATTTACTTGAGTTGGCCGAATGTGAAGCATCACTATCCTCATGTCCACTTCTGGTCAGCACAACCCTTTCCTTTATGGCCATGTTTCTCTTGTTAGGGCATTGGGAAGCAACGTGACCTTTGCCTTGCCATTTGAAACATATAATAGAAGAAAGTTTGCCACTTGAAATTTGAGAAGGGATTTTAGGCTTACCTCTAGGCTCTAGGGCTGTAGCTTTATTTTTGTCACCTTTAGAGGTAGATGCTTCATTAACCTTTGGCTTGTCTTTACAATTTGAAGAGAAATTTTACTTTGAAGTTTAAAGAAGTCTGTGAGGCGCCCTTCCTTTTCAACTTTGCTTCCACCTTGGAAGCATGTCATGAAACTCTTGAATGTCCAAGTATGAGTACATCTCAACTTGGTCTTTGATCTCCCACTTCAAGCTATTAAGGAACCTTGCTATTGCTTGTTTCTCTTCTTCAACAAGGTTAGCTCTAATCTTGACAACTTTGTATTTCTTTGTAATACTCCTCCACGGTTTTAGTACCTTGGTAGAGTCTTTACAAATTGTCGAGGAGGTTTATTTGTTAGTGAGATAGACATATCTTCTTCTCATTAAGGATTTTAGCTCCTCCCAATATTCAATAGGTCTTTGGCCATACCTCGCTCTAAGTTTTTGCTCTTGATCCCAACAAAGCAAGGCATAGCCCAAAAATTCTAGGGTGGCAAGCTTAACGTTCCTCTCTTCTCTAACTTCGTGGCAAGTAAATATTTGCTCAACTTCAAGATCTCAATCCAAGTACAAGTCCGGGTTGCCACTTTTTTCTTAAAAACAAGGGATTTTGAGTTTCTTCTTTTTCCAATGCTCTTACTCCCTATCTCTTTCATTCCTAGGCCTACCACCATCATCACCATCATACATATGTCTTCTATGCCTTCATATCCCTCCTAGGTTGTGTGTAACACCCCTCCTAGGTAGTGTAACTTCTCTTCTAGGAAATCTATTCTCCAAGACGTCCAATATACCCACCAGCCTCCTTTGATCCTCCATTATGCTTCGTTGGTCATTTGTCATTCTTTTCTCCATTCTCCTTTGATCGGTGTTAATGTTTGCAAACTCTCTTCTTAGAGTCTCCATTTAACCTAAGATAGTCGTGGTTGAGAGAGAAGTAGAACTCATCCTCAACTAGAAAAAGTGTACCTACAAGAAAATATGTTAGAGTAAAAACAAACACCAAAAGTCCTCACAAAGTAAGATCTTTACAAAAGCTAAACCAAATATGGAGTATTTAAAGACAAATTTCAACTACAAAAAGAGAGTCAAAAGATTAGTAGCTATGCACCTTAGAATTTTCCATATAAGGAGCATAAGAAGTCTCAAGTGTAAAATGGTCCAACTATGGTCAAAATATGAAATAGAAATTCTCTAGTCATTCAAATAGTTTTCCAAGCCTCTGGAAATTTTTCCAGATTTTTGCTGATTTTTTTTTTGGAATTTTTCAACTAAGGTAGTGTCTTTTTCAAATAATATGCAATTTTTTTTTTGTTGCTATTTTTCACAATTTTCTTTTTGCTGAAATATTTTTTTCACTGTCTCAGTGATTAGTAGTTTTTAAGGCGACCTACCTGACTTTTTAATCACTTGAAAATGATAAGTATTAAGCTTAGAAACTGATTTTGAAGTTTTGGAAAATAATATTTGAATCAACAGAATCTTGAAATTAAAGAACACCTAGAATATTACTAAGGACACCATTTCATTGCAAATTTCTCAGGCAATCTAACTGTACACTCTCACAGCCAGAAAATCACTTATACAGAATAGTGATTATGGACTAGAGGTTGAAGATATGCTTGAAAGCGGCCGGCAAGATCAACAATAGTGAAATGATCAAAACAACACCAACTCAAATGAAATTTGTTCTTAACTTGAAGCGAAGTTTCACAAGGAATGCAAATATTAATTGCAATACTTTTGCACAAAAGTGCTTAAACACGAGTGCAAACACGACTTCTGAAGCATGGTTCACAAACACGATTTTGACTCCAATAAGCTCAAATCGCACCAAATTGCACCAAACCAAAACCAAAAGGTTCGAAATACGTGTAGGAAGTGATTACAAGCAAGAAATCATGGTGAAAATGCGTGAAACGAGAATTCAAGCTTGAATGTACAATTTGCAAATGCAATTCCTAGGGCAAAGGTTTAAAATCGCAATTCGCCACCAAATTGCGTGGTTCGAATTGCAAAATGCTCCAATTACTTTCAAGTATATCTTGCAAGCAAGATTTGCACAATCGAACGCGAAAATCATAGTTAGCAAAATGCAAACCGAAGAAGCTAAGGTGTAACTAACTTTGGCACCAAAAGTTAGTTAGATCTAGATCTAGAAAAACTTGATGAAATGTGACTTAATTTTCAAGATTTAACTGAACTTGACAACACACAATCACATCTAACACATTTGAAAGTGAAATTAACAGGAATTTGAATAAAAAATTCAAATCTCAAAATACCTAAAAATGGCACCAAAACTCAAGATGTGTGAGAAAAATAATTTCCCCAAATTTCACTAGCTCTGATACGACTTGATGAGATCTTTTTTTTTAATGGCAAAACACACACACACACACACACACACACACACACACACACACACACACACACACACATATATATATATATATATATATATATATATATATATATATATATAATGGTATAAAATTACCCGAATCCTGTATAAATCTGCTAGAGAACCTTTTCAAATCGAGAAAATGATAAAAAAACCTGCAGGTAAAACAATGAAACACTATGAAATACACAAAAAAACTTCTGCCCACCATTCATAGTAAAGACAAGGACCCTACCGCACGGCCAAAAACCATCTCCAAGACAAACTTTAATCCTTTTCGGAGAAGCAGATACACATGAATCTCCAAGAAATACGCATGAAATCTATCATGATCTCCTATGGTTGGACCTAGAAATGTGGTAAAATCAACTTGATCCTCACAAATCTCCAAGAACGCATACACATGAAATTCAAGGAACAAGATGAAGGAACTCAACAAACACAAAACAGATGAAACAAACACTTACATGAAGAAGAAGAATAACTAAAGATAAAAATGGAAGTAGAGATGAAGTCCACCACTTTTTCTTTGGGGAGATGATAAGGACTACGTTATCCTTGAGATCTATTTGCCTCAAGGTTGTGTGCTCAAGATTCCCACACCAAGAAACCTTGGAGAATTCATGATGATCCTTCACACTACACATTAGCAATGGTTTTCGCCTCGCGCCTCTCACCTCTCTTGGTCTCAAGACACTCACACTTTTTCTCAAACGTGTCAAATGAATTTCAATGATGCATGCACATTCTAGTGATTACAAAGGAGAGGAGATAATTACAAAGGAAACAAGGCCCATCAACCAAAGCGAACACTAAGGCCATAGCCTTCCTAACAAAGCCAACAAGGCCCAAATCCAAATTCACATTACAAATAGAAGTTAAATCCTATCCAATCAGGTGGGCTTTTTGCTCGCTTGGCCCTTTCTTTCTTTATAGCTCTTCTTTGGATTGTTGATAAAGGAACATCATCATCATTTTCTTCTGCATCCAATCGGGCAAAGACTGAGGTTCTTCAATCACTTTCTTTCCTTTAGATATTTGGGCAAATACCTTCTTTTGCCACTCAAATTGCTCTTTGACAAACTTTGCCAGGGTGTTCTGCCTTTCCTCCAGACGTTGCAACGTCTGCGCATCAACAAAACTTGAAGCTCCAGATTTTCACCCCTAGGTTTGAATTTTGTTGAAAAAGGGCCTTGAGGTCGCTCCCCGGCTCGCACGCTTTCAATCTCTACCCGGCCTCCATGCATAAATCGGTAATCATGCATGGGAAATACAAGTACCCATCTTTTTCTGTTCTTCCATTTGTTGAGTTCACGGTTGATCAACTTTCCAACCTCCACCTTGTCTCTTGACATGATTGCATCAATCACAATCAGTCTTTCTTTATCTACCCAAGATGTGTGGGAGGTAGGAATTAGGCAATGCCTTATGAAATGAAACCAAGTATTGGCTTCATCACATAGGTATCTCTTCATGATTTTGAACTCACTCCCCGTGCTCACCACTTTTCTCCCGCTGAAAGCACCTTCCACACAGATCCTTTCCTTGATTGCTTCCATTTTAGTCGGTCCATAAGTCTTTTGCTTGGTCTCCCTGACCTTTCCATAGTACCCTAGCCCAAAATAATCGTTGATCACTCTTACCCCAAACTTTACTTCCTCGCTTTCACTTTTTGTGAAACGATGGAAGGCTCTCCTTCAGTCTCTCAACGATTCCTTTGTAGAAATCGTGAACCAAAGTAGCAATGTATTTTTTTACGTACTGCACAACGAATTTTTGCCACCCCACTGCGGCGGTTGCAAGAAAATCGAGGATTGGGGCTTTCTTGACTAAAGCCCCTTTCTCGAAGTAGGGCTTTCTTTTTGGATGGGTTGGGTGTTTGGGGATAGGGTGAGGATGAACTTAGGTCAATATTCTTGCCTTCCCGGAGGATTTGGCGGCAGAATGCTTCACTTTTGTCATGGTGATTGCTTGCGAGAAATTGCTTAGAAAGGAATGGGGATTTTGGAGTTATTAGGTTTTCTGAGAAAGAGAGGGAAGATTGTAGTTTCAGAGAGGGAGATTAGAGAGAGGTTGCAGGTGGTGGGATAATGGTGAATGGTGGGATTTTTATGGGGAAATGGTTATGGGGAGTTGAGAAATGGTAGAGTGGAGTAATGGAGAAAAGTAACCGTTGATTAGACAAGTAGGGAAGGAGATGGCGTCATGGTCGGTTACCACGTTCGATTCTGCGAGAAGGAAATGATTTCTCACACGTCATCACTTACGCCTTTGACTTAATTTAAATCTGCCCTGCCTGCCCAGACGTGCCCACGTCTAATGCATACTGAGACGTTACTTTCCATTTCTTCAACATTTATTCCTGCAAAACAAAAATTAAAAAGACACAAAAATTGTTGGTTAATTAAAAATCATTGGGTTGCCTCCCAAGAGCGCTTGCTTTAAGAGTCTTGACCGGACTTTTGCCATTTTAATTCAAGAATTGTGGAAGGACATTTGGATCTTGTCCCTTTCCACATGCTCTCCATGAAATTTGCTTCACACGTTGGCCATTAACTTTGAACATGGTGTTTGTCTTTTCATCAAAGAGGTCCACAGCACCATGAGGATAAATTTTCATTAATTTGAAAGGTCCTGACCACCTTGACTTTAGCTTGCCTGGGAACAACTTTAGCCTTGAATTGAATAGCAACACTGTTGTCCTTACATTAGTTCTCTCTTTTGAATTCTCTGATCATGCCACTTCTTGGTCTTTTCCTTGTACATTGCTGAGTTTTCATAAGCATGGTGTCTGAACTCTTCTAGTTCATTTAATTGCAGCAACCTTGCTTCACCAGCTTTTGCATGATCCAGATTTAATTGCTTCAATGCCCAGTAAGCCTTATGTTGGAGCTCAATTGGTAGGTGACAAGCTTTGCCATAGACTAGCTTGTAGGGAGACATGCCCAATGGTGTTTTGTATGCTGTTCTGTAGGCCCAAAGTGCATCATCCAAGTGTAGTGACCATTCCTTTCTGTAGGGACCAACCATTTTCTCCAGTATTCTTTTGATTTCTCTGTTGGATACCTCTGCTTGGCCACTGGTTTGGGGATGATAGTCTGTAGCAATTCTGTGTTTCACTCCATACTTAGTCAACAGGTTCTCAATTAGCTTGTTGCAAAAATGAGAGCCTTAAATCACGATTATGGCTCTTGGAGTACCAAACCTTGTGAATATATTCTTTTTAAGGAACTTGCTAACTGATTTGGCTTCATTGTTGGGTAATGCCACAACTTCAACCCACTTTGACACGTAATCCACAGCTACCAGAATATATAGATTTCCATGGGACATAGGAAATGGTCCCATGAAATCCATTCCCCATACATCAAACAACTCAACTTCCAGAATGTTTGTGAGAGGCATTTCTTGCTTACTTGATATATTTCCTGTCCTCTGGCACTTATCACATCTCTTGACTAGCTCATGAGCATCTTTGAATAGTGTAGGCCAATAGTAGCAGATTGTAGGACCTTTGCGGCATTACGGTACCTCAAAATGTCCACCATAAGGTCTTTGAATGACATTGTTGCAGCACATGGAGTTGTTCTTCCTCACCTAGACACCTTCTTAGTAACTGATCTGGACACAATTTGTACAAATATGGCTCATCCCAGAAGTATTGCTTTATAGTGTGGAAGAACCTCTTCTTCTGTTGATAATTGAAATCTACAGGCACAATCTTGCTAACAAGGAAGTTAACTATGTCAGCATACCATGGTGCAGTGGTATCGAGCGTTATGACGTTTGACGAAAGTGTCATAGATGTGGTAACGTCTTCAACTCACGAGGCTACGACAATAGTCTCTCATCGTGGGAATTTTCTTTTATCTCCTCTTCACTGCACACTGCATCAACATTCTCAAGCCTAGAGAGATGATCAGCAACTTGGTTCTCCACCCCCTTTTTGTCACGTATTTCCAAGTCAAATTCTTGGAGGAGGAGAACCCATCTAATAAGCCTTGGCTTTGCATCTTTTTTAGAAATTAAGTACTTAATGGTGAATGATCGGTGAAGACAATAACTTTTGCACCCACTAAGTAAGATCTAAACTTATCAAAAGCAAATACAATGACCAAAAGCTCTTTTTTGATCCACGAGTATAATTTAATTGGGCATCATCTAAGGTTTTTGGCATAATAAATAGAATGAAAATTTTTTCCATACCTTTGCCCAATCTGACTTCTACAAAGATAATCACTTGCATCACACATCAACTCAAATGGCTTAGACCAATGCGGGTGACTATTCTTGGAGCGATCACTAAAGCGATCTTGATTTGTTGAAAGCTTCATGACATTGTTCATCAAAGTTGAAGAGCGTTGTCACGTTGCAACAAATGAACCACGAGAGGTTTTGAAATTTTTGAGAAATCCTTGATAAATCTTCTCGTAAAACCACGCATGTCCTAAGAAACTTCTAACTCCTTTGATAGTTGTTGGTGGAGGTAGCTTGTCAATAACATCAATCTTTGCTTTGTCTACCTCTAACCCTTTCTTTGATATTACGTGCCCCAACACTATTCCTTCTTGTACCATGAAATTGCATTTTTCCCAATTGAGCACTAGGTTGGTTTCTTCACACCTTATTAGGACTCCTTCCAAATTATCCGGGCATGCCTTGTATGAATCTCCATAGGCGAGAAATCGTCCATAAAGACTTCCATGGAATTTTCAATGAAATCGAAAATAAGGCCATCATGCACCTTTGAAATGTTGCAGGAGCATTGCACAGCCCAAATGGCATCCTTCTGAAAGAAAAGGTACCATAGGGACAGGTGAATGTTGTCTTTTCTTGATCTTCAGGTGCTATAGCTATCTGGTTGTAGCTTTGAATAACCATCAAGGAAGCAATAGAAATCCTTACTGCGAGTCATGCTCTAGCATCGATCAATGAATGGAAAAGGAAATGGTCCTTCTTAGTTGCTTTGTTTAGCTTTCTATAATCCATGCATATCCTCGACTATTCATTCTTGTCCTTGTTGGAATTACCTCATTTTTATCATTTGTTACCACAGTAACTCCTCATTTCTTTGGCACACACTGTACTGGACTTACCCAGGAGCTATCACTAATAGGATAAATGATTCCTGCATCCAACCACTTAATGATTTCTTTCTTTACCACCTCCTTCATTATTGGGTTCAATCTCCTCTGCTACTTCAATGCTATTCTTGGCATTTTCCTCCAAGACAATTCTGTGCATCACATTCGGGATGATACCTTTGATGTACGCCATTTGCCAACCAATTGCTTTTTATGTCTCTTGAGGTAGTAATGAGATCATTTTCCTGCTCTTGGGTGAGCTTAGAAGAGATGATCACAGGTAGGGAACTATTTTCCCCTAAAAAGACATACTTTAAATGCTCAGGTAACACCTTTAGTTCCAAGGTAGGTGTCTCTTTGATGGAAGGCACATTCTTCTTAAGATTTGATTCCTCTTGCCCTAGAGATTCGTACCTCTTTGTCCAAGACTTTGGTGCATGGGGCTCGAGGCGTGTGGCCACGTGCGCAGCGAGCGTTACAGCGTCTAGAGGAACAACTATTACGCTAAAAACTCTTGCACGTCATTGCCTAGCATCTTCTCCAAAGGATCATTATCTCTGTTGAACTGCTTTTGAACCATATGATCAATGGCAACCACATAAGAACATTCCCCTGTGTTTGGTTCTAGATATTTGAGTGCATTGAGTACATTGAATTTGACTTCTTGGTCATTGACTCTCATGATTAATTCTCCTTTACGCACATCAATGATTGTCCTTCCAAAGTAGCTAAGAATGGTCTTCCCTGAATGATGGGAACTTCTTTATACGCATCAAAATCTAAAATAACAAAATCCACTTTGGAAACACAAACTTGTCAACCTTAATCAAAACATCTTCTAATATGCCCTCGGGATAAACTCTACTTTTATCGGCTAAAGTTAAACTTAAAGAAGTAGGTGCAGCGGTTCTATACCAAGTTTGTCATAAATGGACTTGGGCATCAAGTTGATACTTGCTCCCAAGTCACACAAAGCTTTTCCAATGTAAAAATCTCCAATAGAGCATGGTATAGTAAAGCGCCAAGATCCTTGAGTTTTCTAGGAAGCTTATTACGCATAATTAAACTACATTCTTGATTAAAGCAATAGTTTCAAACTCCCTAGCCTTCTTCTTTTGGTGATGATGTCTTTCAAGAACTTGGCATAGTTTGGCATCTCTTTGTAAAGCTTCAACCAAAGGAAGGTTGATGTGTAAGCTGCTTTAACATCTCCATGAACTTGCTTTGAGCTGCTTATCTTCATGAGCCTTTTTCAATCTTTGAGGGTATGGTGGAGGAGGATACTCGGGTACAAGCCTAGAGCACGCGATCTTGATTCTGGTTCAAAACTAGGCGTCGTAGCGTGCTGGGTTAGACATCACAATGTGCGGAGTATCTTTCACACCACTTGAGCTTGCCTCTTTCCCTTTCTTTTTCTCCTTCTGCGGTGCTTCTTTCTCCTTCTCTCGGTGCTTCTTCCTCCACGAGGCATAGTTGGTTCGAGGTATTGGTACCACTTCTTAAAGAAATTGCATTTACTGTCCATTTCCCCATTATTACCATTAGGGTTTGATGATGATGATGGAGTTCGGTTGTAGAAGGAAGAGATCCATTACGCCTTTGAGTGAGAGTGAAGCTATCTGTCCAATCTCGATTTTCGAGTTTTGATTGAAGACTCATGAGTTTGCAAAGTTGTCTTACAATCACTTATGAAGCTTTTCATCATGGCCTCCAAATTGCTATTGTTGTTATTACGCACATCTTTGCCTCTGTTGTTGTTGTTGTTGGGGAAATCACGGAGGTATTGCGCAGAGCGATATTCTTTGGTATTCGGTGCATTGTTGTTTCTCCAAGTGAAATTTGGGTGATTTCTCCAATTTGAATTGTAAGAGTTGGAATAGGGACCGTTTCCTTTGTTACGAGATACAAAGTTTCTGGTGAGGTTGTAGACACTCCTCATACACATGCCCTTCTTCACAATAAACACATACTACTCCCCGAGAATGTGTGGGTTCTCACGCTGCGATGATGCTGCTTCAGAGCGTGGCCACGTTTGAAGTACTCAAAGTTTTGATCATGTTGGTCAAGGTAGCCACTTGAGCAGAAAGAGCAGTCACTTCACTTATTTCATGGACACTGCCTTCTTTCCAGGAGTAAATCTATCAGATGGCCAATGAGAGTTATGGGTGGCTATGTCATCAATAAGCTTGCATGCCTCAGAAAAGGACATGTTGAGAATGACACCCACGATGAAGCATCAAGTATCAACCTAGTAGGCTGATCTAGACCATTATAGAAAGTCTCCATTTGAATCACCACAGGAATGCCATGGTGTGGGCACATTCTTAGTAATTCCTTCCACCTCTCCCAAGCTTCAAATAATGATTCCCCCTTCCCTTTGTTTGAAGGAAGTGATATCATTCCTCGCCTTAGCATTTTTGTTGGGAGGAAGTATTTTGCAAGAAACTTCTCGGCTAGCTCATCCCCAGTGTGAATTGAATTTGGCTCCAAGGAGTTCAACCAATTTTTGGCCTTATCCTTAGAGAGTAGGAAAGAGCTTACATGTCTAAAAGCATCCTCACGAGACTCGGGGATGATAAAGTTCTTTGCACACATCCAGAAATTGCCTTAGGTGAGAATATGGATCTTCTTGAGGGAAACCTCCAAATTGCCCTGCAGTTTGCAGCATTTGGAACATCATTGGCTTGAACTCGAAATGACCAGTATGAAGGGTTGGTCTTGCAATGCCTGTTTGTAAATGAGCAGGGTTGAGCACAGCGTAGTCACGCATAGGCCTGTCCCTGTCATTGACCATATCTTGTGGTCCTGCATTGATGAGTTGCTGCCTTTGGTAGTGTTCATCATCAACAACTATTGTCTCTGTATGAGTTTGTGGTCCACGACCTTGTCCTCTACCTCCTCTTGGTGTATGTCCACCTCTAGAGCCAGTGTTATGCTCAGACATGGTTGGGTGTTGTTGCTGTTGTTGTTGCCTCCTTCTTAACCTTTGTTGTCTCCTTAGTTATGCGAAAGTTCTTTCGAGTTTGGATCAAACTTCGTGTGTAGACTCACTCCTTGGCTCGAGTTGAACTAGAGCTTGCGTTGGAACTAAGCATCTGTTTGTAACGTCTACTGTTCTAACACGAAACAACAAACAACACGATAAAATTCTTTCAACTTGTGTTCTAATACTTTTGAACAATAAAAGTTACTACAATCCCCGGCAACGGCGCCAAAAACTTGTTGCGTTGGTATATTCGTGTGGTTTTCGCAATTATAGTGCAAGTATACACATCGTACAAGTAATAGAGTGGTTTTAAGTAAGAGATCGTTCCCACGAGGATTGGTATACTTTTCAAAGTTCAAGTTTCAAAACACAAGAGAATCAAGTAACAAATCGGCAATAAGAGTTGGTTTTAAAGCTAAAGATGTAATTAAAACAAGTAAACAAATGTTGGTTGTGAATATGGATGAGAGGTGAGTTGAGTTGTTGCATGCAAGTAAATCTTTTCTAGCCAGATGTTATAACGTTTACACGTTATGACGTTCAAATGTTATTTTGTATAGGCGTGGCCACGTTTGAGCATTTATTGCAAAAGAGCTATGCTTTTCGGCCACAAAGCGTCGAGTTTCAAGTATAAGAGGTCCTATGTCTAGGTTCTAAATAGGCATACTCACGTATTTTAAGCACCCATGACAATGTTCTATGAACTATTATCCATTCTATGTCTAGACTTAGATAAAGATGCCTAAATGTCTTTAGTACATTGTTCATTCATATAAATCCTTGATTTCTTTTCATAGACCATGTCTGTACCTATGAATCTACCTACTCTAAGAAGCCAACCTCAAAACAAGTTTGGAAATATTTTCACACAAGGATTTAAAACATGCACGTCAATACTTCATAACATTAACTAGAAGTTCATTACAAGCAAAACAACAACTCAACTACAAAGTGTTTAGCTCATCTTTGAGCATCTTTCTGAGAATGATGAGGATTTAGAATCCAAATACCATACATACGAGAAAAGAAACTAAGTGCAAAAGATACACCTAAGTAGCTCTTGGCATATGCATTTGTATAGGCGTTACAACGTCCCGAGCCTCACAAAGAATGCAGAGAAAATAAAACAAAGTTCGAGAAAAGCAAAATCGTAATCTGTTTCCGGATCTTCTTTCTGAGAACTATACGAATTTTTAATGGAAATATGGTGAAGGATGAAGATGAAGTGTATGAAGTGGTTACGAATGGGTGTATGTCTCGGTGCCTTGAGAGAGAGCGAGCCTTCATTAAATAGCCTCCTTGCTCACGTGTGGTTGATGTCACTTGCCCACCTACCAGTGCTGTTTCCTCTCTTACGCGACCTTTGTTCGGTGCTACGATTAATATCTGCGTGTCGATTCATGGGGAATAGAAGATCTTCGACTTTTATATCTTTGACCATCATTACTAGCGTGCCAAAATGAAGATCTTTCACCTTGCTTGCTCTGCTTTGCACTTCTATAGGCGTGGTGAGGGCGTGGTAACGTTAAAGCACTATTTCTGCCACAAGCACAAAAAGCATCAAAAGCGCTCTCGAGGGCACCATTTGGTGCCAAAATGCCTAAATTCATTCATTTAACCTTTCACTCACTCGGAAATACAAAACTAACGTAAAACTACTTAAATTAACCTTGTATTGCTAGAGAACTTGCATGATTTATTCTTGAGTGAGTATAAATAACTCATATAAATGTGAGTTATCATTCTGCCCAACAAATGTGATCATTCTCTCTTCGTTTACACTAAAGGGGGTGTTCAAATCTCTTTGTTTAGTCTATGTTGCGATATTATTATTCTTTGGATTGGTGTGAGGAAATAGTATGCAAGTATACATAGTCACACAAGTAATATAATGATAAGAAAATGTCGAACCCACAGGGATTATGAAAACTTTGTAATGTTCAGAGTGTACACTAATTGTGTCTACACTATTCACAATTGGTTGGAGTGTTCCAAGTGATTAAAAATAATATAAACAATAAATGAGTGTAAGGAATCAGTGAGATAAAGTAGTTGAGATGTTTTCACCAAGTAAATCACTTCTAAGTGTTTTAGTGGAGTGTGCAGTGTGGGAACACTGGATGCAGCTGCAATAGTATGTACCTTTCAGTTACTTTCTTCAGAGTTTCATTACAAGCTTCCTATGTCTACGCATGCTAAATAGGTTAACTCTTGTCTTTTAATCTCCCCTTTGTATCACCCTAAGAACTATGTTATCCTATGTCTAGGACTTAACATGGTTTTAACAAGCAATTCTTCATTAAAGCTAGTTTAACAAAGATGTTGTTATAAACACTCATTCTTATTAACTCTTGAGTTCATAAATGTAGCCCATGTCTGCTGCCACAAGTTTACCTATTCTAAAGTGATCAATTCCAGAATAAAGCTTTGAAAGAAGTATTACACAAGAGTTAAAATGCATACACTACATAAACCATAATAACTTACTTAGAAGTTCATTACAAGGCTACAACATCTAAACTAAGGGAAATTAGCTCATATTACTCATAATATAATAGAGAAAATCTGCAAAGAGCATAATCAAATGAGTAATATAGCAAAAGAACTTAAAAGGATAGAGATTACACGAATAGAAGATCTTTTGCATGAGTTTCCCAAGTTGAAGTACAAGATGAGTTCCTTACACAAGTTTCCTCCAAGTAGAAGTGAAGGGAGTGGTTGTCAAGCACCTCCTTACCTTCCTTCTCTTCAGAAACGTAAATAAAAACTAAACTAAGCTAGAAATATAAACAAACTAAGTGATCCTTTAAGACTTGGATGAAGGATGATTTGTAAGTGAAGACATGGCTTGTATTTATAGGCATTAAGTCTTTCCTCCCTTAAATGGTTTCCTTTGGCACGAAAGATCAATTGAGAAGATTAACCATGGTTAGTTGCAGACCTGCTATTGAGCAAGTGGCCCAATTTGGTCGTTTTGCATGTATTTCACATGGGGTGGTCCAATGGAGCAGTGCCACATGTCTTTAGATAAGTGAGCCTTGCAACTTGATTTTTATTTTGATCGCCGAATTCTGCAAGTTGTTCTTCTCCAGGTGACTAGGCATTACGTCACATATCAAGTGTGGAAGCATCAGAATGGTCCTTGGATGTTTTGGTACAAACTGCTGATTTTTAGCAGGTGTGGGCAGTGTGGCCACTCTTAGTGTATGCAGTGTTTCCACTCCTAGTGTTAGCAGTGTGGGCACTTCTGAAGTAGCTGCACTGAACAAAAACATCAAACCTAACAAGATATGTGTATTTTGCCTAGTTCCTTATCCTAATCCATTTGAATCCTTAAAATGTTGTTTCTTAATAAATAAGCTATATTTATATATTAATGTACTTGAAAATAAGCAATAACCTAAGTTAAAATAGATGAATAACTCTATATAAAATAGAGTTATCATGGATTTTCATCTACACTCATTCATGATCTAATAAACAAGTTACATACTCAATTTGCTCTAAAACATTTGGGCAAACCCTCCTATTTTCTAGGGATTGAAGTAAAGTACCTGGCTAATGGATCGTTGATGCTCACTCAGTCCAAATATATTGCTGATTTGCTTGACCGTGCCTCCATGACTGGTTGTGCAGCTATTTCAACCCCAGTGGTCTCCAACATCAAGCTCGCTCGCCATGGTACCGATTCTCCACGGATCCTACCCTCTATCGCTCTATAGTGGCGCGCCCGATATATAACCCTTACTCGCCCGAGATATTGCATTTAGTGTGAATAAAGTTTGCCAATTTTTGCTGGCTCCTTTTGATTCTCATTGGAGAAGCGATAAAAAAGCGAATTCGCGCTACCTTAATGGCACCTCTCACCGGTCTTCATCTTCAACCCTCTTCTCCGATTCACCATTTCTGATTCGAGTGTATAAGCGGCTCACGATTATGCAAGTGATGTCGACAATCGCGAGATCCACCTGCGGTGCATGCTTTTTTTGCCCCCGATCTTGTATCTTGGAATTGAAGAAGCAAACTCTTGTTGCTCGGAGTAGTCTTTGGCCGTAGTATCGTGGGTTAGCGAATGCCACCACCGAGCTCATGTGGGTTCAATCCTTGCTTGAAGAACTTCGCATTCCCTTTCAAATTCCAACGCTTCTCCGTGACAACCTTAGTGCCGTGATGATCTCGCATAATCCTGTTCTGCATGAGCGCACCAAACATGTTGAGATCGACCTCCATTTTGTTCGAGAGAAGGTCAACTCCAATCGTCTTGTTCTTCGCCATATTACTTCTTCAGCTCAGCTTGCCGACACACTGACGAACCCTTGCCTACTTCTTCGTTCATTGACCTACGGGTCAAACTTAAAGTTGGCCCATTAAGCTCATCCATTGACTTTGGCCAAACTTTAACTTTGAAGGGTGTGTAATAGTGAAATATAATGGAGTTGTATTAGAAATCATAGCTAGCGCTTTATTCTCTAAGTGTAACAGTTTATTTGTTAGATTATTGTTACAATTCAGTTAGCCTAAGCTCGACTATATAAATATGTATCCTCATGTACATTTCAATCAATGAAAAACACTTTTACAATTCAATTAACAAATGAGTAGGATAGAATTACAAAGCTCCAAGAGCTTCATCAGACATCAACACCTGAGTCCTTTTCTTTCACAAATGAGACCAAGTTGATCGACTGAGTCTATAAGTTGAGAACCACACTTCTGTTCTTCATTCACGTGAGATGCCTTCCAAGGGAGTTCGGCCCACTATATTGAAACCCAAGAGGCTCATTCACAGTGTGCACCTATTGGTTCAGAATTTCATCCTCACTGAATCGACTTTAAAAGTTCAATTTGTCTCGACTTTATCTGCCCTTTTCACGCACTAGTGAAAGGGTTGTGAGTATCTTAAATATTGATAATATATTTTTATCGGCTTAAATATTCACAATATATAATACTACTTTAGCCTTTTTAAAAGAAAAACCATAAAAATAATGTTTATAATCTTTTTTTTTTTTTTTGACAAGAATGTTTATAATCTTCGACACTATGACATGCAATTGACAGACATGAATGTAGCATATAAGTTGGACAAACTACAAAAACATTTCATTATTATCTTCTCCTTTATTTTCTCTAGTGATGTCTATTCTCCATTCATACAGTTTAAATATAGCAAATGATACTGAACATTTTGACCTGGATACATCATACATTTGAAATGTCGACCGTCAAGGCATTGCCTCAGCATACTCTAAAAGGAACAAATAGTGTATCCCTTTAATGACACAACACAAGCCACTAATATAGATTCTAGCAAGAGACCCGTGTGTAAGAAACATATAAGAAATAGTGTTGGATTCACACAACATTATAATACAAAAACAAACAATTTTTTACTTGCAGAATGCACGGACAACTACAGGAGGCAGCGAAGTGTTCGAGGTTTACCCTTATTTCGTTTATTATAAAAGGGTTTCAGAGAAAGGGAAATGATGCAGAGGCAGAAAGAACCACTGTAAGCTTGTGTTTGCTTAGCGTCACTATTAATAAATTATTGCACGGTTTCATGACCAACCCTTTGGATTGTTCCCTATTTTATTACTTTCTAACATCATTTTAATTTCCTTTGTTCATCCTTTACTGCGCCCCACCTTTCCATGCATATGCATATCATCATCACATGCACTTGCTTCCTTGCCCAAACCCTAATAAGCTTTCCCTATTATATCTCTTTCATTTAAGTTTGTCTATCTTTGATTTGCTTTCACACCTCATTCATGGGTACTTTTTCCTTCAATCCTTGTTATGGAGATTTTTGTACCAACTTGATCATTGCCTTAATTCAGACTAATTAATAATGAAATCTTATTTTTATAAACAAATGTTAGTTGTCAATTATTTAAGGGTAGGGAAATGTTAGTCTCTAGTATCGCAATCCTTGATAATTTTCCATGTGTCTTAGTTCACTAATTGAACTTGTTGTGCACCTTTACCTCACCTCGGGTAGGACCAAGATAGTAATAGGTAGAGCTCCCCTCACCGGACCTCGAAGTGATCTCGGACCAAGATGAGTAATAGTAGGACCAAGATAGTAATAGGTAGAGCTCCCGCTTCAATAGGCCGGACCTCGAAGTGATCTCGGGTAATTTCAGTATGATCCTGGGTGGGGTACCAGCGATGCCACTTCGACGCTTAAGTCAGTATCGAGAATAAGAGAGTGTAGCAGTGAATGAATGATGTGTACCTTCTTGTTGAGTGGGACCCATATTTATAGGCATCAGCTGTAATCTGATCCGTTGGATCTCGCCGTTAGATTGCGACCGTTGATCTATTGATAGGCTTAAGTAAGCTTAGTTGCATAGAATTAGGACCCTCGTTATTGGGCTTGTCTAGGATCCACGATTGGATTGGATCTCGTGGCCCATTCCGGAACAAAACTATTTGCTTGGGACAATTAATAATAAACTTATTTTCAATAAGTTATAAGTTTAGTACATAATGACTTTACTGAGATCTTATTTTTGATTAAGATACAAAACTATTCTTGGAATTGATTTATAGTTAATACTAAGTCAAGCAATTGCATTTTCTATGTGTGGTGTGTGGATCCATTGAAATGTATTTCTAGGGGTATGAGTAATATTTTGTAGATATATTTATCCTCAGATGAGGTGAGGTGCATTGTTTGGATATAGTTTCTATCTAGGCCTCTCTTGCGTGAGAGGTGTAACATTTTTTTGACACAGTGTGAGAGGTGTAACATTTGTTAGATTACTGAGGGATTTTATGTGGGGAGGGTCTCTAGGGGTGAAAAAAATTCCATGGGTCAGGTGGTCAGATGTCTGTAAGCAGAAGGTGGTGGTGGCTTAAGTGTCAGGGACCTACGGTCTGTCAATGTTAGTCTATTAGGGAAATGGAGGTGGAGGCTTCTCATGAAAGATAACACCTTGTGGAAGGACCTATCTCTTATTTTCTCCAGCCAAGTTTCCCACCTTTTGCTTCATTTTGGTGGAAGGACCTGTGCAAAATAGGTGTCTGGGGGTTCATGGGTGGGGACTGGATCTATAGTAACATCAAAATGCACGTGGGGGACGACTCCACTACATTATTTTGGCATGATGTTTGGGTGGGTGATATGCCACTCAGGTGTAGGTTCCCTTTGCTCTTTTCAGTGACATTAAACCCAAATGCATTAGTAGCTTCTTGCAGTTCTTGGTCTAATGGGAGATGAGTTTGGGATATTTCTTGGAGGCAACGGTTGTTTGCATGGAAGGACATCCTACTTGTGGAGCTCCTCACATCCTTGAGATCGATTACTTTGACAATGATGCCTGGCAGATGGGTTTGGACTAAGCATTCCTCTGGTTTGTTTTAGGTATCATCAGCGTATCATCTTCTCGCCAAGGCTGCATCCCGTGTTGAGAGACTTTCAGATCAGGTGATAGACATCCTAAACATGGTTTGGAAGAGTTTCGCTCCTACAGGGTGGTTGCCTTCTCTCTGGTTACTCCTCTTGGATAGAGTCTTGGGCTCGGACGAACTGTTTAGTAGAGGGTCATCTATAGGGATGGAAAAGCGGGTTTGGCCCGTCGGGCGCCACTAACCCGCCAAAAAAGGCAGGTTGGGCTGGGGTATTGGGACAGCTGAGACCGCCCCGCCAAAAGGAAAAAAACCACGAGCTAAAGGAAAGACGGGGCGGGTCGGCCCGCCAACCCGTTTATTTATTTATTTTTTTTAAAAAAAAAACTTCATTCAATACTTTGATTTTTTGGTTAATTTTTAGTGTTATGATGTAAGTTAATTTTTTATAGTATTATAATTTTGTAAAAAACTTCATTCTGTATTATAATTTTTAGTATTATGATGTAAGTTAATTTTGTAAAAACCTTCATTCAGTACTATAATTTTTTTTGTTTCATTATAGTAACTTATAGTATTAAGATTTATTGTATTTTGTTTCTAATTATGATTTATAGTATTACATTTCTAATTTTAGGTATTGTCATAATGCTTTACTGAAGACTACGATTTATAGTATTCAATTTCAATACTTGAATTATGGTTTGGACCTTTTGGTTGATAGTTCTAGGTGACATTTCTTGATGGTTTTAGTTGCTATATAGATAATCCTAGTAATTCCAATGCTATTATTGTTTTATACTTTTATTTGAATATATCAAGAGTTTTTAAAGTAAAAATCTGATAAAAAAAACTTTATAAAAAATTGTTTTAAAAAGCAGGTGAAAAATCTTAATGAAATTGAAATTGAAATGTTAAAAACATGTGAGTTTTTTAATCAAAAATATTGCAAAAAAAGAAAGCGGGTCGCCCGCTTGATCTATCACTTGGCGGGGCGGGTCAGTCTTTTGAACTCGCTGTGCTTGGCGGGCCAACTCACCCCGGCCCGTTTTTAGCGGGCCCAAGGGAAGGCGGGCCGATCCGGGGCGGGCCGACCCGTTTTGCCATCCCTAATATCAGATTATGCTGCGACTTCATGTTACATCTATTCAGTGGATATGTCTTCTCTTCCCATATTTGGTATTCCATCAGCTGGTTGGGTTTTGGCTTTGTGATTCCTCAATATATCTCATCAATATTTTGGCAATTTACTCATGTTGGAGGTCATCAGGGTGCGGGACGAGGTTGACATAATTTGGCACACAATTCTATGGGTCATGCGGGATTTGAGAAATCGATTCATCTTATAAGAGCAACTCCTAACCAGAGGATCCATTGATCATATTATATCTCTTTCCTTGAGGTGGTTTCTTCAAAGGAGTTCCACCATGCCCTGTCTGCATTCTATGAATGGTCGGTTGATCCTATTAGTGTATTAACTTCCAGGATCCATTGATCATATTATATCTCTTTCTGGAGGTGGTTTTATTCATAGGAGTTCCACCTCGCATACATGCATTCTATGAATGATTGGTTGATTCTATTATTTGTATTTCTAAGAGATAGTTTTATTTTTGGCTCTTTTTGGTCATGTTGTCTTGATTCTCTTGTTTGAAGTGCGTGCCCCTTGTACTCATCTTTCTATTTACCTATATACTAGGACACACGCTGAGTGCTATGCGAGGAGGTGATAATGAGCCTCTGAGATGTAGTTTGAAAAAACATCAACATTTTATAAGGGGGTATAAAAATACATAACACATATATATAAGATGAAGAGGCAACAATAGCCCTTGGTGGGATGAGACAACAATGTCGGTCCAAAAATATAGAGTGAGGGGTATATTGGTAACGTGGTGGGGTACAAAATGAGGATACATTTTGATAATAAGAAAAAGTGTTGGACAAAAAAAATTTGTCAGGGGTATGTCGGTACAAAAATATATAGTGGGGTATATTGGTAAACAGTGGGGTACAAAATGAGGGGTATATTGGTAAATGGTGGGGCACAAATATAGAGTGGGGGTATGTTGGTCCAAAAATATAGAGTGGGGGTATATTGGTAAACAGTGGGGTACAAAATGAGGGGTATATAGATAAATGGTGGGAAAATTTTTTTCCCACCAAAAGTGGATAAAAAAAAAAGAGTGTTGGACAAAAAAAAAATTTGTCAGGGGTATGTCGGTCCAAAAATATAGAGTGGAGGTATATTGGAGTGGGGTACAAAATGAAGAGTATATTGGTAAATGGTGGGAATAAAATTTTCCCACCAAAGTGGAAAAAAAATAGTGTTGGACAAATAAAAAAATTTATCGAGGGTATGTCGGTCCAAAAATATATAGTAGGGGGTATATTGGTAAATGATGGGGTACAAAATGAGGATATATTGGTAAATGGTGGGACACAAAATATAGAGTGGGGGTATGTCGGTCCAAAAATATAGAGTGGGGGTATATTGGTAAACAGTGGGGTACAAAATGAGGGGTATATTGGTAAATGATGGGGAAATTTTTTTCCCCCCAAATCACATAAAATATGCGACCTTCTCTTAATAAAGAAGGATTATCGTTTTGCTCTTAAGAAAAAAGGTGTAACATTGTATTTAAGTTTTGTGTTCCTTAATACAAAAGCCAACAAGAATATTATCGTTGGTTGGACTTCTCCACTCGTATTAGTGTATGTTTGGTTTTACTGTGACAAGAATTGACTTTAACATAATTAATTTTGTAGAATTGATTCTTGTTAAAAGTGAGTTTAATGTAACATGATTTTTGTTTGGATACCTTAATGAAAAAGTGATTTTTACGAATATTTGTTGTTTGGATAGTTTGATCAAAATTAATTTTGGGTGTAAATTTAACTAGAATCAATATATGACCATGACAATTTAACTAGAATGATTCTAGCTAGAATAAAAAGCTACAAGGAGTTGCTTCTGCTAGAATCAATTCTAGAAGAATGAATTTCTTTTGCATTTAGCAGCCAAACAACTATTTTTAGCCAGAAATCACAAAAGTGAATGCCAAAAGCACTTTTAGTGTATGTTTGGTTTGGTGTATTGGGAGCACTTAGAAGTGCTTTTGGAGGGTCAAAACTAATTTTGGTGTGATAAATTGATGTTTGGCTCTTGAACCTAAAATCAATTTTGTTGATCTAGAATTGATTCTACTAGAAGCTAAAAATTGTAGCTTCTAATGTTGATGGAATTGATTCTACCATTGCATTTTTATATCTTCCACAACTACCCTTCATTATATTAAAATTTCATCTTCCATAATTGCCCTTCACTAAATTTTGATATTTCATAGTTGCTCCTTATTGTATTTACATTTTCCACAAATGCCCTTCACCAAGTTGCATCACAATTTAAATCATATTCTCAAATTTAGTATTTTGGTTTCTATTTTATCAAATTTTAAATTCTTATGTTATTTTAAATTGATATTCGTTTAGTAGATTTCACACCTAAAAGCAATTCTAATTCAACTTATCCAAACAACAATGATGACAAAAATCACTTTTTTAGTAAAAGTATCCAAACAAAAATCACGTCATCTTCAACTCACTTTTAACTAAAATCAATTTTGCAAAATCAATTCTATCGGAATCAATTCTATCAGAATCAATTCTCATCACCGCAGAACCAAACACACACTTAGTACCTCCCACCACCAAACCAAAGATGCACTTGCTGTGATTTAAGTTTGAATCTTGGCTCCAGTTGATAGGATATATGTAAATTCGATCGTTATTAAATGAGTGTATCTCCTCTAATCTAATCTTTGAACATAAAAAAATAAAAAAAAATAAAAAAATAAAAAAGATAAAACATTAATAAAGTGTTTGCATTATTTATTAATTAATCAAAACATACATGTGGTGGGGCCGGCAGCGATTCATTCCTTTTTTTTTTATAGAAAAAAGTTTAGGTGAGTTGGGCTGCAGAAGGCTCGTGTGAAGTCGGAAAGCGACGCCGAGGCTTTTTGGTGCTTACATAGAGTCTTCTGGATCACCCACCAAGGAGATCCTCACATCGACAGCGGGAGTTGAACCCACGACCTTGTGAGCCAACTCCTTACCAACTGAGTCAACCTTCCTTTTTTTACCCAAAACAACGATGGGGTTTGAGGTGGAAAAGAAAGCAAAAAGGTTACTAATTCTGACCTTAGATAGATAGTTTCTCCGATCCTTGGCCACACATGCACACGGTAAGTTAACATCAACAGAATCTAAAATACAAGTTTAATGGTCAACTTTGTCAAAGAAAAAGTTACACAGTCAACGAACTCTGTTTTCATTTGTCCCTGAAATTCCCCTTAATCCATCCTCCACTAATTATAGTGTTCCTTAAAACAAGCACACTCTGTTAGAAGGACTTTTGAAATTAACAATTCTCATAGCCCACATAAAGCATATGTTCATGATTGAAAATTGTGAATGCCATGTTACAAAACTTCATCTGTTTCAGGAGAAGAATATTGGAGAAAACAAGATCATACATACACATAATAATCTAGTATTGTAGGGGTAGTATTGCAATTAGTAGTAATTGGGTGTATCGGGTATAAATACCCCACTGTTATCAATATAACAGTAACTGTGAATAATAAACCAGAATTTTCAAATTCTGTTATAACTACCTCTTCGCGCGCTTTCTCTCTCTCTCTCTCTCTCTCGTGTGTGATTGTGAGCAATAAGCTTCATGATCTTCCAACAAATGGTATCAGAGTGTGAATTGTTGGAAATCATCGATCAATCGAGTGAAAGTGAAGTGTGTGAATCCAGAATTTCGAGAGAATTGGTGAGTGAGTGAAAATCCCCAATTCAAACCTAATTCTTCAATGGCGACGATGAATGGACACTTTCCGGCGAATTTTCCGATTCTCGACGGGAAGAACTATGAGCAGTGGAGTACGAAGATGAAGGCGATCCTTGGATATCAGGATGTGTGGGATTTGGTGGTGAACGGACTCGATCCACTTCCGGCGAATCCGACGGCTGCGCAACATAACACTTACAGAGATGCGAAGAAGAAGGACTGCAAAGGCTTGTGCATTCTACATCAGTGTGTGAATCAAGCAATTTTTGAGAAAATTGCGAGATTGGAGTCGAGCAAAGCGGCGTGGGACGTGTTGGCTAGTTCCTACGCCGGCGATCAAAAATTGAAGCGTGTGAGGTTGCAAACTCTAAGGAGACAATATGAATTGCTCGGAATGGAGGAGAGTGAGACAATTGCAGAGTACTTCACTAGAGTTCAAACGATGACAAATCAAATGATTTCGTGTGGAGAGACTTTGGCCGATGAGAAGATAGTGGAGAAGATTTTGAGATCGGTTCTTGCAAAATTTGACAACATCACTGTGGCGATTGAACAATCACAAGACTTGTCAACAATGAAGCTAGAGGAGCTGCAAGGATCTCTGGAAGCACATGAGCAGAGAATCAATTAAAGAAGTGCAGTGAAAGGAGGTGGTGAACAAGCTTTGCCGGGTGCAAGCCCAGGAGGAGAGGTTACGGTAATCAAAGAGGAAGAGCGAGGCGGGAACAATTGGAGGAGGAGGCAGAGGTCGAGGTAATCCTTATAATTCTAATGCTGGTTCTGGTAGAGGAAACTCTAATGCTAGTAGTAGTAGTAGTAATGAACAAAAGAACAATAATGGTGAGAATTATAGAGGTAGAGGAAGTAGAGGAGGTAGAGGTGGAAGAGGTAGAGGTAGGAGATATGATAAAAGCCACATACAATGCTATAACTGTGAGAAATATGGACATTTTGCTGATGAATGTTATAGCAATGTAAGTGGAAATGATGTGAAATTGGTGAAGAAGAAGAAGAGGAGGAGAAGGAAGAGACCTTGTTATTGGCACTTTAAGAGAGGAAGTAGATGAAGTGTTGCAAATGGTATTTGTGGAGGAGAAGAATGAAGAAGATGAAATGTTGCATATGGTGACAGTGAAGGAGGAAGGTGATAACAGTGAATATTGGTTCCTAGACACAGGGTGTTCTACTCATATGTCTGGAAGGAAGGACTGGTTTGTGGAACTTGATTTCTCAATCAAGAGTAGGGTGAGATTTGCTGATGATAGAACCTTGAAAGTGGAAGGTGTAGGGAAGGTGAGGATAAGAAAGAAGGATGGTTCAATGTGTTTTATTTCTGGTGTACTGTATGTGCCAGGAATGAAAAGCAATTTGCTGAGTATAGGACAGCTACTGGAGAAGGATTATAGAATGGTGCTAGAAGATAGAGCCATGAAAGTGTTTGATACAGAAGGAAGGTTGTTGGTGAAGGCATTTCTATCTAAAAACAGGACATTCAAAGTGGAATTGGGTGTGTTACTGCAGCAGTGTCTTACTACTGCAGTAGATAAAGAAGAGTGGCTATGGCATTTCAGGTTTGGACATGTGAATTTTGGTGATCTAAACAAGTTGCAGAGCAAGGAAATGGTGAAAGGCTTGCCTAAAATACATATTCCAGGAGATGTATGTGCAGAGTGTGTGGAAAGCAAGATGCCTCGAGCTGGTTTCAATCAGAATGTGCCTAGCAGATCAAAGAAGAAGTTGCAAGTAGTTTTTTCTGATGTATGTGGACCAATACAACATGAAACACCTGGAGGTAACAAGTATTTTGTTACATTTATTGATGATTTTACTAGGAAACTTTGGATTTATTTGCTTAGGAGGAAGAGTGATGTGTTAGAAGTATTCAAAAAATTCAAAGTCCTAGTAGAAAAACAAAGTGGAGAATATATAAGTGTTCTTAGAACTGATGGTGGTGGTGAAAATGTTAGTGTTGAATTCACTGCATTCTGTGAAAATGAGGGGATAACACATGAGGTTACTCCTCCATATAGAATTGCTGAAAGAAAGAATAGAACTTTTCTTAATATGGTGAGAAGCATGTTGAAAAGCAAGAAATTGCCTAAGTACCTGTGGGGAGAGGCTGTGAACACAGCAACATATATATTGAATAGATGTCCAACCAAGAAATTGGAAGATGTAACCCCTGAGGAGGCTTGGACTGGTGTCAAGCCAAGTGTTGCACATTTTAGAGTGTTTGGATCAGTATGCTACAGACGCATACCTGATCAAACAAGAACAAAACTTGATGATAAAGGTGAGTTGATGATCATGATTGGATATCATTCTACTGGTGGGTATAAATTGTTGAATCCAGTGACTAACAAGGTGGTGGCAAGTAGAGATGTGGTATTTGATGAACCTGAGTCATGGAATTGGAATGACAAGGTGAGAGTTCTATTGGCTTAGAAACAGAACCAATTTGAACTACACGGTGATGAGTCGATATAAATTAAGAAAATAATGATGATATGAGAGAAGAAGGACCTAGGAGATTATTGAGGACTAGGCAACCACCTCTAAGATTGAATGACTATGAATTGATGACAGATGGTGTGATAAATACTGAAGGTGATATTGTGCATTTTGCTTTAATGAGCAGAAACATAACCTGTCACTGTGGAGGAAGCAATGAAGAATCCTAAGTGGCTAGAGGCTATGAAAGAAGAGATAAGGTCTATAGAGAAGAATATGACTTGGAAATTAGTAGAATTACCCAAAGATAAGAAAGCTATAGGAGTGAAATGGGTGTATAAGGTGAAAGTAAATCCAAAGGGTGAAGTGGTGAAGTACAAAGCTAGATTAGTGGCTAGAGGTTTTCTTCAGAAACAAGGTGTTGATTATCAAGAAGTCTTTGCACCAGTGGCCAGACTTGAAACTGTGAGAGTTGTGGTAGCTCATGCTAGTATGCAAGGGTGGAAATTACATCAACTTGATGTAAAATCTGCCTTCTTGAATGGAGAGTTAGAAGAGGAAGTTTATATAGAGCAACCAGCTGGCTTTGTGAAACAAGGAAGTGAGAACAAAGTGTTGAAACTGAGGAAAGCTTTATATGGTTTGAAACAAGCTCCACGAGCTTGGAACAAGAAAATAGACAAAAGTTTGATCAACATGGGGTTTAAGAGGTGTATTTCCGAACATGGAGTGTATGTGAACTCAGGGGGTGATGGTGTGGTGATGCTATGCCTCATGTTGATGACCTATTAGTTCTTGGCAAACAATGATACTAAGGTAGAAGAATTCAAAGAGAATATGATGAAAACTTTGAAATGACTGACTTGGGAGAATTGTCTTACTTCCTAGGAATTGAGTTTCAAAATACAAGCAATGGAATTCTACTATCACAACAAAAGTATGCTTCTGATATACTGCAGAGATTTAATCTGCAGGACTGCAATAGTGCAGAAACTCCTGCTGAAGCAGGTTTGTGGCTTGACAAGGATCTTTGATGAAGCGGGAGGTCGATGCAAGCGAGTTGAGAATGGTGGTTGGGACCTTTGAGATATCTGCAACACAACACGGACGACATTGTTTTTAGTGTAGGTCTGATTAGTAGAGTTATGGACAGGCCTAGAACATCTCACCTAGCTGCTGCAAAGAGGATCTTAAGATATGTCAAAGGCACTATGACATATGGAATCCTTCTCCCTAATAATTGCAATGGTAACATGAAAGGGTTGTATGGTTATACTGATGCAGGTTGGGGAGGTGACAGATCTGATAGAAAAAGCACTGCAGGGTCGGTTTTTATGCTTGGAGCAGGTCCCATAGCATGGAGCTCAAAGAAAGAATCTGTAGTAGCTTTATCATCATGTGAAGCTGAGTATATAGCAGCTTCTATGGCAGCATGTCAAGCTATCTATCTGGTTAGACAATTTGATGCAGGAATTGATGATCAAGAAGGAAGGTGCTATAGAGTTGTTTGTGGATAATAAATCTGCAATAAATCTAGCCAAACATCCTATAGCACATGGAAGGTCAAAGCACATAGAGACACGTTACCACTTCTTGAGGGATCAAGTAGCCAAAGAGAAAGTGAAAGTTTGAATTCTGCAGGGGCCATTTGCGGAGTTCTTTGATATATTCACTAAAGCAGTGAAAACCGAGACATTTAAGAGGCTGAGAAACATGCTAAATGTTGTGGATTGTAATGATTTTACAAATTGATTTTCTGCTGGATTTTGATGCTTGATTGTAAACTTTGTTGCTGATTTTGTTGTATGACCTTAAGTGATAGATACTAGCTTAAGGGGGTGTGTTGAATGTATGGAATAATCTAGTATTGTAGGGGTAGTATTGCAATTAGTAGTAATTGGGTGTATCGGGTATAAATACCCCACTGTTATCAATATAACAGTAACTGTGAATAATAAACCAGAATTTTCAAATTCTGTTATAACTACCTCTTCTCTCTCTCTCTCTCTCTCTCTCTCTCTCTCTCTCTCTCTCTCTCTCTCTCTCTCTCTCTCTCTCTCTCTCTCTCTCTCTCTCTCTCTCTCTCTCTCTCTCTCTCTCTCTCTCTCTCTCTCTCTCTCTCTCTCTCTCTCTCTCTCTCTCTCTCTCTCTCTCTCTCTCTCTCTCTCTCTCTCTCTCTCTCTCTCTCTCTCTCTCTCTCTCTCTCTCTCTCTCTCTCTCTCTCTCTCTCTCTCTCTCTCTCTCTCTCTCTCTCTCTCTCTCTCTCTCTCTCTCTCTCTCTCTCTCTCTCTCTCTCTCTCTCTCTCTCTCTCTCTCTCTCTCTCTCTCTCTCTCTCTCTCTCTCTCTCTCTCTCTCTCTCGTGTGATTGTGAGCAATGAGGTTCATGATCTTCCAACAACATTACCTAAGTTCAATTGATCACTAAAATTGTGCAGCAGTCCATTTGAGATTAAAATACTATTACATTCATACATAATATATAAATATACATATAAATTTAACAACAACAACAATAATAAAGTTTAAATATCTTTTGCATCTTTGTAAATATGAGGTGTGTTCCCTTTTTGTCCATCTCTATCATATCCTCTGATACAAAAATACTGATGTGGCAATCGTCATCATTGCTACATGCATTGACTTGTGAGTCAACACTATCTTGTGACATTGACGCATGACACTGACTTTTCATCCTCCATTACAAAAAATGATGATGTGACAAATATCATCATTTCCACATAGACTTAGTATACCATGTGTCATTGACTTTCTACGTCAGCACCGACACATAGCATTTGATGTCAACACTGTCATGTGGCACTATACTAAATTAACATTGCATCTTGACACTGACTTGCCGCATCAACATCCAAACAAACTGTGACACTAATACTAAAGCATACTAAGTATATAGTATTACACAATTATGGTAGTAATTTACCGTTCATGTCATTGTCATTGGTATTGTCATGCCGTGTGACATTGACTTGTTGCGTCAAATCCAATTAGTAGAGGCCACACGTCAACAACTATAACAATAACTAGCGGCATATTCGTGCATACGCACGGTTGCCATCATGTTCTTTCTATGAATGAACTCAAACATAATTTAATTAGTCTGAACATTACCTTGTGAAAATCATGAAGGAGCGATAAAAGTTAAAAAATCAGAAATGTTTCAAAAAGTGTGAGAGAGAGTGAAAAAGTGGAAAAAAAGCGTCACGTTTTGAGAAGATAATACTATGTCAACAACATGTAAATTTCCTGTAGAGACTAAAAAAATAAAATTGTATTGATTTTTTTAATAACAAAATCGTATTAAAATTTCAAATTTTTCAAAAAAGGATTGAGAAAAACTGAATATTAAAAAAATTTCAAATTTATTAAGAAGAAAGATTGAAAGAAAGCTAGGTGAGAGAGTGAGTGAGTGAAAAAGTGCAAAACTGTGGAATGATTCAAAAAGTGTGTGAGAGAGGGTGTGAAAAAGTGAAAAACGTTTGCAAAAAGGAAAAAATGTTTATTTACATTTTAAAACAATAATACTATGCCAGCAACATGTAACATTCCCGTAGAGACGAAAAAATAAAATTTTATTAATTATTTCTTTTAACAGCAAATCTGTGTCAAAATTGCAAATTTTTCGAAGAATGAAAAAAATGTTTATTGATAGAAAAACTGAATATTAAAATTTTGTCAAAATTTAAAAATTTTCAAAATAGTGAAGAGAAATGACTGAGTTAGAGGAAGAAAGGAGGAGAAAAAATATAAGGAAAGTTTTAAAGAAAAATTGAAAAAAAAAAAAAGATGGGTGAAAAAGAGAGGGTGTGAAAAAAGTGCAAAAATGAGAATATTTTGAAAATGTGTGTGTCTCTCAGAGAGACAGGGAGAAAGAGATATGTTAATTTACCAAAATATCTTTACAAAGCAATTTTTTACAAACTTATCATTTTTGGAACCGGGGTTATTTAATGATTTAGTACTGTAAGTCTACTATCTATCTATACAAATCACTTACTATCTAAATAAAAATAACAATCTTATCATTTTTTCAACAAAGCAATGTAAAGATATTTTAGTAAATTAACATACCAATCTAATATTGTTCATTAAATAACCCCGGGGTTATTTTTTAACAATATCAAATATCTATATAAAACTAATAAATCATTAAATATGTTTCAATCAGCGTGACTTACGAGTACTAAAGAAAAATTTAGTTTTACTTACTAAATCTATAGCAGCTGTTGGATGAGAGTTCTTTTAGTAAAACTAAATTTAAGGGACAGTGTTTAAAGAGGGTATATTTGTTATTTTATCCTTCAATTTTTGATCATGCATCACGAATAACGATCTGTAGTGCTTGAAACCTCATAACGAGCACTCCAACAACCATCACACTCAACCTCCAGACAAACGAAACCTTGAACCACCACATATATATATATATATTATATATATATATATAATATATTTATATATGTTAATATATTTATATATATATATATATATATATATATATATATATATATATATATATATATAAATATAAAACATTATTAGTAAATTACCCAATACCCTTTTTAGTAATAGTTACTAAAATTTTCTTTAGTACCCTAAGTCACACTCTTTGGAACCAATGTATGATACATTAAAAAAACAATTACAAATCCAAATATAGTTACGAAAAGATCATAATATAAACAATTTAAATTCAAATATTTATGATAAAATCCATCATCATCATTAATAGCATCACCGTATAACTTAGACTAAAGGCTTAAATTGGTTCTGATAATTTCCTCACAGGACAAATTCATCTTTGACAATTTTTTGGGAATTATTAGTCCCTTACACTTTCAAAATAGGACACGTTAGTTCCTCCGTCCACCATGTGTTATCCACGTCAATTAGTACCTCCTATGTGGCACGTTATTATGTGCCAATGTATCACGTTAACTGACACGTCATACACAATTTTAGCCTAAATTGGTCCCTAGTTTGATAGATTCTAAAGAAATGACATATTGGTCTCTACACGTTTTAGGATAATTTGGTCCCGTTTTGAAATGACATACGTAGGAGGCGTCAGCTGACGTGTTTAACACTTGATGCACGAGGGGCTAATGTGTCCCGTTTTGAAAATGTGAGGGACTAATATGTCTCGAAATAATTGCCAAGGACAAATTTGTCCCATTAAAAAATTGTCAAGGACAAAGTTGGGCTTTTAGTCTTCATCTTATAAAATTCTGTAGTATAAATACTTATCATATAACTGGTTCATAAAAAATTATCATATAACTATATGTCAAAATGAAAAAATATATATACATAAATGAGTTTTATAAAAAAAAGATAAAATATATGTTTGACCCCTGCAAATATAGCCACAATCAATTTAGACCCCTGTAATTTTTTTTAAAAAAATGACCCTTGCAAATAATGAACATTTATAGTTAAGCTCCTATATTAACTTTTTGTTAAAAAATGTGAGGTGGAAAGCGAAGATAGCGTAAACAATGGCGTCAACATCACGTGTCACCATATTAATGGACCTTTGTGCAGCGTGGCAGCGACATGTGCGACGTGGCACTGTCCCCTGTAATTTGTTTTTTAAAAAAAGGACCCTTGCAAATAATGAACATTTACAGTTAAGCCCCTATGTTAACTTTTTGTTAAAAAAATGTGAGGTGGAAAAGCGGAGATGATGTCGGCAATGGCGTCAGCATCACGTCACCATATTAATGGACCTTTATCCGACGTGGCACTGACACGTGCTACATCAACAACCAATGGATGGCTGCCACATGACACTAGCATGGCTATAAGGGTATATTGCTGTTACCAACTCTATTGTAAAACACACATCTTACTACCACTAGGCCACATGAATACTTGTGAATACTACACCTATAATAAGGGTTTTTTTTTCGCACCCCCCTCCTTCTCTATCTCACCCCCATAATTCCATAAATCCCGTGTTTACCCCTGGTTTGTTAAAAAAAATTAAAAATTTCGGAATTGCCTCTAAAAAAGGTAATCCCGGTTCAAAAAATAAAGGAATTTCGGATTTACCCTGTAATTTCGAAAAGATTTTCGGAATTACCTCAGAAATTAGGTAATTCCGGTTCACATTTATAACTAGCATGTTACGTACATGATCTTGGTCTTATAACTAATATACCTAACTCAGAAATATTATTCATTGACTTGAGAGCTAAAAGCTTCACAAACCTAGATAATTTTGACTATGGAGAGCCATCAAACAATGGTCTGTTTGACTCTCTTAACAAATTATAAAGCCTATGCGCTTATTCATTCAGAAGTTCATCATGATTGTCATACCGAGGCTCACCAAATGACACATTCACCCAGAGAGCATCACAAATTATGCTTTCCATCGACTCAAATTCTTCATTATATGGAATACCAACACCAAAATTGCTTGAAGTCCTACGTCAAAATTTGGAAGTTATTCCCAATTGTCACTTAAGCCCGTCATGATACAAGTGATACCTGATTTCATTTTTGGTCCTAATAGGTACATCTTCGCAAATAATGCATGGCCATCTAATCCCCCTTCGTATTTAGTCAATTCATCATGTCGGTTTACTACCATAATAAACTCTTCAACCCTGACTACAAAAGATTGCTTCAAACACGCCCTTCCCGAATATATAACCTATCGTACACCCATAACATTTCTAATAACATTTCTAATAACATAACAAGTTGGTGGCACTAATATGATCTCTGTGGCAATGTTTTTGAGAGCGAATATTGGAGTCAAGGACAAAGAAAAACCCTTTTCCATCCAATTAGTGAAGGGAGTTATTTCTAACTTCCAATCCTATCATTGTTAGTATCGTCTCACAATTATCTCAATGGATATGATTTCGAGAAAAATATGGGGGTGGCGACAACACCTCACCCTTTCCATCAACAACACACAATTAACAATTTCATAAACCTAATCCTAAGTTTCTCTCTTAGGGTTCATCAATTAACACTTAACAATTTCAATAACAACAATTTCAATTAACAACAATTTAACAACATAATAGCAATTCAATCATATCAAGTCAATTTCAATTTCAAAAATATCACTAACAATTTAAAACATATCAATTTCAATTTCAATCCCTATACAATTCTGATACATATTTCAATTTCAACACTAAACCTATCTCTAACAATTCCTATACATATCAATTTACATTCCTATATAATTCCTATACATATCACTTTCAAACGTATCACTAAACCTATCTCTAAATTTCAACATTAAACCTATCACTAACATTTTCAATTTCATCATTTTATCACCTAAATCTTAAAAACGAAAATAACTTTAAAACCAAAAAAATATAAAAAACTGACCTTTAGAAGCTAAGAGAAGAAGAATGCAATGGTATGGTGGTGGTCCAGGGACAGTAGGTAGTCTGGTGTAGTGGGGAGAGAGAGCGAGAGAGAGAGAGAGAAAGAGAGAGAGAGCAATGGTTATGGTTGTGGTTGAGGAGAGATAGGGAGGCAGATAGAGAGAGGGCTGGAGAGAAAGAGACGTGTGGTGGTTGGGGAATTTGAAAGAAAAAAAGAATGGGCGGAATGAGGAGACTGTTATGAAATTTTTGATCTAATCACCATTTCTGACGGCCAGATCCGTTCACAAACGGTAACAGCAAAAAAAAATTCAATAGCAATGGCCTAATCCGTCGGTAAGCCCTGCGGAAAATAAATTCCCCCCCTCTTTTTCGAAATTCCATCTCATCTCTCTCGATGACCAGATCCGTCGATAACTGGCATGTTACTTGGTCCGTTAGGAATTATCCGTCGGATACAAGCTTTTTTTGGTAGTGTGAGTTAGACCTAAATCAAATTCTAATATGGTATCAGAACCTATCCAAGATCCATTGATCACCCGCTATCGGGCCACTCGGGTCACGCTCTAGTTGTCAAATCCTGAGCGTGAGAGGGTGTGCTGAGAGTCCCACATCAAATGTGATGTGACCTGAAAATGAGTTTATAAATGAGTTTATAGATGGCATTTTACATACAGGATCTTGGTCCGTTGGTAATTATATGTCGGGTACAAGCTTGTTTTGGTAGTAAGTTAGACCCAACCCAAATTCTAAGATGGTATCAAAATCTATCCAAGAACCATTGAGCCACCCACTATCGGGCCACTCGGGTGAAGCTCTAGTTGTCAAATCCTGAGCGTGAGAGGGTGTGCTGAGAGTCTCACATCGAATGTGATGTGACCTGAAAATGAGTTTATAACTGGCATGTTACGTACATGATCTTGGTGCATTGTTAATTATCACATCGGTTACAAGCTTTTTTTGGGAGTGAATACCCTACCCAAATTCTAAGATGGAATTAGAACCTATCCAAGAACCATTGAGCCACCCATTATCAGGCCACTCAGGTCACGCTCCAGTTTTCAAATTCTGAGCGTGAGAGGGTGTGCTGAGAGTTCCACATCGGATGTGATGTGACATGAAAATGAGTTAAGCCCAACTCAAATTCTAAGATAAACTTTTCTAGTATATATTGGTCCCTAAACTAATTTAAAGATATAAAAATTGGTTCTTATTAGACAAATAATCAAAAACAATTTAACATATCTAAGTCACAACTTTTTTTTGGTCTAGAGATCTTTGGCCCCAATCTAGTGTCCAAAGGAAAGAGGTCCTGAATAATTTGAAAATCGAGCGTGAGTTAAATAAAATCCTGACTCTAATTTGTTCCATATCCAAGATCGAATCTGGGTACTAGTCGAGCTCCCCCCTTTAGATGAAGTGTGTTTACCACTCGCACCCAAGTTTGGAGTTATATCGAAGTCATAACTAAGCCAAAACAGAATTGTCATCCATTTGATATATTATTTTATTATGAAGCTATGAAAAATAGTAAAAATTAATATTTTCCTGGAAAATCTTAAAACAAAAATACAATTAAAACAAGATTTAAGTATCATTTACTCTCTGCAAATATCACCATAATCCATTTACCCCTGTAAAAAGAAGTTTCAAAATGCCCCTTGCAAATAATAAGTGTTTCTAGTTTACCCCTACGAGAGTAGCAGTAACGATTTATATTTTCGTGAGGGGTAACCAGAAGCTGTTTATACTCATTATACACTTAACGCCGTCAACATAATCTAACAGTAGGGGGTAACCGTCAACGGTTTATATTTGCAATGGGTCTTTTGAAACTTTTTTACTCACGAGTAAATGGATTATGGTGATATTTGCGAGAGGGTAAATGATATTTAAGCCTTAAAACAAAGAGTTATGTTTATAAATAAGAGTAAAAAGTAATAAATAAGTATTATCAATATAAATTTGCTTCAAAAAAAAGTATTATCAATATAAATAAGACAAAAATCAATAAAAAATTCCTTTAATGTTGAATCCATTAGTCGTAAAAATAAAATAAAATTGGTGAGTTGTTGTTGTTGTTTTTTTTGGACCAAACCTTGTTGTTGTTTTATAAGTTATTAATTATTTATTTGACCTCCATTAGAATTATTTTAATAAATCTATCACTTGTTCCATAATCACAATTACTTTTGTAGTCCATTTTTAAAAGCTTATCTTCTTTATTTTTTACACAATCAAAATTTACTAATTTTCAATTCTAATTTCTTCATAATCATGTTTATATTCCTCTTGAATCTTAGTCCAATTTTCATTTGTTCCAACATAGCTTTTTGGACTAATTTTTTCATCATCTCATGAATTTTATCCAATATTCGTCCCATTTTTTTGGTTTTGGGCCCGTTTGGATTGGTTTGTTTGAGCTTATCTACTAGCATAAGCACTTGTGAACATGTTTGAGAGAGTTTATGGAAACAACTTATGATATGTTCATAAGCTGTTTTCAACAAATTTTCATAAACTCCAAATGATAGCTTATGGAAACAGCTTATGCATAAACACCTATAGATATAATAAGTGCTTATGTCATAAGTACTTAATTAAGCTGTTTATCCAAACAGACCCTTTATATTACTTGATTCTCATTTTTTCATAAATATTTCATCATAATAATCAGCAAGGCTACTTTAATTTTATTTCTTTTTCATTTTTAGTTTCTACTTGTTATATTTTATATATATATTTTTTATTTTCTTCTTCAATATAATTCTTTTTTATTATTCTAGAAAAATGATCTCTTTAGTATTTCCACAATAGTACCATTATTTATTCATTATAAAATATCCATAGCTAATCAGGCTTTTCTAGTATTGTTTTTCTCTAATTATTACTCTAGTTAAATTCCATGTGAACAATTAAATAAATATTATCTGTCATTTTTAATCATTAATTGCAAATGTCTAATTACGTCATTTTATCTTTAGAAGTTTGTTCAATCGGTAAATTTTCCAAATACTTTAAACTCAATCTACACTTTTTATTCCATTTATTTCAAAATGAGTGTGACTTTCACACAAAAAATTGTTTTGAAATGAATGTCATTTTCGATTTCAATGCAATATTAATTGCTTATTTTCAATCGTACCCTTTATATACACTACTTCAAAAAAATTACTTCTACTCTGAATTAATGATAGTGAAAAAGACATCGATAATTGACAAGGATAATTTGGTAAAATATCTATTATTTTTCTTCTAATAATTGTATTTCTTAATATGTGTATAAAAATATTAAAGCGACATTCATTTTGAAATGTATCGTTGAGTACCAAATAGAGTCTTAATTAATATTGTCTTAAAAAATGCTACCCCCTCGGGTTCACAATATAAGAGAAAAAAAAAGTGTTTTGAAAGTACACATTATAAGAAATAAACAATGTTTTTAAGGTGGATTAAATGTCTAATTCTAATTCTACCCTTAATTACTTAAAAAATATTTACGAGATGCATTTATTGTCTCCACTTTCCCATGTGGTTTAGCCTTATTACTTTAAAAATAATATGTAGTTTTGGAAAGAAAATTAGATTTCACCTTTATTAATTGAAAATAGCAGATTTTTCAATATTATTTCTTAGTATGTGAGATATATGATTTTTTCTCTTATATTGTGGACCAAAGGAAGCATATGCTGGCGAAGATAAATGCTATGAATTAGTAATGCAAAATACTTAATCGATTTTTCCCACTATAAACTTGCAAATTTGTCTTGCCAAACAACTAGAGATTATGAATGTCTTATGATTTATGCATCAATAAGAGGATGGTGGCAATTAATATTGAACAAGGACACCAAAGTAAATTTACTACTAAACATTTCACACCTCTTTAAATTAACCCACTTCTATCAAAGCACAATTCACTATACACCATACACTTAATATTTATATATATAAATACCCAATATTATTCTCTCTTGCCTAGGTTTCAGTTTCAACAAAACATTAGTTTTTACATCTTGTGCATTGGAATGGAAGATAAGGTGCAGCAACAACAACATGACCCAAACAGTCCAAAACATAGCACCGAGAAAAGTGATCAACCGGTTAGGTCAAGGTGGACACCAAAACCAGAACAAATCCTTATACTTGAATCTATCTTCAATAGTGGCATGGTTAATCCACCAAAAGATGAAACCATCAGAATCAGAAAACTTTTGGAGAAATTTGGTGCCGTCGGTGATGCTAATGTTTTTTACTGGTTTCAGAATCGACGGTCTAGATCTCGCCGCCGTCAACGTCAGTTGCAACAAGCTTCACTTGAACAAAGGAATCAGATGATGGTGCAAGTTCAACAACAACCTCAACAACAAGTTAACAACGTTGTTGCTGGTGCAATTCCCTTTGATCATCATCATCATCAGCAGCTTCAAATAAACCCAGCTTTGGGTTTATTTGGTTCTTCTTCTTCTTCTTCGTCTTCTTTTACGGATTCTTCGGGTTCCTCTTCTTCTTCATGTGGTGGTGGTGGTGTTCTTGGGTGTCAACAAGGCTTGAATGGTTTCTTTTCAGTTTCTTCTCAAATGGGTTTTCCTGGAATTGATCAAACTTTAGCTGCTTCTTCACTTTTGTGTCCTCCTAATTTGAACTATCAATCTGGTAATCAATTTCATCCATCACTCTTCAAAAAAAAAAACATTCAAGTTCATCTATCTCTGCATGTCTTGTTTTCATAATTATTTTTTCATTAAAACCTCGCAAACCAATCAGAAATTTTTCTTTAATTTCATGGTTGTGTAACTCAACTTTTCTTGCAAACCAATCAGAAATTTTTTCTTTAATTTCATGGTTGTGTAACTCAATTTTTTGTTAAGATTTTAGCATGAAGAAATTTTTATAATTCTTTTAATTTCTTAATCAAATGATTTTTGTGTTCGAGTAGTATAAGTGGTTCGAGTTCTTTAAACATGTGGTAGGGAGTTTGGTTTCAAATTCATGTGTATGAAAATTCATCATTTAGGAGAAGCAGCATCTAACTTCGTTCTAGATCTTGTAACATATTAGTCTATACAGTTGTGCGTGGATAATACGCTAAAAAAAATATAATTCATTTATTTGGTTATTCAATAGCTTTTATGTACGCAAAGAATTTTGGTTTTTTTTTTTTAATGAAATTTTTTGGTTAACATCATGAACAAATTTATGCCATAGTTTCTTGCATAAAGTCCTCATAAGAGGTTATTTCATTTATTACAGTTTTACTATTTTCATGGCTTTTTGGATATAAAATTTCATGTTTTTGGGATAGGTTTCAGGTGGACTATAGAATAAAGTTGAAACCTTTTTACTGATTTGACAGTTCCCCGTTTGAATTGCATGAAAGTTGTACTTTCCGGAAAAACATAAAGCTACTTTCCGGCTGCAGTTTATGTTCCTTCCTTTTTATTCTCTCACTTCAAAACTGATCTGTATACAAACATTTCCAAACCCTAGATTATTGTTTTTCTTTGTTTTTTGAACCTCATTCTCATTTCATTTTCCTCCTTTTAACAAATTATTCATCATATTATTAATTACTAGTTGAAAGGAATCTATGGTATCCAACAATATACATTTTATTGTCCTAAGTAGACAGTTCAGTTTGTGAGCTAAAAACCAATTGAGTAAAAAAATGAGATACCGAATGCTGAAAACTAGCAATTTTTTCTTTTGTCTATCGAAAAATAAAATATAGTACATCTTATTAATGAAGTGGTTATCTTGAAAACTTGCATTTTTGACTTATAGTTCATCGAATTTATTCTTGCATGCGTATGCACGGTTATTTTGCTTATTTTGATGAACTAGGCCTAAGAAATTCAGGAGCAATTTCCAAACATTAATGGGAACAGTACTGAAATTTGACTTGCTTTATTTTTATTTTTTGTATGACCAATATTCTAATTATTGTTTATTAATTATTGGGTGTGTATAGGATATGGTGGTGCTAGTGTTGCAGGATTCATAACAGTGTTTATCAATGGAATAGCAACAGAAGTTCAAGCGGGGCCAATAGACATGAAAACAGTGTTTGGAGATGATGTGATGTTAGTTCACTCTTCTGGTGTGCCAGTTCCTACAAATGAATATGGTTTCTTGATGCAGAGCTTGGAGCATGGTGAAAGCTACTTTCTGGTTGGCATATATAGCTTTTATATATATTGTCAAATCTATTGCTTTTATTCTCAATCTTGTGTTGTCAATATTTATGGGACTTGCATCCTCTGCTGCATGCCTCTACACAGTGTAGAAGGCAGCAGAGGATCCAAAGGCCTATCTATGTAAGAAAATATGCATGGTCGACTAGGATCACAATATTGTGGTTGTGTCTTTGCGGACACCTCTAAAAATGTTATGTTATGTTACAGTCACAGTTGCGGTTGCTGACCGCAATTAAAAACCAAATAGGTTCTCTATTTGGTTGAAGTACTTTGGTTGCTTTATCAATTTAGTCTCTTAAATTGTAGGATCCTAACAATTTAGTTCATATAATAATGTAATATTTAGACATGATCTCTAAATTTGAAAATTATTCCTCACATTAATCTTCGTCAAATAATTTTATAGACCAAACTGACTAATGAAAAAAGTTAATATGATTGAAGATTTTTCATTTTAGGAATAATATTAATATTAGTGTCAAAATGAAGAACAAACTATACATTGCTCATTTGATTTTGAATTTCATTTTGCAGATATCAAAGTCAACACAAGTTTGAACGGATCAGCCTGCATTGGAAGCTTCCTTTACATGTTTCTTTTACTAATTTCTCAATTTCATGTAGCTAAAATAACAGAGATCCACATATTGTGTAATATTTAGAAGTCTATATCAATATCCACCTTATAGCAAATTACTCCCTCCATAACAAAATATAAGTAAAAAAGTCCATGTATTTTGTTCAAGCTCAAGCCAAAGACATAGACTTTTTGCTTATATTTTATTACAGATGGAGTAATATGTTATGTTCTTATTTGGTCATAGTACAAACATGTACTTTTTTAAACTCGTAATGATATTGATTAAAACCAATTGTGTAATCTATGTATCTCTCAATCGATGGTAACATAGGTATGCATGCATTTGAACATGTTTCCTTTTTTTTAATCATGTTTTCTAATTTAATTAGTTAACTTTACTTCCATTTAGATTCAAAGAATGATGGAAATCATTTTTGAACTTACATTTTGGTGATATTGATTTGCCTTTAGCCGTTTGATCACCCCATGATATAATTAAAACTCTTACTATTTAATTTGCTTAATTAAAAAAATCATGTACCCTCTAATGAGGTTGGGAAACATTCTCAGAACCAGATTTAAAAATTAACTATCTATTCTTAACAACATATATATATATATATATATATATATATATATATATATATATATATATACTGGCAGTGCTATTTAACAAGTAACATTAAATAGATCTGTGGAATAATATATATAAAATGTATTGATAAAAATCATATAATAAAGAACAGTCACATGCAAATGTCACTTTTGATCAATGGATATATATGGATGATATATAGGAAGAGCGACAAGGAAGTGAGATGGGGAATTAACAAAAAAAAGAAAGTGGAAACGAATATTTGAATTAATACGTGTTTGGAAGCATATCTAACAATCTTTGACTTGCATTGTCTATCTTTTTTCCATCTATTCCTTTCTCAAGGAGCAAAATAGGGGAAGGCTGACAATTGTTAACCATAATACAGACAGCTACTTGTCTCTCTTTTAAGAAGACCATGTTCATGGAATTCTAAGACTTTATGTGCAAAGAACAATCACTTATCAATACTAGGAAAGAAAGGCAAACACAGTCGGCCCAGTAGCTTAATCTATCCTGAGATACAGGGTCGACTAGATGCTCTCAGGTTCGATTCCCGCAGTGGATAAATTCGGTATTAACCAATCCGAAATTTGATATCCTAAACACGAGCGGAGATTAGTTTCTCGTTGAGTATAAGGAAGGAAAAACCAACACAGTTGGCCCAGTGACTTAATCTACCGGTACTTGGGACACGGGGTCAACCAGGTACTCCTCGGTTCGATTTCCGCAGTGGACAAATTAATCCGGTGTTGGTCAGTGAGAAATTTGATTCTAAACACAAGCGAAAATTAGTTTTTCATTTAAAGTTTGGGCCATAAGACACTCCATGAGTATCCAATAATGGTCCAAATAAAAAAAAAACTAATAGTATCTACGTATTGCTCTCTGATGTAGTGAAATATATTGTGATGAAGCATACAATCTGGTGCTTCCATCTTCAATATAATTTCTTATTGTCAAAAAAAAACTTCAATATAATTAAGTTATTAAAGACATCGAAACTAACTACTGCTATTTGAATTAATGTTACTTTTGTATTAAACGAAATACAATGGATATTCTAACGCATAATTTCATAATTTTAATGTTACCGATAGAACATTTACGGGAGTGATGGATTACAACTAGTTGTATTTACACATTGCTTTTTGGGTGAGTCACTATTAAGTATGTTACCGGAAGAACACCGGAGATGGCTTATAACAAAACTTACACCTTACCTGTTGGGTGGGTCCCTCTTAAGTGGGGGCTCACACTAATTAAGTATTAAATATAGAAGAAGAGAAAAAGGTTGTGTAGTCTTGGAGAGTGGGTCTCAAGGATTTGCTCAACTAGGGTTTGGTCCTCAGGTTGCGAAAGTATGTTAACCCCGAAGATGAATAAGATGTAATAGAAGGGCTCCACATTATGGAGCTGAGGTGTAATATGTTCATCTTTATATTCCCCAGTAGTAGGAGTGCTGAAGTGGTCCTTTTTAAGGCTCCCAATATGTGATGAACGATCTCATCAGCTTACAATAATGGGGACCCAATATATCCTCAACGGACATAGATTTCAATGAGGTTTGATTTTGGGTGCAAATACACGATCTTTCACCGGATTCCAACACCCCTTAGTTTCCACCACGATATTTTTAAATTTAAAAGCGCATTTCTTTTAGTCCTCATGAAATGTCAAGAAAATCAGGTTTAGTCGCGAATTCCAAAAATTTTAAAATAGTCCTTGCATTTAGTAAGCGTTACTACTTTAGTCCTCTTTGTTAGTTTAGTCTTAATGAGTTAAACATTAATGACGTGGCAGCATTTGTAGGTGATGTGTATTGACACGTATGCAGACACGTGTTATGTAATTTCTGATGTGTAATTACTCTCTCACTTTCACTCTCTCACTTTCACTCTCTCGCTTCGTGAGAGAAGAAGACGGCGAAGAAGAAGACCGAGTTGCGAAACTAAGCAATCAAGAAGAAGGCGAAGCGAAGAAGAAGTAGTTGAGAGTGTGAATGAGTTTGTTGAAGAAGGGACGAAGCGAAGAAGACGAAGGAAAGGAGAAGAGGAAGTTGCGAACGGTGGTGACGAGTTGGAAGACAAAGGTCAGGTTTTCACATGCTCTCTTAAGTATGATTCATCATTGAATTTTTAAATTTCATTATTGCAGATAAAACCAAAGAAAAAGGTATCTGTCACTGAAAATGCCTCTAGTTCTACACCTATTGAACGGTATCTGGCCGAGATGAGGTGGCCGAGATTAGTATAACCTGTTGAACCTATTGAACGGAATGAACTTGGAGAAATATGCAAAAAGAAAAGTATAACCTGTAACTCAATGGGATTATTAGAATGGGCCGAGTTGTTGCTTCTCGAGATCTTCAAAGTAGGAGTTGAATTTGGATGATGTGTTAGACTCGTAGGCGGCCCATGGAGAATCACATTAGGCAGTAGCATAGCTGTCCATATCGTTAGGCTAAATAAAGTACATGATGCCGAGGCGGTCATTGGCATTCGAGTTAAATAACGTCATCGCCGTCTTATACGCAATGACCGATTATCGTGGAAAATGATTTCCGAGGTCGTCGCAGAGTGTTTCGGGACGATGGTGCTAAAGAGGTGAGCCGGAGAATGCCTGAGGTTGGCGTTGAGGCTGGATGTTGCCGAGTTTGAATTAAAGTCCGTCGAGCTCGCTTCGGAAACCACCAACTTCGCATCGAAACGTAGGACGTTGCCGACTTCGCTTTACGGAGCCGAGCTCACCATAATGCAGCTCGATATAGCCAACTCGTTGTTTCCAGTGGTGTCGAGCTCGGAAATAGCTCAAGATCAGCTTGCAGAGGTGACTTGGACTTTGTTGTTTTGTTGTTGAAGAACGTCGTTTAATGTCGAGTGTAACACCCCCTTATATTTAATGCTAATTCAATTAATAAAAATCAGAGTTTTTCAAAATTTGTCCACGCACCATCGAAGAGAGTGCTACATTTAATAAAAACATTATCAAAACATATTTAAAATTCAAACGCATCAAGTGCGTGAAATACATATCATAGTCACGTGGGTTAAAACCCTCAATACCTGTTTAGAGTTTACAATAAATCCAGAAATGGTTTTCTCAGCACAGCGGAAATAAAACAAGTTCAAACATAAACAGCACATGATCCAATCAGTTCAAAATACATAGTATAAAATACTACACTACGATTCCCCGCCCGGGTGTCACTAATCAGAGCTGACTCGAAGACTCAAGAAGGTCTCGCACCTTCACTCTAATTACTCGTTTGTCGCCACGAGGGCAGGCAACATAAAAATGCTAGGGTGAGTCTCTTTACATAAATAATAACAAGTAAGATAAGCATTATATTAGGAAAACATCTAGCAACAACAATGCATAGTAATCAAGGCATTTACCAATCAATTAAAATACCAACCACCACAAAGAATTAATTAAGCATCAACGAGAATTCAAAGAATGCATGGTTATATGCATGTGTGCAATATGCATGTGGATCCATAACCACCTCAAAAACCCCGTCGGGTAACCACCACGTTTGGCCGAAGCCACCCACCACGTTTTGGCCGAAGCCACCCACCACGTAATGCATATGATTTATGTGACACTATGACAATGCATCACCACACAATAAATTCACATCAATTATCAACTCACCTCTTTGTAGAAGCCCCCACGTTTTTTTTAGAAGCCCCACCGCTTTTGGCCGAAGCCCACATCATTCATAAATTCATCACATCAAGTATTGACCCACCGCTTTGGCCGAAGCCCACCTCACCTCTTGATACCACCTCACCACCACAACTTATTTATTAAAATTAAATCCCACCCATGGACTAAATCCCACCTAAGGACCATTTTGGCACACCAATGATTATTTTAGTACTTAGGGAATTATTGGGCATATTAGGAATTAATTTGGTACTTGGAACTTATGTTGACATATTGGGATTAATTAGACACTAAGGGACTATTTTGTCACGCCAAGGATTAATTTAATTCTTAGGGACTCTTTTGTCACACCAAGGATTAAATTATTTCTTGGGGACTAAACCATCACTTAGACACAATTTGGGCACCAAGGCGCGAGGGTAGCCATTTTGGCGCTCACCTAGCGCAAAGCCTGACCCATGGCACGCACACACTCACGGTGGGCGCTAAGTTCCCAATGAATCGGCGCCTCTTCCCTGCACACACTCACCCACGCGCGTTTGCAGCAAGGCCACAGCACACATCCTGGCGCCAATGCTTCCGGCATTTGGCGCCCCGCACGGTGCACAAACACACACAACCAAAGACTGAACCACACTGGCGCTAATTTGCCTAGCAAATGGCGCCCCTCCTCAAAGAACACGCCACACCCGGCCCGGAAAAATAGTGACGAGGCGCCATTTGCCTATGCATTTGGCGCCCCTCCCTCCAATCCTCTTTCCAAACCACTTCAAATCTACTTTTCACTCAACAATTTAATTCCCACTTAAACAACACACACATAGGCATTAAATCAACTTCATTAAATTACCACCACCACACATTTCTTCACATTGAAACATTTCATCATACATATAACATGCATATTTAATAACTCCTATCTCTCCAACAACAAGCAACATGTATCACCCAAGTAAGCATCAAATACAACAACCAACATATAATTAACATAAAATTCACACAATCAAGCAACCTAGTGCTATTTCACACACAATACATATCTTACAAATTATTATAGACGTAAATGAGAATCCCCTAACCTCGAATAAACCGAAGACAGAGCTCTCTCTACAGAGTCACCAATAGAACCACAGCAACTGAGCTCCTCTCTTCCTTCTTTCTTTCTTTTGACACAACGCAAGGACGAGCCACGAACTCTCGAGCGTGTTCTAATTTCAACGGCGGAATGTTTGACTCGTGCACATACAATCAAACACTAGAACAATCAATTTATTCCCCAATCACAGTTTATCGGAAATACGAAATCGTTCGTGTACAAATTATTAACTAATGTTTGGAAAAAGGAGTACCTATCGGAAGTACCCGAACAAGATTCGAAGTCGGAACCGAAAGACTCAAATCTAGATTTGAACAAGCTTCCAATGGAACAAGACCGTGAGATTCTGAACGAGACATGCATCTCCCCAGGTTGAGCGTTTCGGGTCTAGGAGAGAAAACAAAGAGAACCGCAGCAATACCGCGAGCTCTCCATTGCTACGCGTGCGTGAGTGATGAGAGGCTAGAAACGAGGCCACGATTGAAGAAACCGACTCCATATTCATGCTCAGCGGCCATTTTTGAGTGGGAGAGTGAAGTTTCGGGTTCAACCATGGAGAAGGGAGGGAGAACGCATGAGAGGAAGAAGAACGACGCTGAGGTTTTGTTGCTGTTTGTGTTTTCAGGTTCGCAGGTCTGCATGGAGGAAGAAGGAGAGAGTGGGCCGGGTCCTGGTCCATTGGGCCACACGGTCTGGATATGTTTGTTTACTACAGGGGGTGCAAGAATTAGGGGTGGGCTGTATACGAGTAAAAGAGTAGAATTTCACCTCTAAATCATTTTAAAACCCCCAATTTCACTACAACTCTTATTTTAATACCTCAATAGCTTAAAATAATGTCCTAAGGGAATAATATCTCGAACACTAATATTTTATAAAAACAAAATAAATAAGTATAAATATGAATAACAATCATATATCACAAATAGCTTATAAAAATACATTTAAATATAAAAAAAATATATTTATTCGACTAATTTAATGGCTCAACCACACAATAAATCAAAATAACGTAATCTTATCAAATCAACTCCAAATAATTTCTAATAAAATTTGGGGCGTTACAACTCTCCCCCACTCAGAATATTTTCGTCCTCGAAAATCTAACTATCATGGATATGCAAACTTAAACACTCACTTCAACAAGTATTAAACTCTAGCAAAACACTCTAATGGAACTCGTACCTCTAAGTGTAACCATCACTCCCCCGTAGGCCCCGAACACGCCAGAACAAACACTCTCCCGCTATACTCCTCCTCCTTCGGCTTTGGACACTTGATACTAATGTATCCCATTTCCCCACAGTTGTAACAGACCACATCCTCCTTCTCTCACTTAGCAGCTACATGACCTTCCTTATCACACTTGAAACACTTATCGACCATACCATCTGGACTCTTTTGCCTCGGGTTACCACACTAGTGACACGCAATCCCATGATAGCGTCTCCCCACTTAGCTTTTTGCCCGAACTCTCCTCTCTCTTGCCCTTACCACCTGACACATCATAGGCTTCCCACTAAACCGAGAACTCCGCTTCTCCTTCACTATCTTGTACGAACGATTTCTATCCTCCTCGAAGATCTACGCTAAACTCATGAATCAACATCCACTCTTCTTATCCTCTAACCATCCTCCTCCAAGTCCTATCGTATATACACAACATTACACACTCTTCCCTACATCCTTACTCCCCAATTTGGTATTCTAATCTGTAGGTTGTCAAACTCCTACCCGACTACCCAACACAAGGAACAACAACAATTATGGCCAGAGGCCCAACAACCTAACAACTGTAATTAACACAACAATACCAGTCTCAACAATTATCATATATCCAATATTTTTCACATCAACAATTACACAATCATAACAACAAAATTCAAGTTTAACCTATCCTACAATTAATCATTTTATTCAACGTTCAAATTATTCTTTCTAAACTCAGTCTGAGAAAATTACGCAACTTTGCGCCTACTTTGGCGAATTAATTAAAATAGTAAACGACCTCGGATCTCGACAAATAAATACTTGTTGGAAAGCCACGGATGTGTAGTTCTGAATATATCCTTAAAGTTTCAAAACAATGAGCCAATTAGTACAGTCTTTAGAAACAACCCAAACAGTTCTCAGACTTGACAGATTCTGCCCTCTTATTTCATTTCACGCTAAACTGACTTAAACTTGACCAAATGGGACAAAACTTCCGCCCGAATAAAAGCATTTTGAGTATAAAACGGAGTTCGTTTGTGGACATAAAACTTGCAAAAACTGAACCTTCCCACCGATTGACTCTAAAAATTTGGCTCGACTTTGGAGACTCATAACTGGAGTTACACAACTCCGAATTTAATGAAACTAGTGCCAAACGACCGGCTTTACGTCTATTTTCAAAAACACTCAGCCACATAATTTTTGACTCAAACAAATAGTACCGATTTTCAAAAGATCAAACAGCGTCCGTAACGCATGCAGAATTTATACGCAAGTATGACTCATCATTATCAATCACTAAAACCAATTACAATCATCACATACTTATGCATTTCATCAAACTTCAAATAAGCATAATCAATCATGCAACTCTTAAACACGCAATTTCGAAAGATTAAACATTTAGGCATTTTCTCCGATTTCCTTTATTCCTAGGGATTGGTTAACATGTAATTTTTACAACTTCCCTAGAAAATATCATGGGCATATAATTCTACCAAATTTAATTGACTTCATATCACAAAAATAATATAACCAACTCATGCTTCTTAAAACAATTGATTTGATTCAAGACTTGATATTAGTTTAACCAAATGAAATTACATACTCTTGTCAACATTTAGCAAAGAAAACCAATCAAGTAAGACAAGTGCACAAAAAATCTAGTCGCACGGTTTTTCATCATTAAATTTATATCCCACGTAAAACAATTTTTAAGAAGTGACAGTCAACACTAGCGATAGCAGCCACAATGTCAAAGTTAAGTCATAATCGAACAAAATTTTCACAATTATAGTTCACAGTCAAGAAGTACTTAAAATTGTTTATATTCGTCTCTAAAACCTTGACAATTATTATTGGTCTCACATTCTCGTAGTCTAAAATTTTTAACTCATTTAATCATGCAATTTATGTCTAATCTCCTAATTTTTCAACATCATTAAATCACAACCTAATCGGTTCAAAAGCTGAATTTATGTCACATTTTGAAATAAAATCTTAGAACATTTTGGAAACAGAATTCGACACTAACTTGACCTCACATTCATTTTCCAATAGCATAAAATTTTCCATGTACTGTTTCCTTTGAAAATCATAAAACTCATTGTTTTGTCAAAAAGGGAAACTATATGCAAACTTCAACTTTACTATCACTCAAGCATGCAACCACATAAACACTACTTATTAGTTCAAAATTTGATTTCCAACATAACCTAGAAGGTAAGAGAAGTTAATCATTTAGTCTTTGACAAATCACATTATGCTCACGAAACAAGTCAAATTAAAACATTAAAAATGTCAAAACTTCAAGTTATGCAACCTTACTTGAAAAATTGAAAATTTAGCATTGCGCAGTATTTCGTTCTAGCATCCTATCTTGAAAACAATTTAGTACTAGTCAACTCAAATCCCGACACATCACAACAACAATCAACCTATAACAAAAATGTCAATCAAGCACAACAATATTCAGCGAATAATCCACGCAATTATTGTCTAGTGTATAATTTACCAAGATTTAGGTCGCATAAGAGTACTCTCTATATTCTAATAAGCTACTCAAGCAATCAATCAAATTAAAATTAGTGCATGCATCCGAAGTTAATAATAACTATGAGTTATTGTCGCCTCTTTTATTGGGGATGAGTGATTGGGGTGATCAGTCCCTCCTACTCATGCAGCCAACTAATTAAGGTCACAAAACTACTTTCTTTCAAATTTATATCTACCACATTAAAAGACTTTTAACGCTTGATCCGAGTGCGAAAAGCGTCGTCACGACTTTCACTCCTTTGACGTCGTTAGAACTCTGTTAATCACACATCTTAATGATACAAACAACAGTCACGAATAGACAAAATCAACGGTATAACCACCAGTTACACAGTTCTGTCACATATACTTCAATAAAGCAATATAACTTTTTAATCAATATCCATCAAATAATGTACAAGGCATGTCAGTGAAGAAACAAACCAACAAAAGTCACAGTAGTAAATATCAGCATAATTATGAATTAGAACGAGTACTAAGACTCGAGGGTTAACAGACTCGACAACTTGGCCGGACGGACCGAACTGCTCTGATACCACTAATGTAACACCCCCTTATATTTAATGCTAATTCAATTAATAAAAATCAGAGTTTTTCAAAATTTGTCCACGCACCATCGAAGAGAGTGCTACATTTAATAAAAACATTATCAAAACATATTTAAAATTCAAACGCATCAAGTGCGTGAAATACATATCATAGTCACGTGGGTTAAAACCCTCAATACCTGTTTAGAGTTTACAATAAATCCAGAAATGGTTTTCTCAGCACAGCGGAAATAAAACAAGTTCAAACATAAACAGCACATGATCCAATCAGTTCAAAATACATAGTATAAAATACTACACTACGATTCCCCGCCCGGGTGTCACTAATCAGAGCTGACTCGAAGACTCAAGAAGGCCTGGCACCTTCACTCAGAATTACCTGTTTGTCGCCACGAGAGCAGGCAACATAAAAATGCTAGGGTGAGTCTCTTTACATAAATAATAACAAGTAAGATAAGCATTATATTAGGAAAACATCTAGCAACAACAATGCATAGTAATCAAGGCATTTACCAATCAATTAAAATACCAACAAGCCACCACAAAGAATTAATTAAGCATCAACGAGAATTCAAAGAATGCATGGTTATATGCATGTGTGCAATATGCATGTGGATCCATAACCACCTCAAAAACCCCGTAGGGTAACCACCACGTTTGGCCGAAGCCACCCACCACGTTTTGGCCGAAGCCACCCACCACGTAATGCATATGATTTATGTGACACTATGACAATGCATCACCACTGTTTGCTGGTGTTTTTAGCAAACAATCACTAGTTTTCAATATTAAGACTGTGAGATCAAACTAGAAAATCTCTTTGACAATTGCCCTTAAGTTTTGTGTCTTTTAGCGTACGTAAGAACAGAAAATAGTAGGAAGAGATAGTTTGAAAGCAGAATGAGAGCAAGAAGTGCAACAAACGTAAAAAACAAGTAAAAATTGCATTAAAGTGAAAGATAAAAGAAGTTGGTACACCAAAGACGTATAATGTAATCTGATTCACTCTTGTTTCGCTTTGACTTGGAAGTTGAGTTTCACAGAGTTTTTGTAAAGATGTGGTGACCCCGTTTTCCTATTACAAGGGAGTATTTATACTCTCAGATACAATCGTGGGCAAGCACGATAACCACTTCCTAAAAACTAGGAAATAACCGCCCACTAAGCTGCTTTGCTCCTTGCACTTCGACCCGACTTGTTGTCGAAGGATTTGGTGAAGTATTAGACCCGGTTTCGTCGAATAATGGGGCTTCTTCTCCGTCGAAGGTTTTGACATTGTTTCGTAGCTTGAAGAACCAAGACCGCCGAAGCTTGCTTGTGTTGTCGCACTCGTGCAACTTTCTTCGTTGGATTTATGGTACATTGACTTGAACATTGACTGCGACCCACAAAATACTATTAAATGTGCGATCAATACCATTTAAAGCTTAATTTAATGCCCTTGCCGAAATTTTGAGGTAACAGATTGCCCCAAAAATGTTTTTCGACGGAATAAGGAATGGAGGGAAGAAAAGGCATTTTTGAATATTGTGCAATGGTCATTTCTACCGCCTTTTGCATTCCAACGGTGGTGAAAAGACAACCATCATTACTTGCACAGTAAAGCGAACCGTCTTATTGGCACACGTTGCATAGTTGGTGGGCCATCACGTCTCTCAAACGTCGCGAACGTGCGAGTTATGGCGAGCGATGCCAATAAGCGTAGCTTCCCAACATATATAAGCGGCTACAACCCCTCATATTCCTCTTTACTCGGTTTGAACTTTTGTGAAGTCTTCCTGCCTTCTTCATTCTTCTGCGTTTTGCAAAAATCCCGAAATCACTAAAGTTTCAAACTTTCATTCCTTTCCTTCAATCCACGCTTGGATTTCGTCTCGCATTCGCTTTTTTTTCTCTCATGGCTTCTTCATCTGCTGCTGAATGTTCCACGAAAAATGACGAAACCAACAGACCTAAAACCCTTGATGGCTTTGTTGATGAGCGACATTCACGATAGTCGAGCGGTTCAATGGCAAACCAGTGTATTGATTCCTCTACTAGGGTTTATACTCATGCATATCTAGGCCCTCTTCCTAATACCCTTTTAGAGAACACTGAAGTTTCGGAAATTTTCCCTACCCAGGTATTGACATTCACCAAGACCCCTTTTCACTTAGAATTTCTGAATAGTCCTTCCAGGGTCTTTAGGTTCGCTCTAGGCTCGACCAACAGATTTACATAGATTGGCTCGACAAGGTAGAGGCTAAAAAGGCCGACGTCCCGGAAAAAACAAGGTATTTTTGACCTTATCCGATTGTCTAGGTATGGGCCTAAGTATGATGACACACCTTGATATTGGTCGCTATGCGATTACGGGGCCGTGTGCACTCATAGTCTTCACTTGAGATGTGGCATGCCGACTCCCACTTTACTAGATGTTTCTTTGCCATCACAGTCGAAACCGCTTAGGTGAGACTTTTGACCCGCTAATCCACGAGTATGTATACCCGTTCACTTTCAATAATGCCACTTTTGCTCCTTACATCACGAACACCACAACCGTGACAATGACACGATTGTTCGCTAAAGAACACGTAGCCTTCTTAACCCTTTGGTTATCCTTTTCGTTTCTCGCACCGTTCACTCCGTGTTTCTAAAACCTATATTCCATCGGCGACCCAACTCCACGAGAAAGAAAACATTAATCTTGCCAAGCTTGTTGTTGGGTTCTCTCTATCGGGAGCTTGATAATCTTTGTTCTAGAATCGAAAGAGGACGAACCCACAAAGAAGTTCTTGGCCTCCGCCCATTGTGGCTATTGCAATTGTGGTCGCTAGCCACTTTTGAGTCTCGACTAGGTCTCGTATATTCCCAAGTCTGTTTCACTCAACCTTGAAGTCTAGGAGGGTGAAGGGATTCGACTAGCTCGGTTGAAACCAAGCGGATAAATATTCCTCCGGAGGAGTCTTTGAAATTCACTTCGACATGTTCTGAAGTGCACAAGTTTTAGTAGACTCTATGGCTCCCCTTTGTGCAAAGGCCTTTCGGTCCAACTTGGTTTTGGCAACCATTTCCTTCTTCTTCTTACGTCGAACAAGCCGAGGAGATTACCCAAATGGCAAGCCTACCTCTCTCTCCGCTATTCTTTCTACCAAAGCTTACCCACGGCAAAGCTAAAAATAGCCGGAATTAAGAGATACTTCCCGGTTATTACGCGAGCGGTTTGGCCTTTGTCGGTCGCCTGCGCCAAGTATGTTTTCATAGGCGAGAATTTTCGAATCCGGCACACGATGGCGACCTACAAACACGCCTTCAAGAAATTCCACTACAGGCCTTGAGTTTGAGCCCTCAAATTCAACCCTGATTCTCATGCACTAAGGAATTTCATGAATGGTGGACTAGTTACTATACCACTTCTACTTTGGGAGCCTAGTGACACCTTTGCAGAGAATGTTACGAAGAAATTGGTGGCGACTTCTTCCTTCGAACAACCCAGGTATTTACTTCCTGATACCTAAATCTCCCTGAGTCTTGAACATCTGTAACTTAGTTTTATTTCTGTTTTCTTACCAATGTTTTTCGACGTCAGGTCAACCTGCACCCAAGTTGAAGGCCAAAGTAAAGGCCACCACAGCACCATCTCCTCCAGCAACCAAGAAAACAGTGGACGCGAGATCTACTCCAGACATTGTCCTGAAGAAGGTATGTTGCCATTTATTCGCTTCAAGTTATTTTTTGATTACGACTTTTACTTATGTCGAAATCCTTCTCTCTAGAAAACAACTCAGGCAAAATCCCCTCAGCAGAGCAAAGCGAAAAGGAAAATGGTCCTCCCTGAAGATGAGGTACTATACTCTTACCTTGTTAATCCGTCGAAATTTCTCTTCCCTTTGTCATTTACTTTCCTGTCATAACCCAAATTCTTTTGGCAGGACACTGAAAGTGATGATAACATCCCCCTCACTCAGAGGTCGAAGAAAAGAAATCTTCCGAGATTCAAAGGCGGCTCAAGGCATCATTATTGATGAAGCTCTGAACCACCTTCTTCTCCTCCAATCAAGAGACTTAAGGTACAAGAGGTAAACTCCCTTTCGACATTAGATTAGGTGATTCGGTCTCGCCTTTCAAATCCTTAACTTAAGCGATATACTTCTTTGTGCATAGGTGGGTGGATCGCTCGTGAACAATCACGAAGTTCGATCTATGGTTGAAATTTGGCGATCTAGAGTTGTCGGTCTCTATGCTCCCTTTTCCTTCATCTCCTCGAGTGCAAGCTGAAGAGATTTTCCAAGCATTGGAGAACCACGAAATCCCTGTTTTCGAGGAGTTTGCTCCAAGTGCTGGAAATGTCGAACAAGAGGCGGTCGTCGAAGAGAATGCTCCTGTTTTGGAAGAGGCTATTCCAACTGCTGGCAGCGTCGAACCGGAGCCTGTTGTTGGAGAAACTGCTCAAGTTCCAGAACTTATCATTCCAACAACTGAAGGACCAGAAGTAGTGGCTACCTCCGTCGAAATTCCTGAAGCAAATATGGTCGATCAAGAACCAGAGGAGCCTAGAGTAGAGGTAGGCTGCAGATCAAGGTGCTTATACGCAAAGAGTCATCCAACGGTATCGGTCGATCAAGAATTGGTGAGCTAAAGAAGAGCGGATCCTTGGCGGCTTTGAAGATTATGTTAAGCCTCGAGGGCTCGTCGAGCCGTTTGGTTTGCGATTCCTCTAACAACTCTCTAAGTTCTATCAACCAGAGCGATCGAAAGCCCTGCTTTGCGATTGAAGACGAAGGTGTTAGAAGGGACTTGGTGGTAACCATTGAGAATGACTCATCTGCGTATCTTGAGGTAAAATCCCTCATTCGGAAGATCACCAGATTAGACCCTCCTCAAAATGTCCTTTCGTTCTTCATGGAATTTGGCCCTATTTTTGAGCAACTTTCTCTTTTGATCAACCAGCGGCCGACCACCTCTAAGCGCAAGGTTCAAGAGACTCAACTCTGCGAGGTGGAACTCGCTCTCTTAAGGTGATCGGGGCGACATCGAAGCTCTTGAGACCAGCGACTAATGATGAGAAAGCAATTCTTGAATGGGATGTAGAGATTGCGCGCATTGAGGAAGAGATAAAGACCCCTTCAACTCAAATTGACTAATGCTAAGCATCGAAGGGCTTGGTCGTCGAGCGCATGAGTCTGCCGCTTCTTCGTCCACCAAAACTACCAAAGCAATGGCGACTATAGAGCACTTGGAGAAGATTGACAAGCACCAAGCTATTCTCGTGACCTCGACAAAGAGTTGTATCTTCTCGACACCTCTATTTCTCTAAGTGTTAGCATTATGGAGAGGCATAAGGCTACCTTATCGACCTTCTAAGACTGTAATAGCTTAGCATTCCAAAAATGGTCGTGTAACTTTAACAATTTCTTTATACATTGCCATTTATGAACAACTTTGGTTTACTTATAATTGCTCAATCTTTATTTCGGTTAACGTTGGCTTGTATCGTTTTAAATACTTGCCATTTATTCTAAAGGTCCTATTTTCGTCACACTAACTCTTCGATTTCATAAGCGCCATTCGAAAAGCAACGCAACACGCGAAATGGGCCTTCCCACCCCAGTGACCATTTGCCTAAAACTCTATCTTTTTATCCATAGGTAATAGGACTTTCCACACTAACTCCCCTTCCTCAAAGGTTTTTAACTTAACCTTTTTATTGTAGGCTTTATTTACTCTTTCTTTCTGTCGAATAAGCATTTCTAAAGCTAACAACCTCTCTTCGTCTACATCAACCAATTCATCAATCATCATATTCCAATAATGATCAAAAGGAATTTCACATTGTTTTGAATCCTTGTTGATTGTAAACAAATCTCGACGGGTAACACCGCATCATGCCCAAATGTTAACTTTGTAGGGAGTGGTGTTTATAGACTCTTTAGGTGAAGTTCGACAAGCCCATAACACTTGGTCAAGAGGCGTGCCAACTTCTAGGCTTACGTCCAACGTGCTTTTTAATCAAGTTAATAATGATTTTATTGGCGCCTCTACTTGACCATTGGCTTGTGCGTAGTATGGTGTCGAAGTCAATAACTTGAAACCAACTTCCGTGAAATCTACCATTTTTCGACCCGGTGAACACGATTGCCAGTGCGTAGTAATGGTTTCTGGAATTCCATATCTATAAATGATATGATTTTGAATAAACCTTATCACTGCTTCTTGATCTACATTGGCTAAAGGTATTGCCTCTACCCATTTAGTAAAGTAATCAATCCCTACTAGAATGTATCTGTGGCCTTTCGACGAAGTTGGTTTTATTTCTCCAATCACATCTAAAGCCCAACCCCTGAATGGCCAAGGTTTTACTATAGAATGCAACTCATTTGCAGGCACATGTTGTATTCCAGCATGTTTTTGGCACTCTTGGCAACCTTTGGCAAATTCTATACAATCTTTCAGCATAGTTGGCCAATACATTCCTTGTCGAAATAACAACCATTTCATTTTGTGGCCTACTTGATGTGAGCCACATGCTCCACTATGTGTATCAGAAACTGCCAAATATGCCTCGTGTTCATTAAGGCATTTTAGTAGTACCCCTTCAGGAGTTTGTTTGTACAATTCGTTTCCAATTACCACATAGCTTAGAGCTCAGACTTTACTTTTTGTTAGTGTTCCTGTAGGATTTTGCGGATATTCTACAATGGGTTTTCGCCAATCATCATCAACCATATTGTCAATAGCAAAAATTTACGCCAAGTCAATATCGTCAAAAATGTGACGGTTTGACGACGCGTACTTCATTTGTATTTATTGCCCCCGATTTTTGGTGTTGACAATAACGTCGAAGGAGTATTATAGAGAGAGTCTTACGAGATTAACTTGTCTTTTATCTCAATTAACTCTTCTAGGCCTTGCTTCGATACTTTGTATGCAGGAAGCAATTTGTGCTAGTTCATTTGCCACGTGATTTTCAATTCGTGGTAGATGTTCTAGGTGAACGAATGTAAACCTTTTTAGCAAAGTATTGGCAATAACGAAATATTTAATAAGGTGTTCATTAATACATTTGTATTCTTTTGTCAATTGTTTGACTACTAATTGAGAATCACCTTTTATTTCGACATAACTTGCCCCCAATTCGAGTAAAATTTTAAGGCCTACTATTAAAGCCTCATATTGACTTCATTATTTGAGCAAGAGTCTCGAATTTTAAATTTATACTTCGTTGGAGTATTTTACGGCGAGATAATCAAAATCCCAATACTGCTCCATTTTTATGGCTTGAGCCATCGAAGTATAATCTCAAGGGCGCACGTCTAACGAATGTATTTCACATTCGACAACGAATGGTCCACTATAAAATCGCAACCACTTGTCCTTTAATTGATTTAAGGGGTTGATAAGTTAAGTTGTACTCTAGCAAAGCTAAAGCCCATTTGCCAATTCGACTATGCAACATTGGTTTTGACAACATATGTTTAATAACATCAAAATGCGAATAAACATAAACATCTGCGATTTTATATATTGCTTCAATTTTGTACACGAAAAATACAAGCAAAGGCATAGTTTCTCTATTGGACTATACCTAGTTTCAGCATCAATCAAAACCCTACTAAGGTAATAAATGGGTCTTTCGACACCACTATCATCCTCTTGCGCTAACATGCTACCTATTGTGTTATCAGAAGCTGCTATATACAATTTTAGCAATTTATTTCCAATAACAGCAATAAAATTGGTGGCTTGACCGAGATAAGACTTGATTGCGTCGAAAGCATCTTGGTGAACTTGCTCCCACTTGAATTCATCTTCTTTCTTCAATCTCGGTAATGGCGAAAAAACTTGTGTTTTGCCACTTAGATTTGAGATGAATCTTGAAGGAAATTGATTTTCCCAGTAGTAGTCGCAGATTCTTTTTTGGTCGAAGGAGCCTTCGTTTCCATAATTGCTTTAGTCTTATTTTCGTTGATCTCTATGCCTTTCTTGTGTACTACAAAACCCAAGAATTCACCGCACGCATACGAAAGCACATTTGGTTGGATTCATTTTCAATCCATATTTCCTCATTCGTTCAAAAGAACGTCGAAGATGGTCTAAATGACCACTTTACGAGGATGACTTAACCACCACATCATCTATGTATACTTGCATAAAATCATCAATAAAATCGTGAAACATAGAATTCATTGCCCTTTGATAAGTGGCACCAGCATTTTTAAACCAAAAGGCATGACCACCCATTCATAAACACCTAATGCCCCGGACATCGGCGATTTTCGACACGTCCTCTTCGGCAATAAAGATTTGATTATACCCGAGTAGCCATCTAGCAAACCGAGATAATCAAATCCTGCTGCCGAATCTATTAGCATTTACGCTCACGGGCATAGCGTATTCATCTTTAGGTGTTGCATTATTTAAATCCCTAAAGTCTACGCAAACTCTAAGTTTTCCATTTTTCTTCATTCTTTGGAACTATATTAGCTAACCAATCAACGTACTGGCGCTTCGATGAATTTGCTTTTGAACGACCTTTCTATTTCTTCCTTGATCTTAGCCAATATCTGAGGAGCAAATCTTCTTGGCGTTTGCTTCACTGGTTTCTTCCCTGGTCGAATGGGTATTTGTAATTCCACCACTTCTCGACTCAAACCGGGCATTTATTTGTACTCCCAAGCAAAGCAATCCTTGAACTCTGCGAAGTGAAATGACTTGGGTTCTGAAGGCAGCATCAAGATGTGCACTGATATAGGTTGGCCTTTTGATCAAGCCATCTCCCAAATCCACCTCTTCGACTGGATCTTGAGCTTGCATGCGCTTTGTAGAATCTCTAGGGTCTTTTTCAAAACCCAATGGTTCGTCATCATAAATGCAATCCGGTTTGTCATTTATGACTTCACCATTTTCTTGAGATGAAGTTATGGCTTCGATGACCATTGTTTGTTGATTTAACTCGGCTTCCAAGGCCGTTTTATTTTATTTTCGGCCATATAGGCGTAATTCTATCCGAAGCACCAGTGCGACATCTAAACCTTCTAAGAGTCGGTGTCCCATCTGTTTGAGGTAGCACACCATCGGGATAGACATTTGCACCTTCTATTTTTCTCTCTTTCCCACACAAAACCATGTGTTGGGTATAAGTGAATGGAGGAAAGCACATTATCTGAAGAGATGTATGCTTGGCTAGAAGATGAACATGGCGCAATGTTCGCCATTTGCTTCTCAAAATTCTCCCTGGTGACGTTATTTACGTCAGCAAGGAAATAACTCTGGTCTGGTATGCCTTCGACGTACTCCACTAGACCATCATCCCTCCACATTACCAATTTCTGGTGTAGGCTTGAGGGAACAGCTCCTACGCCATGTATCCACTCTCTCCCAAGGAGTAGATTGTAGCTTGCTTTTGATGCTATAACAAAGAACGTGGTGGTTCTTCTTACAGTTCCTACCACCACTTCTACTTCGACAGCTCCCAACGACCTGCCAGATTTCCCCTCATAATTGGTTAACATAATGTTATGAGGTCTAAGGTCTGTATCAAACAGACCTATTGTCTTCAGCATGGCCTGAGGCATTAAGTTAACAGCAGCCCCTCCATCGACCAGTATCTTGTTAATGCCTACGCCATTAACTTTTGCTTGAACGTACAAGGGCTTCAGGTGATGTTGCATGCCCTCGTCTGGCCTCTCGAAAGTGGCCATTTGTTCTTCTACGCAGCCATTGTTCATGACATAGTAGCATACTGGCTTGTGGTTAGCCATATCCCCAATGAAGTCCTCTTCGACGTCGTTTGGGACTGTAACAGCATCGTACTCACTCGGCAAAATGGATACCACGTTGCAGATGACGTCGAAGCTAGCCTCAGTCGTCGAAATCAGAAGTGACATCTTCGTCCATGTCGAATGAAGCACTTTTCTTCTTTAAAGCTGTTAATGGAGGGAAAATCCTCTCCATAGCAGGCCTTCTCGGTTCCTCTATCACAATAGATTTCCCTTTAGCCTTGTTTCCAACCCTCACTTGATTGGCAGCTCCTATACTTATCTTTGTGTTCCCCACGGTTTTAGGAGTCACGCCCTTAACCGTTTTTGGCGTCTGCTCGTTAGCAACCAGTGTTGCCTTCTTTTTCGAGCGCTGGTATCGACGCCATTGGGTCTTCGTCATGGGATTCTTCCCTTTATAATTGTTTTTATAATTATACTTTGAGGCCTCGCCTGTGCTTGGCTTGGCCGTTCCAGCCTGTTGAACAGCATTCTTGTAGTGTCTACATCCAGCATGTATCCACTTCTCATTGGATGGGTCTGTTCTTGGGAAAAATGGTTTGGCAGAGGGAGATAGCGCAAACTCCTTCTTGGCTACACCCTTGCCAGCAAACTGCGGCTTACTTGTCGAAGCTCTGCTTGAATTCTTTACCTTGTAAGGAAGGTCCCCTCTCTTGAAACTGAAATTTGGCCTCTTCTCTGGCCATTTCCTCTTTAGGGGTGGTCGAACTTGCAAAGATTCGACACTTTTAGCCGCTTCTTTGTCAAACACAAAGACCGCACCTTGGACATAACATGACCTCGAGCTCAATTTGCACCGATTCGGGAAGTCTATCAGATCTTCCTCAGCCTTAGGGTACACAGACTGTACCTTCTCCTCATATTCTTCTTGAGTAACGTGTTGCACAGCATCACTCTTTTGAACAACACTTTTGATTTTTTCAGCAGGAGGTTTGGTAGACTTAGGAGAATCCACCATTTTCACGTCTACCATATTGATACTCATGTCAATTGGTTCGCATACATCGCCTCCACTTGATGGAGAGAGGTCAAGATCGATTTGCATCGGTGCCTTATTCTTTTTATCTCCAAACTTGAGCCTTCCTTCCTCGATCGCTCTCTGAACCATGTCCCTGAAAAGAACACAACGGTCAGTTGTATGTCCCAAAAAATTATGAAACTTACAATAACCCTTTTTCTTCCTCTGTTCGAGAGGAGGAACTTTCAGGCCATTTGGCACTATTATTTGGCCATCAGCCACTAGCAAATCGAAGATCTCATCACATTTAGTAACATCGAAAGTATACGTTTTAGGCACAAATCTATCATTCTTAGGCTCCACGGGGTTATTCCCATTTGCGAGGCCTTAATAATTTGCAAGCATAAGGAGGACCGGGCTTAAGTTCACCCACGTCTATTTCCTCGCATTCGACATCACCGAATGCTGAAGTCGAATTGCTCGTCTACATAGGCTATCTTTTCTTTTTGTGAAACCCACCGAGTTTTCTTTTTGTTGTACTTATTCACTCTAGCCTTTTCCTCTTTAAGCCTTTCGACTTGTCGAACTCTATCGACTAGTTGGGCCATGTCTCTCAAATGAGGCGTATCCAATTTCTTCGAATTGAATAGTCAAGGCACACTGCTGACCATTTTCGACAAGCTCATGTTCGAGCACTTGTGTAAAACATCTTGCCTTGATAACTGAATCTATTCAAATAATCATCAATAGCCCTCGGTACTTTACGTCGAACGCTGGCCAATTCTTTAAGGCTAATCTTCGACTGGCCCATGTAGAATTGCTCATGAAAAGCCTTTTCTAATTGCCCCCATGTATATATGGAACCAGGGGGAAGAGTGGTAAACCACGTAAAGGCATTTTTAGTTAGAGAATTTGGAAAATACTTCATTTTCAAACTCTCATTTTGAGCTATGTCTCCTGCCTCAGTCATGTACCGGGCAATATGTTCGACAGTGGACTCATTGGTATCACCCCCAAACTTAGTGAACTTAGGGATTTTCCAACCTCTCGGCAATTCTGCCTGCAAGATATACTCACACAGGGGCGATATGAAATTAGGCCTATGTAAACCGATGTTAAGGCCATTTTGCGCCATTATGGTTTCGACCAAAGTGGCTATGTTGTCTTGAGCGCAAACATTATTTCGTTGCACTTGTCGAACAACTTCATCGGCATTTTGGTTTCGATTCACCATAACCACCTCAGGGATGTGATTTCCCATTTGTTGTTCGCCACAACCTTTGGGCTTCGGCGAGTCATTGATCTGTGGGGTATTAGGCATATTGTTCCCACCATTTGGTAGCGCCTATTGTTTCCGTAGGAGCCCCAAAGAAATCGCAATCCTACCCATTTGGTGCGCTAACATCGATAAGCGGTATTTGTGTTCTCGAATCAAAGGATTGAACACGGTACCAATTTGTTGAGTCGACATATTAACCATATCATGATTGCTTTCGTCTACTTGTTGTCTTAACGCCAACAAGGGCGCATTGGTTAATGCTGGTAGGATTTCGACCAAGCACGCCTCGGAAGAGGCGTGTGAAGGAGAAAAGGTCGAGACATGTGGCATTCCAAAGAGCATGCCATATATCCCAAAAGGGTATGGTGGTAGACTCATATTTTGGAAACGTGTTTCCAAACTAGTCCTGTTGCCACATAAAGACTAGAAGGAAGTCCCATACTTTGTGGCAAGGCCATAGGCGGTGTCGAACCAACGTTGGTCATTGACATCGTGGGAGCGGTTATTGATGTCACCGGGCCGTAGTCACGCAACATTTCCACCGCCGACATTGGCGAAACTACCGTTGTTCCTTGCACTTGTGATATCACAGAGTCGGAACTAGAGGCGTTGTTAGAATTGGTACGTACCATTCTACCACTCCTCAAGTGCATACAAATTTATACACTTAACGAAACGACACAAAATAAGCGGCAAAGGTCCCATCTGGCGTGCCAATTTGTTTCTTTGGTGTTTTTAGCAAACAATCACTAGTTTTCAATATTAAGGCGTGAGATCAAACTAGAAAATCTCTTTGACAATTGCCCTTAAGTTTTGTGTCTTTTAGCGTGCGTAAGAACAGAAAATAGTAGGAAGAGATAGTTTGAAAGCGAGAATGAGAGCAAGAAGTGCAACAAGCGTAAAAAACAAGTAAAAATTGCATTAAAGTGAAAGATAAAAGAAGTTGGTACACCAAAGACGTACAATGTAATCGATTCACTCTTGTTTCGCTTTGACTTGGAAGTTGAGTTTTCTGAGTTTTTGTAAAGATGTGGTGACCCCGTTTTCCTATTACAAGGAGTATTTATACTCTCGGATACAATCGTGGGCAAGCACGATAACCACTTCCTAAAAACTAGGAAATAACCGCCCACTAGCTCTTTGCTCCTTGCACTTACGACCGACTTGTTGTCGAAGGATTTGCGAAGTATTAGACCCAGTTTTCGTCGAATAATTGGGCCTTCTCTGTCGAAGGTTTTGACATTGTTTCGTAGCTTGAAGAACCAAGACCGCCGAAGCTTGCTTGTGTTATCGACACTCGTGCAACTTTCTTGTTGGATTTATGGTACATTGACTTGAACATTGACTGCGACCCACAAAATACTATTAAATGTGCAGTCAATACCATTTAAAGCTTAATTTAATGCCCTTGCCGAAATTTTGAGGTAACAACCACACAATAAATTCACATCAATTATCAACTCACCTCTTTGGCCGAAGCCCCCACCGTTTTGGGTGAAGCCCCACCGCTTTTGGCGAAGCCCACATCATTCATAAATTCATCACATCAAGTATTGACCCACCGCTTTGGCCGAAGCCCACCTCACCTCTTGATACCACCTCACCACCACAACTTATTTATTAAAATTAAATCCCACCCATGGACTAAATCCTACCTAAGGACCATTTTGGCACACCAATGATTATTTTAGTACTTAGGGAATTATTGGGCATATTAGGAATTAATTTGGTACTTGGAACTTATGTTGACATATTGGGATTAATTAGACACTAAGGGACTATTTTGTCACGCCAAGGATTAATTTAATTCTTAGGGACTATTTTGTCACACCAAGGATTAAATTATTTCTTGGGGACTAAACCATCACTTAGACACAATTTGGGCACCAAGGCGCCAAGGGGTAGCCATTTTGGCGCCTCACCTAGCGCAGCACAGCCCATGGCACGCACACACTCACAGTGGGCGCCAAGTTCCCAGCGAACTGGCGCCCTTCCCTACACACACTCACCCACACGCGTTTGCAGCAAGGCCACAGCACACATCCTGGCGCCAATGCTTCTAGCATTTGGCGCCCCCCCCCCTGCACGGTGCACAAACACACACAGCCAGCACCTGAACCACCTACCTGGCGCCAATTTGCCTAGCAAATGGCGCCCCTCCTCAGCAACACGCCACACCCAGCCCGGAAAAATAGTGTGGGCGCCATTTGCCTATGCATTTGGCGCTCTCCTCCAATCCTCTTTCCAAACCACTTCAAATCTACTTTTCACTCAACAATTTAATTCCCACTTAAACAACACACACATAGGCATTAAATCAGCTTCATTAAATTACCACCACCACACATTTCTTCACATTGAAACATTTCATCAAACATATAACATGCATATTTAATAACTCCTATCTCTCCAACAACAAGCAACATGTATCACCCAAGTAAGCATCAATACAACAACCAACATATAATTAACATAAAATTCACACAATCAAGCAACCTAGTGCTATTCCACACACAATACATATCTTACAAATTATTATAGACGTAAATGAGAATCCCCTAACCTCGAATAAACCGAAGACAGAGCTCTCTCTACGGAGTCACCAATAGAACCACAACAACTGAGTTCCTCTCTTCCTTCTTTCTTTCTTTTGACACAACGCAAGGACGAGCCACGAACTCTCGAGCGTGTTCTAATTTCAACGGTGGAATTTTTGACTCGTGCACATACAATCAAACACTAGAACAATCAATTTATTACCCAATCACAGTTTATCGGAAATACGAAATCGTTCGTGTACAAATTATTAACTAATGTTTGGAAAAAGGAGTACCTATCGGAAGTACCCGAACGAGATTCGAAGTCGGAACCGAAAGACTCAAATCTAGATTTGAACAAGCTTCCAATGGAACAAGACCGTGAGATTACGAGCGAGACATGCATCTCCCGGGTTGAGCGTTTGGTCACAGAGAGAAAGCGAAGAGAGCCGCAGAAGAATACCGCGAGCTCTCCATTGCTACTGGCGTGCGTGAGTGATGAGAGGCTAGAAGCGAGGCCACGATTGAAGAAACCGACTCCATATTCATGCTCGTGGCCATTTTTGAGTGGGAGAGTGAAGTTTCGGGTTCAACCATGGAGAAGGGAGGAGAAGCATGAGAGGAAGAAGAAGAGAAGGCCCGAGGTTTTGTTCTTTGTTTGTGTTTTCAGAGTTCGCAGTCCGCAGAGGAGGAAGAAGGAGAGAGTGGGCCGGGTCCTGGTCCATTGGGCCACACGGTCTGGATATGTTTGTTTAATACAGGGGGTGCAAGAATTAGGGGTGGGCTGTATACGAGTAAAAGAGTAGAATTTCACCTCTAAATCATTTTAAAACCCCCAATTTCACTACAACTCTTATTTTAATACCTCAATAGCTTAAAATAATGTCCTAAGGGAATAATATCTCGAACACTAATATTTTATAAAAACAAAATAAATAAGTATAAATATGAATAACAATCATATATCACAAATAGCTTATAAAAATACATTTAAATATAAAAAAATATATTTATTCGACTAATTTAATGGCTCAACCACACAATAAATCAAAATAACGTAATCTTATCAAATCAACTCCAAATAATTTCTAATAAAATTTGGGGCGTTACATCGAGCTTGGGCTTAAGTTTCATTGTTTTGTTCCACACCACGACGTCGAAGCGGCAAGGATATTCATTATATTGTTTCTGGGTAAAGGGAGATGATTGAAAAAGAAGAGAGAAGATGGAAGAAGAAGAAGAAGAAGAAGAAGAAGAAGAAGAAGAAGAAGAAGAGAAGAAGAAGAAAGAAGAAGAAGAAGAAGAAGAAGAAGAAGAAAGAAGAAGAAGAAGAAGAAGAAGAAGAGAAGAAGAAGAAGAGAAGAAGAAGAAGAAAGAAGAAGAAGAGGAGAAGAAGAAGAGAAGAAGAAGAAGAAGAAGAAGAAGAAGAGAAGAAGAAGAAGAAGAAGAAGAAGAAGAGAGAGAAGAGAAGAAGAAGAAAGAAGAAGAAGAAGAAGAAGAAGAAGAAAGAAGAAGAAGAAGAAGAAGAAAGAAGAAGAAGAAAGAAGAAGAGAAGAAGAAGAAGAAGAAGAAGAAGAAGAAAGAAGAAGAAGAAGAAGAAGAAGAAGAAGAAGAAGAAGAAGAAGAAGAAGAAGAAGAAGAAGAAGAAGAAGAAGAAGAAGAAGAAGAAGAAGAAGAAGAAGAAGAAGAAGAAGAAGAAGAAGAAGAAGAAGAAGAAGAAGAAGAAGAAGAAGAAGAAGAAGAAGAAGAAGAAGAAGAAGAAGAAGAAGAAGAAGAAGAAGAAGAAGAAGAAGAAGAAGAAGAAGAAGAAGAAGAAGAAGATGGATGAAGAAGAACAGAGTTTCTGGAGATGAGTTCTAAATAACGAGCTGACTAAGCCCTTTTTATTCCATGTTGGCATCCTTATTGGTTGCCACATCATCAAAACATAACGGTGTCAACACTAAAGTAACAGCAGGGACTAAAGGAGTAACGTTTAGTAATTGCAAGGACTATTTTAAAAAATTTGAAATTGCAAGGACTAAACTGGATTTTTGTGATAATTGCAGGGACTAAAAGTACCTTTTAGCCTATTTTTTAAGATGGGAAAAGTGTTACAGTTGGAGAAACCTATGAAACACAGTGTGATTATCAAACACTACATTAGGGGTTAGGGTTTCCGTCAGCGTTATGAAACCCTTATGGTCAGCAAGGAGGACCAAGAGGGGAGATGCTAATAGGAAGTGGGTGCATGTCAAATATGAAAGGCTACTAGGGGCTTTTTTTAATTGTGGTCTATTGGGTCATAATAAGAGAGGGTGTGCAAGTCATAAAGGGAAATGGTTGTCTTAAAGAAAAATGTCCCTAAATATGGTCGCATACGGATGTCCCCGCAACCCAGACTACTACCTCCCCTTCGTTTGGTGATTCGGCTTTTCTCAAAGATAGGATGGAGTGTTGCTAGTCCTAAACTATTAGCAAACCAGACTTCCACTGGCTCTAGATTCGATGACTCAAGGAATAACCCAATCGTACATTGACCAGATGGCGGGGAGGATCCCAGTACCAAAGCTCCGACTCTGGAGGTTGTATGTCAAACCCCATCATCCCCAACAGTATACCTTCAACGAGGAGCGGTCAGACCAAGCCCGAGACCTGAACGAATGGTGGACTTGGATCTTGTTTGGGAGGATATTGGCCTTAGACGACCAATTATCACAATGGATTACCTCGGTCCTACAGAGGACCGTGTCAACTATAATGGGGGAGTTCACCTCATTATGGGGTAGATACAGAAAATAAAGAGAGAGTCGAGAGTAATTTGGATGAATGGAAAGAGAAGTTTTTGAATCAAGTTGACAAAGAAGTTATCATCAAAGTAGTTATCTAGGCTATACCATGTTCCTCAAATGTTATGTTTAGTGAAACTGCCAAACGCATTATGTGGGAAATTGTGCTCTAGTATGGCGAATTTTTGGTGAAGGTCCAATGGAAAGGATAAAGGCATTCATTAGAAAAGTTGGAACATGCCACAACTCACAAATCTAAAGACAAAGATACATCAACATTACTCATCAACATTTATCATAAACTCATATTTATATCACCATTGTCTTGATTATAACGAATATTAGCTCATATATAGTGAGCTTAAAATAAGCATAACCACACAAATGGGAAAAGCAATACAAACAAATATCACAACTTAAAATAAGCTCCTATTGTTACAATTAAGCTCCATTTTGTTGTGCTGATGAAGAACAATGTTGCAGACTCACCAGCTCAGAGCTTCAAATTAAAATGGAGTCTCAAGCAAAAAATTAAATGGCTGAAAGATTAGTAGGGAATAAGGTGAACAATGATAGAGGATGAAAATGGTACTATCTGACCTAGGGATTCATGGTGTATGAGAGTTGTCATACCCCAATTTTGTCCGGCTTAGGTCAAAACCCTAATTTTCCCCAAAAATAAATAAATAGAAGAGAAGAGAGCATCATGCATTGCATTTAGTTTTCTAAAAATCATTTCAAAGCTTCTAAAATCATTTTTGGAGTTAGAATGCACTTCTTAGACAAATTAGGGTTTTTCAGTGCAAAAGGGTATTTTGGTCATTTTGCAAATAAGGGACAATTTCTCAGGACAAGTCATTCAATATGCATTTTTGAGGTATTAGAGGTCACTCCTAGGGGGAAAAGTCATTTTTGAAGTGAAAATGTGCTTCGGGCAAAGAACTAGGGTTTTTAGGGTGAAAGGGCATTTTGGTCATTTCACAATAAAAACAGTCTTTCGTCCCAAATCACTGAACAATCATCAATGATTCATTTGAGTAATATTTGTGCTTAGTTGTGATTATTTTTGTGCATAAATGTTAAACTTTTTGGCATAAAAATCAAGTTTTTGGATAGAAGGGTAAAATGGTCATTTTCTTTGAGGTGGGGTAAACAAATCAATTTTGGGATTGGTGAGATCATAAAATTCAGAGCCCAATCATTGAATCATGGGACATGGCCCAAAATGGCATGAATTTAGAAGAATGATCTAGAAAGGAATATCCTATTTTCTTTTGAATTTTGAAAGATCATGTATAGTACAATAGTACAATTTGCAATTCCACTCACTCTCCCCACTCCATAGCTGCGCATATCAGCCATATTCCTTTCAATTTTGATTTATTTTATTGGTTGCAAATGGTATTTAAATCATGACCTTTCATTCAAGTGTTAAGTGCAATCCTCACCTTTCATTTGAATTAAAATGGCACTTGTGTAATAAGCTTCATGGAAAAATACAATTTTGTAAATGAGCTTATCCTTCACCACCCTCCTTATGCTGCACATCCAGCCCTCTCTCCCTCACTTCTTCCTCCTCCATTTTTCTTTTCAAGTTTCATCCACCAAACCACCTAAAATTCACTCCATCTTCATATACCTTCTTCCTTTCACCCTTGATTCCATTTTTACATCACTAAAGAGTTTGCTTTCTTCAAGTTTGCGTGACCTTTGTGGATTGTGGTTGATTTGCTCTTGATCTTCATTTCTACCTTTGTTTATCTTTGAACTAAGGTATAACCTAAACCCTTTGCATTTTCATCAACTTTCTTGCATTAAAATCTTTTTCAACTTATATTTGCATCTCATAACATCATTTTAAATGTAGATTAGGGGCTGTTGTGGGTGAGAGCTGGTCCATCACCCACTAAATAATTTGTTCTTGTGACTATGTGTGATTATGTGGTGTTCTTGTGATTTATTCTTTGCTCATGTGATTTTTACCAAATAAAAACATGTTTTCCTCTTCTTTTTGCCTTGGCCTTGGGCCTAACTCATGATCCTTGTGTTTGTTCTTGTTCATTAGATGGTTTGAAGTTTGAATAATGCATGATTAATTGTGTTAATTTTGTGAATGAATGATGAGCTATACTTGTTGCTGAATCTTGATGTCTTGAGCTTGAATTTTGGGGGGTATGGTTTCAGTTTTGGGTCCCTAATCTTAGGGTTCTTGCTTGTTTTTGTTGTTCATCATGTATTCATGCTTATCTATGTGATTGGGTAAATTTTGATGAAAGAATTTGATGATTTTTAGGGTAAATAAGGCCTTAGGCTCAAGCAAATTTTTAGGGTTTTGTTGTTTTGTCTTTCCTTGGATTTTTTGCATGAAAAATGTTGGTTTGGAATGACAATAGGTTTCGGCCTTGTAGCCCTTTCATGCCTATTTAACATGCTTGAACCACAAAAATAATTGTTGCTAAGTTTTGTGAGAATAAAATTTGTTTCAAGGTTGTTTAGCTTAGCCAACCATGATGTGAGCTAGGGTTTGTGACTTTGCTTGTAAAACCGAATTGGAGTAGGTATTAAATGATCTTTTTCCTCAAGTTGTTTCAACCTAATTTGCTTGCCATTTGGTGTTGGTTGAAGATTGGCAATATGAGGCTCACTTGTGCTTCATGCACTTTAACTTAAGTGAGATGATTGCTTAATATGGTTCAATCTTCCATTTCTTTTGTGCTAATTGTTTAATTGTTGATGATGTGTAAAAGGATTCCCACTTATGCCTAAAGGCATATACCTAATGGAGTGGAAGATTACTTCAAATGATTCAACTTGTTTTTTTAAATTCCAATGCAAATTTTTGCTTCCATTTGTTAATTGTTTAGGGCAACTTGTGAATACTCCTTATATTTGCTTTCAATTCGGCCTAGAGCTCAACACTTGACTTATGTTTTCACAATGTTGTTCTTGTGAGCATTTCTTTGCAACTTACTTGGTTTTCGTTTGGTCTCACATATTCATACCATTAATGGTTGATGATTCAATATCATTCTTGTGCATTCTTGTTGTAAATGGTAATGAGTATGCTTGTGCTCCAATTGTTGTTTACTTTGCTTGCAAATCAGTAAATATTGTTGTCTCGGTTTTGACTTGAAAAAGGATTTGAAATGTTCTATTTCTCTTCAAAACTCAAAAATTATATGCTTTTCCAAATGAAAACCCTAAGGCGTTTTCCTAAACAAATCATTAGCCATCACTCGAAGCCGTTGCTTGTTTGATCGCTAATGAGGAGTTATTAGTGATAGTCACTCGAAGCCTATGCTTGTTTGACTATTACGAAAGCTCCCACACATTAATTAAATAACAAAAACCAATTCAAAATTTCCAAAATAACACGAGCTATTAGTGATAATCATCATTGAGGCTCACAACCCTTTTCAAAACCGTTTTCAAAAGGAATAATACAACGTTGTCACTTGTAATCACTCGAAGCCATTGCTTGTTTGATTACCGGTTCCAACTCTCTTTTTTCTTTCGAGTTAGTATTGAATGTCACTCGAAGCCTTTGCTTGTTTGGTGTTCGAGAACACTCAAGTCTTACTTAAAAAATCCCAAAACTTAAACTCCTAAGCCGTTTTCAGACGCAAAACAAGAACTACATAGCTTTGATCCCTCAGCCCAGTGAGAGTACGTAGGACCGGGTTCACGTCCCGTCAAGCACATCTTTTAAAAAAAAACCCATAAAAAACGAGAACTACGTAGCTTTGATCCCTCAGTCCAGTGAGGGTACGTAGGACCGGGTTCATGTCCCGTCAAGCACCCTTTTCAAAAACTCTTTGTTTTGTTCTGCTTTTCAAAGATACCAAAAATATTCCTTTTTCCCCGTTTTCCATAAAGCAATCTCTCAAAAGAAAGAAAAGAAAAGAAGTAGAACGTTTATTTTCAAATCAAACATTTCAAAACCACATCAAGTTAATGGTTCCCTTTCGGTAAAAAGGGCGCGTGGGGTGCTAATACCTTCCTCATGCGCAACCGACCCCCGAACCTACATCTCTGTGTTTTCAAAAGACCACCCGTTTTCCAAAAAAGGTTTTTTCAATGTTTTCCTAAATAAATATTGGTGGCGGCTCTACTATTTTCACGTTGTCAAACTGAAAAATCCAAACCGAATTTTTCGGGGCGCAACAAGAGTGTGTCTGCTTTTTAGGTTAAAATACTCCTTTTATATGGTATTCTCTCTTCATGTACTAAATGGGCCAATTCCTTTACTAAAAAGTGTTGCCAACCCATGCACCATGGATGTTTTGTCCTTATGTGGTCCAAATCAACATTTTCTTCATTTAAACACTTGGGACGACTACAATGAATCTTTTTATGCAATCCAGCTACTCCTGTGCGACAACAACACTATGCACAACATCTAAGCTAAAAATTCCTGCACAACTAACCAATGAGTAAAATCCCACAAAATTATTCCAAGGGTGCCTGGAACACATTTTAGACAAGAAGAACCTTTTATATTTAATTATGAACAAAGACTCTATTTACTTACACTAATTACTACTAAATAAGCTTAATTCTCATTTTTTTGGCATAAATAATCCAAGAGTTATCGGATGGATTTGGGTCTTGCCTAATAATCAAATTCATTTCACTTTGGACCCTATCGCCGTGAAAATTTTGTACTTAGCCGACTAGCCATTTAATCAGACAGACAATTTAATTGATTATTTCTTTACTTGGCTGATCAAGCAATTACGCTAAGAAGTAGAATTTTTTTCTCAACTGCGGATTTCTAGACTACTTCATAAAGTGTTTAGTGTAGAAGGGTGAATTACTAAACTAAAGTTGAATGAAAATAAAGGATGAAAGCGATAAAGGAAAAGTAAATAGGTAAATACTTGTGTTTGATTGAATGGGAGTGTCAAAAGTAATCTATACAAGAGGTATTTATAGACAAAGACTTCATAAGAAACCTAAAATAATGCACCAAACAAAGAAATAATCAACTTGAAGGTGATATCTTATTTCTAGAAATAGAAGGTGTTTTGTCAAAAAAGAAAAGAAATAGAAGGTGTGGCAAGAATTGATGAAGTAATTGTTGAGGTAATGTAATAATAAGAGGTGGTAGTAGAAGCAACTTAGGAAGAAGTAAAGGAACCAAAAACAAGGTCGGCAAAGGCTGCTACAAGCCGAGTAAATTCCTGAAGATCACACCTCAACAGCCGATGACACCCCCCTACTGATACACCATTAGGAAACAATCTATGGTTTTCAATTCCCTTTTTTCGACATTCTATCATGCAGGTTTTAGCAACAATCACTAGGCCACTTGTGTGGGGTGTGCCACCCATACTTCTCTTTCGTGAATAATACTTCTCAAAAAGTAGGATATTAATTAGTTAAACATTTCCCATTTATGCTTCTGTTAACTAATCGGTAAGATCCCTCATTGAATGCTTTGCTAACAATGAATGACCACTCCTAGTTTGGTGACAATTTCCCAAACTTAGGATTTTTAATCCCAATTGATAAAATAGCTTTCCAAACTAGGTCCCCATCAACAAAACTTTTAGTTTTACATGTTAGTTGTATGCTTTTGCCATTCTATCCTTAGATAATTCAACTCTTCTTAAACCAACTAACCTATCATCATCAAATGAGTCTAACTCCATTAGCATGGCTCGCTGATAGTCATTTACGTTTAACAGTTGTTTAGCCATCCTTAATGAAGATACACTAATTTCTAGTGGCAAAATAACATCATGCCCATAGGTTAGCAGATAAGGGGTAATACCCGTTGTAGTGGACAAATAATTTCTCAAAACAACGTCCTCCTCTATGTTCTCTTTGATCAAATTAATGATAATTTTGTTGGTAGCCTCAACATACCCATTGACCTGAGCATAATATGGTGATGAGATGATCAATTTGATCCCAAATTTCTGAGCAAAAGCCACCACTTTATAACTTGTAAACACAGTACCTTGATCAGTGATAATAGTTTCAGGGATCCTAGATCTGTACATGATTTGGTATTGTATGAATTTGATCTCTTCATCTTGAGATACACTAATCATTGGTTGAGCCTCTACCCATTTGGTAAAGTAATTTGTTGCTACTATAATGAAAGTGTGCCTCTTAGAGCTTGAAGTATTTTTTAGGCTTCCAATTCAATCCATAGCCTATCCCCTAAATGGCCAAGGTATGATTATTGGGTGAAGCTCCTCAGCTGGTACTCTTTGTATAGGTCCATGGAGCTGGGAAGCTTCACATCATTTGGCATATCGAAAACAATCGATTGTTATGGTTTGCCAGGTCATTTCATGATTGCCCCAGCCCTCACACATGAACTTCCATACTTTACCACAACGACTAGATATTATCACCCCTACTCCTGCAGCTTTTTGGGCTCTAGAGCCATTAAACATTAAAACACATGGTTTAAAATTAATACAATGTTTTGGCTCGATTGGATGATCCTTGACTTCAACACAAGGATGTTGGGAGAGGAAATCAGCTAAGGCTTTCACTTTTACTAGCCTTAAAGGTACATACATTAAAACAAAAGTATTTAAATTAGTGGCTCACTTCATAAGTCTTCCTTGTATGACATGCCTATTACGTAAATACCTCACAATTGATTTTTATAAAATTAGAATCCCCTTAGGAAATAAATAATATACAAGTTTAGTACAAGCATGGTGATAAGCTCCAATTTAGTGCATTTATAGATATATTTTTGGGTCTTTTTTTAGAGCAATTATTAGCAATTATATAAATCACTAACTTAATTTGTTCTATTTTTGCATAAAAGAGAAAAATATGAAGAAGAGTGAAAAGATTCCAATTTAATGCCTATATAAAATTAAAAACCGTGACTCTAGGTCTCTCTCCATTAATTAAATTTAGCATTTTAATTCTTGTTATGTATTTCTTTTTATTTTGTTTCTTAATCATCAAATTATTTGTTCGTCTAAACATTAAATAATCTTGAGTAGTTTGGTACTTGTTAATTAATCCCTGTGGAGAAATATTAAACGAAAAAGATTTTTATTGCTTTAGACATTTTTTTTTGTGCTTTAGTTTTTAATTTTGTTTTTTATTTATCTTTAAAAAAAAAGTAAAAAAAAAATTAGTAACACTTTCCCAAGAGCTCGTTGCAGTTCACTTTGTTTTGCAGAGAAAAACCCAAATCATGTTTAAAACACATGGAGATTATCTTAGGGAGGCAGAGGCACAAAGGAATTACGAGAATTCATCTTGGTATATGCCTCAATGTCAGATCCCGTTTTCTCCTCCTCCTTATGAGCCTTATTTAGACTATTGGGATGATTATGAGCCCCCTCCTTATTCCTCACACTGGGATAATCATGAGACACTACAAGTGCAAAGACAAGAGGAGGAGATACCATACACCAGTGATGTATTTGAGCACATAAAAGCAAACTTTGACTACATGAAGGCCCAACTTGGAACCATGAACAACGAATTTAGAAGCTTGAATGGTCAACTATCAAGTATCATTGCTATGTTATCTCAAGAGGTCCAAGAAACTCCTTATTCACAAACTGAGCAATACAAAGAAAATATTCTTCGGAGTGATGAAGAGTTTTCCATAGAAGATAATATAGAGGAAGAAGCTCTCGAGAAAGATGAAGAGACTCCCACTGAAGGGAGTCAAATAAAAATAATAGCTCCTATTGAAGGGAGTTATATTGAAATAAAAGATGCTACTGATGAGAACGGTTGTGAGGAGAATGAAAAAGATCCATTGGTTCATGAGTTCGAGGAAGAGGAGAAAGCCCCAACTTTTAGGCAAGTTGTTTTAACCATTGGTGATGCTGTAATTGAGGTGAATGAGGGAAAGGTAACTTTAAGGAGTGGTAAAGAAGATGATGTTACTAAAGCTTTAAATTCCAACGAAATTTTATCTTCTTTAACTTCTCCTTATTTTGATGATGTGGTTGAAACTAACAGTTTTTGTGATCTAAAGGTGCATGACCTTTTGAAAAAAATTCTTATTTTGCAGGATCCTTGCATAGTGGTGGATGGGGATAAAATAAAAATTCCACAATCCTATGAAGTTCATCCACCACATGGAAAAAGAAAAAACAATGTCAACCACATGGTTAGAAAACTAAGAAGGTGCACTGCGTTAGATGTAAAATTTTCTCTTGGAGACCACCTGATTGAGCACCAACTATCGTCAGGCTCATGACGTTAAACAAGCGCTTCGCGGGAGGCAACCTGTGTTTTATTTTCAGTTATTTTTTTATTTTGCTTTTGTTTTGTTTTGATTTTAGGAATAAGCTCGGACTGCAAGCTCTCTCAGGGAAGTCACTCTTACTCTCTCTCATTTATTTGTTTTGTGCTAATTTGATATTTTGCATTGAGGACCATGCTTCATGCTAGTGTGGGAGAGGATATTATATGTTGTTACTTGATCTCTATTAATGCATATACCCACTACATATGTTGATAGCATTTTTACGGCTTGTTTTGTATGAATTATGCTTATATTGAAAAAAATAGAGATTATGCCTTTAGGGGATCCCATAATTAATTTACTTGTGGACATGTGCTTAATTTTAACTATGAGGATGTCCTTAGCAAAGTGATAATTAGCATTTGTTCCTCTTGAGTACTTTTTGTGAACTAGCTTCTAAATGTGAGATCTGAGTCTTTATGAGGGGATTGCTACTAAATCATAAATTTTTACCCCTTTTCTTTCTATGAGTGTGTTTCCCAATTTGCTACATTTCTAGAATTTGTCTTTTGACCATTTCAAGGCGAAAATTGATTTGCATCATGTAAAAAGATTTGGGGAATTTAGGTATTTTTCTGGCCTCAGAGTTGTTTGTTGAATTTATCCATTAGTTGCCCCCCTCGAGCCTAATTGTTATATTTTTTCTTTGGTACCCAGATATAATTTTTTTTTTTGTGGTAACCAATTGAGATTGAATATTACAATTACGTCCTATATTTTAGTGGTCTATATTTTCAGGACAGAAATTTCGTCCTCTACTTTAGTTGTCTATCTTGTTAGGATGAAAAAAAATGAGTGAATCATGTGCTTACAAGAATATCTTCCTACAAAGGAAACAAAATGGAAATTTTCATGTACTTACCTTTTCCTCCTAAGAAAAAAAAATGAAAAAAAAATAATAGAAAGATAAATTGAAAAAAAATAAAGGGAAAGCAAGAAGGAGGAAAAGGCACATCAAAAGAATGAAAGAGCCAAAGGGCAAATCCAAAAAAAAAATCAAAAAGTGAAAATGCCTACTCAAGAGAAAAGGCAAATCAAAGAGAGCAAACCCAATAGAAGAAGAGTGAAGAATCAAAGTGAAATTAATTGGGAGTTTGGAAAAAAATTGTAAAATAGATAGGAGCTCCATATTTGGTTTCAATAGTTACTGTCTGTTTCTTGTTTTTTTAGCCCTTTGATAATCCCTTCTTTCGTATTTTCTACCCTGCATGATTTCACCATGGCCCCATTACAACCCATGAAACCCCATCTTTTGCATGCATGTGAACTATTTAGTGGAGATTTGGTCAAATTACAAGCTTATGGTAATGTGCATTTTGTGGAAACTTGAGTGTATATTTTCCCAAGTCCCTAAACACTTAGAGAGATTGTGAGTGAGTGCCCTTGTTCAAATAAATGTATCCTTCAGGGACATGAGCCTCTGATTGGGCAACCTATTGACACCTCATATGTGCTATATTATCTATTGTCTATCATTGTGCTTCTAATTTTGGATCCCTTATCTGGCTGTCTCTGTTATTTATTTGAAAAATTTATAAGGCCAGAAAATTTGCTTGAGGACAAACAAAGGTTAAGTGTGGGGGAGTTGATAAGCTCCAATTTAGTGCATTTATAGATATATTTTTGGGTCTTTTTTTAGAGCAATTATTAGCAATTATATAAATCACTAACTTAATTTGTTCTATTTTTTTGAGAAAAGAGAAAAATAAGAAGAAGAGTGAAAAGGTTCCAATTTAATGCCTATATATATATATATATATATATATATATATATATATATATATATATATATATATATATATATATATATATATATATAAAGGGATGGCAATTAAAAAGTCATGTGGCCAAAAGAAAGAAGTGCAGTGTGATATGGGTTTTGATCAAATTTCCTTGTGATGTGAAAAAGGCCCATATGGTTTGAAAGGAAGTTAACAATATATGAATGAAGCCCACAACAGTAAATAAGTTACGTGAGCATCAAATTTGGAGAGTAAAAAAGGGTAAACAATGTGCATGATTGATGACTTGGAGAGAAAGCAAATCATGCATCCACGCAACCCTAGGAATCAAATATAAATAGGAGGCTGATGCACTTGGGATGGGGAGAGAGCCGCACACATCAAAAAGAGAAAACAACAACACAGACGCATACTTGGTGAGAGTGAGGAGCTCGGGTACCGCTTTTGACATCGTGAGAGAGCTCTGGAGCAGAAAAGAAAAAAGAGACTGAAGACTCAGAATAATAATTTTCGAGTTATTTTTATCTCTTTAATTCATGACTCTAATTATTATTTTATTGTTCTTAATTACTATGGATACCTAAATCCTCTTCTAGGGTCTTAGGTGAATCTTGCATGATTAGAGACCCTTTTTATGTTCTAATTTCTAGTTTGAATTCCTGTTTTTATTTTAATTGATATTGTCCTATTGTTTTTATCACATGATTAAGATTAGCTACCTTTTGCATGTTTATAATCAATTAGTTGATCAGCGACCGTACTGCAATTAGTTGGTGGACCTATAGGATAATTGGGGCTGTAATTAGGGCATGACCAAACCATAATTTAGTCTTTCAATCATTCAACCTTTTTGTTCTTTATGCTTTTCTTGAATTTAAATTCTTGCATGACCAAACAAGGGTTAATTTAGGAAAAAGAATATTAATCGCGAATGACCAAACGGATTAATAGTTTTAGTAAAGGGATTGGTAATTAAATAAAATAAGGAATTCGGTAGAAGTAGACATATGTGAATCGAAGCTTGCAAGTGAAGCGAAGTGACTCTGAGTCTCTCTCCATTAATTAAATTTAGCATTTTAATTCTTGTTATGTATTTCTTTTTATTTTGTTTCTTAATCATCAAATTATTTGTTCGTCTAAACATTAAATAATCTTGAGTAGTTTGGTACTTGTTAATTAATCCCTGTGGAGACGATAATCTTTTATACTACTTCTGCGAAAGAGTACGCTTGCTCTAAGTGTGTCTTTGACGCAACACATGGTATAAAGATAAACATGATTTCTTCACAGGAGATTATATATCTAGTGTCTACATCAATATAATTCGGCTAAGGTAGTATACGACCCTTTCAGTTTCATCATAAGCATCCTGGGATAGTAAACAACCAATGGCTTGGTCTCTAGCAGCTATAATACAGCTCCAAAGGTCTTCTAGGAAGAGGTGACACTAGCAAAGGAGAATAGATAAGGCAACCTTGATTTGATCAAAGCTTCATGTTGTTCCAGTCCCCACACCATCTCTTCAGAGCCATTCAACCTCAAAAAAATTAAAGGGCAATGATAGGATACTAGCATATCTTATCACTGCCTCTTTAATCCTTGATTCTATACCTCAAACCTTTCGAGTCAATCCATCAAATCATGAACTTCAACAGGTGTATTAACCATTGGGCTTGGTGAAAGGTCGTGCATCAGCCAAAGTTTTCAATTTGAATCCCTCCTTAGTCAAGTCACATGCTTCTATTCCCCTTCCTCATACTCCTATGGAACTAAATTATGACCTAGGTAAGGAGAGTAAAACAGTGCTTCTAACATCTTGACTTTTGCCGAGAAATGCTTTTGATCAGCATCAACTACCTCTACCTTGTCACCAATTCATATCATTAGTCTTCTGAGGCGGCGACTTTCCTTTGGATTGGAGGTTCAACATATGAAGTCTTGGCTAACAATGCTTTCACCTTCTCTAACGAGATCTTTGGTTTAGAAAGTTCTTTCAATGAATCCTCATCACTATCAACTCCTGTCACTACCTCTTAAATAATTGATTTTACCTTAAACATTCTAAGCCAAAATCTTGAACTTCAAGAAGTGTATCAATCATTGGACTTTGTGATAGGCCCTGGATCGGTCAATATTTTAAATTTGAATCCGTCCTTAGTTGAGTCACATGCTTCTACTACCCCCTTCCTAAATAATTGTTTAAATTCAAGTAAAATAGGTGTTAAATATAGTTCTATGAATAAAATAACAACATTCAGAGTTTTAAGAAGGGTTAAGCAAAGAACTAAGCATTATGAATGTATATTGGTATGTTTGTTCAGTGCACCTATAGTTGATGCACCTGCACCAGAATCTGCACTTGATGCATCTGCACCAGAATATAATAGTGCACCTGCACTGGATGCTCCTGCACTGAAAACAGATTACAAATGAAATAAGCACCTTTGACCATACCAATGCACCAGCACTTGATTGATGACATCATACTTAGTCATGGATCACATGGGGCACATGCAACTTGCAAAAGTAGGCGCCCACCATAGAAGACTAGCTTTGAAAAGTCACTCACTTAGGGACACATGGCCATTCATTATTGGACCTCCATTTGTGTTTGAGTGTGGGATTCAAACTGCTTTTTGAAGATCTGAAAAGTAACCCTAGTTAACCCCTCAAGTTAACTTAATCTCCAAGGAAAGCTCACTTTTTAAAGGCTATAAAAGGACCCTCACTTCTCAGTTGAAGAATCATCTCCTACATCTCATACACTTCAATTTACATTTCAAGAATTTAATTTTAGTTAGTTTTTAGATTGTAAGAAGGTAAGGGAGGAATTGACAATTTCTTCTGTCACTTCTACATAGAGGTAGCTTAGTGCAGTGGAGTTGCATCTACATCACTTGGCAATTCCATGCAAAGAAAACTCCAACTGTGTAACTCCTATCTTATTGTTTCCTTTTGTTATTTCAATTATATGAATATGACTTGTTCTATTTATATAAGCCTTGTGATGTCTAGCATGAACTAAACTCTTTTAGTTAGAATGTTTTAATCTTATAATGATCTTTTAAGTAAGTTATTGTGTTCATATGTGATGTTTGCATTTTAGTTCTTGCATGATAACTCTTTCATATTCATCTTTATAATTGGCCAACTAAAAGTGAATGCAAATCATAAATACAAACATGGTTTATGATTAGAACTAGAGAACTAATATGGATAAGTGTTTAATAAAGGAAACTTTGTTAATTCCATGCTAAAACCTATACATAGGATAGCATAGTCCTTAGGATGATACAATGGGTACTTCAAATACATGAGTGAACTTATTTAGCATCTTAGACAAGAATTGTAAGAAGGCGAGAAAGGAATTGAGAACTTCTCTCTTTACTTCAAGACAAGGTTTTAAGATCTTATAATGAAACTCTGAAGACAAACATAATTCTAATACAACTGCATCCAGTGCACCTGCACCACATATAACACAAAACTCTTAAAAATGACTTATTTTAATGAAGAACATTCCAACTATCATTTTCCACCGATTTCATACGTACATCTTGTTTATTTTATGTTTGTTTACATTCTTGCACTCCTACCATATTGTTTATTGGTTACTTTCCACTAATGAACTATTGATTTAAACTTGTAAGTTAATCCAGTCCCTGTGGGAACGATACTCTACTTTCACTTTATTACTTGTTACGATTGTGTATACTTGCATATTTGTGTGTATATCAAGACCACCAATACTCCTGTGGAACTGAAATAGAACAAAGGTAAGGGGAGTAAAACAATGTTTCTAGCATCTTGACTTCTGCCCAGAAAGGCTTTTGATCAGCCTCAACTACCTCTACATTGTCATCCATTTAAGTGGATACAGTCTCTACCTAGGATAACAACATACAAAGGTTTTCCCCTCAATCACAAAAAATAGTGAACTTGTAACCATTCCCCATAAAATTGGTCATCTTCATGCTGGTAGAAATTAGGTATTCTGAGTTCTTTCCCAGCCTTATGATAGTAGCTAGAGGCATAATGTTGAAGACAAGACCTCCATCCACAAACACACTTTTTAATGGTTTCCCATTAATGTGGGCTTTAATATACAAAGGTTTCATGGTGTTTGGTCATATTAGAGGTTGGCTTTTCAAAGACCACACGATCATTCATCTCACTGACTAGTTAGAATAAATTTTCCCACTTCGCTTCTTCCACAAACGCATATCCATCCAACTCTTTGGGTTGTCCTTTTGTGTTCCGAAATTCCAGAGGAAGTAAATCCAATAGTTCCAATTTTTGACATCAGGCCTTCAACTTCCTCATTGAAGATATAGTCTAGAATTGAGTTAGTGAAGGGATCATTCATCCTGGAGGAGAAAAATAGACTTCTATGGCTGAATGTACTAGTAGTGCTCAAATGGTAGTTCAGGGCATTGGGACTCAAGTCACTAATAAAGCTTCCTTTCATTTCCACTTATCAAATCATGTTTTTTAAATCAACCTTCTCTTCAGGGATATCATCTGACTTGGGTTCCTCTGCCATAATGTCCTTTGCCACGTCATCCTCTTTATAATTTGTAAAGGCCTCCTCTAAGGCTTGGATCATAGTATTTATTCTCGGCTAGCATCTGCAAAGTTGTATTCATTTTGTAGTCTCCTTTTTTAGTTCTAGTTAAGGCAACTACTTTAGGGGCATGTACCTTTGTCACCTTTTTGCACTCTCCTTGTTTAATAACCATTGTTGTGCGCTTAGTCTCTTCATCATCGATCTCACAGTTATATTGAATGAATAAATCCCATGTTCTAGAGTTACCTTAACCACTCTCCTATGTCCCTTAGGAATTGGGTCTTTATCCACATTTGGCAAGGATGACTTCCTGAGAGTTACATCGGTTTGCTCGCCTTTACCCCTAGGTAGTAAAGGAATATAGATTGAGATAAAATGTGAAATGGATTCATTGATTAACTGAAGGCAAATACACTGTCTTATATACAAGCCTTGATCTGTAACTGAATTGTAACAGATTCACAAATGGTTGCAACTGAAACCTAGCTAGAAGCTTCCAAGAGAGAAGAGCTTCGAAAGGGAAAGTGACGAGTGAGATGAGTGAGTGAAGTGAGGTAGTGTAACCGAGGTGGGTGACTATATTTACAATTACAGTTTCACTATAAGACTATTTACTATAGCTAGGTAATTTTACCATTCCTTCTATTACTCCCCCTTCAAGCTGGAAGTAGGTGTTGGAACCACTTTCAGCTTGTGCTTAAGGTCATGGAATGAAGCTGCGAGTAATGGCTTGGTGAGAGCATCGACAATTTGTGCGATGGCGTGAACATGCTTGTGAGAAGAGCGCTGCAATGACTTTTTCCACGACAAAATGTATGTCGGCTCCAAATGCTTTGTTTTAGAGTGCAGAACAGGGTTGTGTGCAATTAAAACTGCACTTAGATTATCACATAACAGAGTTGGAGAGTGAAACTTGATGTTTAACTCCTTAAGAAGTGATTGCACCCAGAGAATTTCTGCCGTGGCATTTGCCAAGCCACGATATTCACCTCGGCAAAGACTCGGCGAGCTACCAATGTCTGCTTCTTTGAACTCCAAGAAATGAGATTAGGACCAAGATAGAGGCAAGACCCTGATGTAGACCTTCGGTCATCAGGATCACTAGCTTAGTCAGAGTCACTGTACACACACAGAGAAACAGGACCGATGATTGGAGATGCTTGCGAGGAGCAAGCCATGGTAGTGGCGATGTTGCTTAGATACCGAAGGATACGTTTATGACTTTAAAATGTGACTCTAAGGGTGCGAGATAGGAGGCGGCACACCTTGTTTCTTCGAGTAAGAAATTTATGGTCTTGTTAAAGTCAGATACTGTAAGGCTCCAACCAGTGACCTATACTGGTGAGGATCAAGAAGCTTGTCTGTGCCAGTTTTGCTTAGTTTTGCAGTAGATGTCATGGGTGTGCTGATACCACTGCAGCCAGTCATAGATGCCCTATGCAAGAGGTCACGAATATACTTTGTTTGAGTGAGAATGACTGAACCATTGGGTTGGTATTTGAGTTCAATACCTAGAAAATACTCTAGTTTTCCCAATTTCTTTAGAGCAAAGTTGCTGTGAAGCTTGTCAATAAGATCCTGAATAAGCTTAGGAGCAGAACCAGTGATCAAGATGTCGTCAACATACACAAGAGCAAAGAGGTGAACCCCTGGAGATGAGTGAAGAAATAGGGAGGGATCACATTTGCTGGGCAGGAATCCAAACTGCAGTAGTGAGTTCCTGAGTCGTTCATGCCAAGCCCTTGGGGCTTGCTTGAGCCCATACAATGACTTGTGGAGAAGACATACTTGGTCCTTATTTTTCTTTGGTAAATCCGGGAGAAATTTGCTTTGCATATAAATTTCCTCTTGAAGTTGCCCATTTAAGAAGGCATTGTTGATGTCAATCTCATTGGATGTCCCAGTTGTTGGTGACAAGCTAGAGAGAAGCGAGAATCGATAGTAGCGAGAGTTTGATCACTGGTGAGAATGTCTCACCAAAGTCCTTGCCAAGTAATTGGTGGTAGCTTTTGGCTACGAGTCTTGCCTTGTACTTATTGACCGAGCCATCTGGGTTTTCTTCTACCCTGAACACCCACTTGCACCCTATTGCTTTTCTGTTAGGTGGGAGTGTTGTGAGACTCCAAGTGTGATTATCAACAAGAGCTTGATATTGCATGCGCATTGCGACTTTCCACGCGTGGGGATGCGAGCACGCTTGACAGAGGTTGGCTCACATTGAATGAGAAGTACTTTGGGTTTTAGAGATCCAGTATCAGACCTGATGACCATGTGGTGGGTTTTGGCACTAGGTGGAGGAGTATTTGGGAGAGGGGCAGGGACTAGTGAGGCATTTGGTGGAGTGTTGGGAACTTCATGATGTGTTGGTGACTCAATTTGTGGTGTGTTTGGGTTGTTTTGAAGTAGTTCAGTGGAGAGAGTGTGTCGATGATTGAGGAGGGAGGATATTTGGGGACTGCAAGGAGGTATCTGTAGGTGAAGGGTCGTGTGCAGGGCACGTGAAGGTTGGTATTTGCAGAGTGGATTTAATTTGGTGAGCTGGTTTGGGAGGTGGTGGCAATGGGGAAGAGGGTGGGATACGGAGCTTCGGTTTCATTGAAAGTGATGTCTTTGGTGATAATGATTTTACCATCTGGGGTGAGGCACTTGAAGCCTTTGTGGTTGGAAGATAGGCCAAGGTTGACACACAGGGCACTCCTTGGGTGAAATTTGTGTTTGTTGTAAGGCCTTAAGTGAGGGAAGCAGGCACAACCAAAGGTTTTAAGTAAGTGATAGGAGAGATCTTTGTTGTATAAGGCATGGTAAGGAGAGTTAAAGGTGGGAAGTCCTGAGGTTGGAATACGGTTTATGACATGAATGGAAGCTGTAAAGGCATGGTCCCAATATTTTAAAGGCAAGGAGGCATGGGTTAGAAGAGTGAGACCCATCTCAGTTAGGTGCCTGTGTTTTCTTTCTACTGACCCGTTTTGGTGAGAAGTGTATGGGAAAGTGAACCTGTGAGAGACACCCAGATCAGTTAAATACTTGGTGAATGGTAAGAATTCACCTCCCCCATCAGACTACACAAATTTAATATTAGCAGAAAACTGAGTATGAATAAATTTATGGAAAGCTTTAAATGCAGGCAATGCATCAGACTTCTATTTTAAAAAGTAAATCCAGGTGAACTTTGTGTATGCATCAACAAAAGCTATGTAGTAATAGTAACCCCCTGTAGATGCCATAGGGGCCGGGCCCCATAGGTCTGTGTATATAAGTTCAAAAGGTGTTGTGTACTGTGTTGTGGAAGGGGGTGCATATTGCTTGTGAGATTTGCCAATAGTGCAGGAGTTACAGAATTCAAAAACAGATTTATTAGCTAGCTTCACATTACACAGTTTTAATACATGAGAGACAACTTGGGAGTGAGCATTGTTATACCCCAATTTTGTCCGACTAGTTGAAGATCAAATAAAATTGTATTTTTGTAAACACCCAATTTTAATGGGTATTTTTCTTGTTAAAAAAAAAAGGGGCTCAAAAATATGTTTCGATGTGCTCGCACATTATCTCCAATCGCGTACGCGTGTTTAGTTTTAATAATCTTGCACTATTCTCATTGCGAGCGCGTGTTATTTTTAAATGCAACCACACGTTCATTTTAATGATCCCGCACCATTGTGTTCGCACGCACACGTGTTAGTTCCAACCGTATATGCGCGTTCATTTTGGACACTCGTTATTTATTGATATTGTTGTTTTATTTAGACAAGAATAAATAGGAAATAGAGAAAACAGAATTAGATTCATTATACTGTCCCTTGTATTACAATTTAGTGTCAAATGTATAAAAGAACAAAAGTTGAAAACATTAAAAGATATTATTACAATTAGATCAAATAAAACTAAAAAAAAGAGAAAAAACAAGTAAAAAGAAGACAGCATCTTCCATTTTGGGCTCAGAGCAAACAGAGTCATAAACTAGGAAATATGAAAGAGACTATTGAGAAGCTCCTTAGCTGTATCCCCAACCAGAAAATGAATTGAAAGAATATATAACAAACATTGAAACTGAGATTGGTGGGGGGACTGAAAATAAGGGGAAGGAAGAAGAGAAAAGGTGAGGAGAGAAAGTACTTGATGGCATCAAAATGGCATACTAAATCCTTTACCAACCAACTTTCATTCCCCCATCAAATACCACTTTCCTTGTTAATTTTTCATCTTCCATCTGTGAGATTCTGTTCAAGTTCTGAGGCTTTATTCACCCCCAAAAACAGCCACCACAAATCCCTAATGCCTACCCTTCAACCACCAAGCCATTCAAAGAGACCCCATCACCAACATCAGCAAAAAAAAACATCACAAACCTCACAAACACCACCCCCGTCGCCGTCGCACCACCCTCAAACGGCGACGCGAGCCACCGCATGTCGTCATGACCCACCGCCGCTTCTCTCTCCGTCGCACGCGTCACAACCACCAACCACCACCGCGCCTCCGCCTTCGCCGTCGCCGCTCTCCCAAACGCTCTGCACCGTTCGTCTCTCTCTCTCGCGCAGTACTCTCTCCCTCTCTCGTGGTACCCTTCTCTCTCTCTCTCTTTCTCTCTCTTGAAAACTCATTCTCTCTCATTCTGAAGTAGGAAACGGCGCTGGATGAGGAGAAAGGAGGGATTTAGGTTTCTTGTTTCAGCATGTATGGTTAAGGTTGTGGTTATGGGCCTTGTGGTTTTTTTAAAATTTTCTTTTAATCTGATTGCTATTTACACCCCTTCCTTTATGCTGCGCACGCCCCTCCTCCCACTTAAAGCCCATTTCGTGACTCAGCACATAAAAACGAGTTGGGCTTCAAATCTTTACACCCCATATTTAATAGTGCAACCCCTGCAGCTTTCCACACTCCTTTATTTAAATTCTGCACCCCTCTATCGATTATACAATGCATTTGCCTATTTATGTGTTGTGAGCTAATATGTGTAGTCTAGGCTGATATTTGCTCAAGAATTCAAATGAGATTAGTCGCAAGTTATTAGTGACTATCACCCAAAGCCTTGGCTTGTTTGATTGTCATGAACGCTATCAAGAATTATTAGTAATGATCACTCAAAGCCTTTGCTTGTTTGATCATTATGAAAGCTTTTCCTTTCTTCAAAACCCTCTCAAAAAAAACATTTCCAAATTAGAACTACGTCGCTTTGATTCCCATTTGGGATACGTAGGAGCGAGCCACGTTCTCGTCAAGCGCAACGAATAAAATCATTTTCACAACTGTAGACATTAATATTTTTCAGAACAAAAAATCGTTTTTAAACCCATTGTTGCTAGTGGCTAATCAGAACCTGTGTTTGTCTAGCTATTGGCGGTAATGTATTTTTCCAAAGAACAATAAGCGATGATCACCCATAACTTTGGTTAGTTTGATCATTCGTGCCAATCAATCTTTTTTCAAAAACCATTTTCAAAAGAACAAATAAAAGCGAAGTTACTACTAATGATCCAATCAGAACATTTGTTAAATCGACCCGATGGTAGTGACCCTCATTTTCAAGAGTACTTAGCGGTGGTTACCCATAACCTCTGTTAGTTTAATCATTCGTCGAATACTCGTCTTATTTCGAAAACTCACTAAAAAGATAAAAAACAAAAACCCTTTTCATGACAACCGAGAACTACGTAGCTTTGAATTCTCCATCGCACTAGGAGATACGTAGGAGCGAGAAGCCAATTCTCGTCAAGCGCCAAAAATAAAAATTTTCATTAAGTTTTCCCATTTATCTTCAAATAAGAAATAAATAGGAAAATCTAGGTATTTTTCAAATCAAACGTTAAAGTCACACACTTAATTAAAGGTTCCCTCCCAGTAGAGAGGACGCGAGGGGTGCTAACACCTTCCGCGCTGTAATGTCGACCCCGAACCATATCTCTAGTTTTCGAAAGACCATCCGCCTTGTTCAAAAGACCTTTTTTTCAATGTTTTGGTCTTAAAATTAAAATATTGGTGGCGGCTTCAAAATTTTCCACGTTGTACATTGAGAAACCCAAACCGGATTTTTCGGGGTGCAACAGCTGGCGACTTCACTGGGGACTAAAAAACATTTTTTTTAAAAGTGGGTCAAGCCTAATTAATTAAGTGTGTGGTTTACGTGATTGATTTGAATATCTTGCTTTCTTCTGTTTCATAAACATGTTTGCATCCATGTGCATGCTTCCTCTGTGTTTGCTTTTGTTTAAAGTAATAGATAGTTACTTCTTTGCTTAAATGCTTATTTCCCTCATGCATTTTCCCCTCTCTTATCATGTCCCCCTCTTCTCAGCTCCCTTGCTTAAGGTAAGAAGTGCATTGTTGTTGGCACCCTAGGCTAGTTTATATTGGATTGATATTGAACCCTAGGGTAGACAACATGTTATTACTTGCTATTGTCTGGACTGCTCTGGTTTTTATTTCAGGTGGGGTAGTGTTAAGGAAATGCCCTTCGCACACACGCACTTGTACCTTGAGATTACATGATTAGAGAAAGAGACCATAACCCAGGTCTGTTAGGATACCTTAGGATGAGTGGATTCGAGTAGTGGGAGCCCATCAGGACCTTTGTCCGTTTGGCTACTCGTGAAAGTTTCAATCAGAGTTGTGCTCTTTCATGATGCTTCGTATCTAGCAGTTTGCTGCATTTACGGGGATTTTCATGAGAGGGACTGTGGCTCTGATGACCTTTGTGAGGGTGTGAATAGAGCTACATGAGAAGATTACCTCTAAAATACCTTAGATCATAGGTTCTGTCCCCTTTTAGGTCACAAGGGCTTTCCAAATTGTGTGTTGCATCGTTGCATCCAGTTCAATCAATTTTTCCTTCAAAATTTTCGAAAAATCAAAAAAGATATGCTTTTCATTTTCATAAACATCTATATGAGGTGACATATCTTGTATTTTCTCAAAAATTCAATCACCAAATCAAAAAAAAATATCTTCTTTTACTTTGCTTTTCACATGCATGTAAAGTAGCATCATCAACCTCATTCTCATACAAAAAGCCTCTTTGCATTGCATAACATGGGGAAATTAAATAAAAATCCATACGCGCATTTTTCTCTGTCTCATTTAGGTTTGTCGGGAGTGCATTCCCCGCGCGAGTGCGTTTCTATTCACTAAAAAAGGTCCAAAAACATAGGAACGTGCCTCATGCATTATTGCCTTTTACCTATCATGAAGAATAAACATGTGACCATCTCATTTTGCATACATTTCTATTCAAAATAAATCATGTTTTCCCTTGCATTAAAAATCATTTGTGAGCATCATGCACTTTCTCGCATAAAAATTTTTTAGAAACATATCACATGCTTTATTATTTTCCTTTTTCATATCATATATGCAAACATCTCATTTTGCATGCATTTTCATAAGAATCATATATTTCCACGCGTTAAAAATAATTGTGAGTATCATGCATTTCATTTTATTGCATGAAAACAAAATAAAGCAAGAAGCAATTATCATCCGCATTGCATAAGCACCATAGTCATCCGGGTGCATGTACAAAAATCATCATCAAATAATGCAGACATTGCGTCAATGTGGCACTCATGCATCATTTCATTAACCTCATTACTTTGTTCGAATACATCATTTCTCCCTGCATGCATCCTTTCGAAACAAAGAAAAATTTCTTCATGTGATGGCTTAATGGGTAGAAGTGCACCTTTGAACGACGAAAGGTAATATCTCAAATTTGTTTGTCGACTACAAATTTTAGATGTTACTCTACGATGTCAGGGCACTTTGACCCAGTCGCACATGTTTTATTTTCAAGTGGAAAACTAAATTGAGTCAACTAATTGTCGAAACTTTTCAGTATATTGTGTGAAGTATTGAGTCAGGATCCACTAAATGTTTCATGCGAGTTACTCGGGTGGTAACGACAATCGGTTGCCTCATATCACCATTTTTGCATCTCTCATCATTCAAAAAAGGGGCATTGGCATTTCGTATCTTGTCTCGCCTCTAAAAAACTAAAAAAATCAAAAAAAAATCATTTTGAAAAAAAGGGGACATCATTCTTGCATCATTCGCATTGGCATTCCATATTTTGTCTTGCATTAAAAACAACAAAATTATTTAGAATAAGCCACACTTTTCGAGTGGTCATTCTCCACGCATTTGCATCATACTTGCATATCATAATTTGTTCATTCATTCATTGCATAAAATAAAAGTTGTGATGAGAAGCGGGACGTTCTTGCAAAACAATCATCCTTTTTGAAAAGGTTTATCCTTACTTGGTTGCAAACTCAAGGTGTTCCAAGGCACTCAGTTTTTTCAAATCAATAGCTCATTTGCATTTCTTTCAAAAGCACTGCATCCCATCCATTCCATGACAAAAGACTGAAGCAGCTCAAAAAAAAAAAAGAAGAAAAATTTCATTGTTCTAACTAATGTTGACTCTCTGTGAAGCATTCCTATAGTGAACGTGCCCGACACGTGAAGTTTCTCTTGTTTAAGTCAGTTAGTTTCTTTCCTTGTCATCATCACCATCCAAGTCTAATCCCGCCCCGTCCACCCATAAAGCGCATATTCTCTCCCATCAGTGCATACTTGACTTTTTGGTTCACTAACACTCTAACTCCTCCATTCTGGGGCAATTCTGTGATCACTAACTTTCTTTATCGACATTATATTCCTTTAGTGCAAGTCTTTCAAAAAAAAAAGAGATAAATGAGGAGAACAAGCTCGCTAGGTTGAAACCCGCAAAAAGGCGACCCTAGGCAAAAAGGCGCCGGTGGATTGAAAACTCGCAAAGAAGCGATCCAGAAAAATTAGGGCATAAAAGAAAATGCAAAGAAAAGAGCAAACACATATAGATAGATAAATTGTTGTCGGGTTTTACGAAAAAATAAGCAATCGGAATTTGAAATGAAGTTTGGCCGCCTCCCCACAACCTCAAGAAAATCTAAAATCCAAAAATTCCCTTTCCTGCCCACCTTAAGCCAAGAAAATCTCAAAGAGAAGAAAAAATCCCCCTCCTACACACCTTAAGTCAAGAAAGTCCCAGGATATCTCCATCACTCTAGACAAGGATCAATTCCACATCATCTTTATCAGCTCACCCAAGTCCAAAGAAAAGAAAGAGGTCAAAAGGAAAAGAACACAATCAAACAAAAAGATTCAAAAAAAATGAAAATCCAAAACAAAAAAAAGAAAAAAAAAGGACCAAGAAAAAGGAGAAACAAAAGAAGTACAAATTGTGAGCTGATATATTTCACCATGAAACACCAGAGATCCTTGTCTCCGTAAACTTTCCAACACTCTGTCGTGTATAATCATCTCTCCTTTCATAAAGACCGCAAACATTTTCTTTGGCCTCGACATCTAACCTCCATAAACCTCACCATTCTACCATGAAACACAAACTTGTCCTAATAAAACCCCAAGCACCTCATCAAACCTAATAACCATTTCCTTCATAAATCATTGACCATTGGCCGATGCCAAATAAGACCCAACAGCCCATCAGCCTCAAACACTTCATTAAGCTCAATCATCCCTTCTCCACAAAACATCACAATCCTGAAAAGTCCATCCCGATCAATAACCGATCGCTGTTGTTTTCTCAAATTTTAACCCTAGGACAAATAAGTTTATCTATTTACGATGGGTTTGCTCAAAAGAAAAACAAACGATCGAAAGAAAGCCGATCAAGAAAAATCCTCAGAAAAAAGAAACAGTCAGAAAAAAGAAAGCTGACAAAACAATAAAGACTTGCACTCTAAAATGCATTCAAGTTGCATTAAAACAAGGTTTAGTGATCACCAAGTGAGGCTTCTTTCATACTAAAAGTCAAAACTTTCATTGCATCTGGGTTTTTCTTGAAGAGAACCAAAGATGTGTACTAGGGGGCATATCCTTCACCTCTCACTCCACTCAACAATGGGGAGATTTGTGCATCGTCTACCCCATTCACATATCACCCTCCGTTCATAACCGTCACTATAACTCTGTCACCTTTCACAACCTCACTCGAAGAAACCGATTGAAAGGTCATTCCAAAGTGGGACAAGTGAATTCCCATTCCTTCACCTCATTCATTCCCATAAAACCTCATCACCAGGGCAATCTCTCAACTCACTATCCTAAACAAGGCCTCGTCATTCTAATGGGGGCAACTTTGTCTCGTCATGACTGGGCAACACCAAACTCTGTGGGTTGAGACAAAACCCCTTTCATTCCACCTTTCATCCCAAGATCCGAAGCATTCCCAATTCATCATCTTCTACGCCCCTAGTTGTTGTCACCACTAGACAGGGGCAAGCTATTCACTCATCAAAGACCTGAATTGGGGCAATCTTGTATCTCTTGATCCCTCATGAGCTTCGGCAATAACCGTGTCTGTCATTCCTTCACTTGCCATAAATGTCCATGCCCTAAACCAATTCCAAATTAACTGACTCATTCATTCACATTTGCACTCCTATGCATGCTTCCTAGCCAATGCTTCAAAAAGAGGGAACACAAGTTGTTTACGTGATATCTAAAATTCAGTCATCATGGAAAGAAAGAGAAAACAAGTGAGTTTGTTTGTAAATAAAAACCTTGAGAACACCGGGGTTTGAATCAAATTCAATTTTTCAACAGAATGGTCAATAATCATCTCAATTCCTTGCATCCAAAGTCCCGCATCTCATCATCACAAAAATGTTTACCTCATGCATCTAGGCATTTCAATCTATTCATTATAGCATATGCATCAAAGCATTACATTTGCATCTTCACATTTTGTACATTCATCACATAGCAAAAAGAAAAAAAAACGGTCCACGTCAGTTGCATCATATTAATACTTGCATTTCATAGAGGAAAATAGTAAAGAAGAAAAAGCAGAAATCTTTTCATTGCATTGGCATCATATTAATGTTAGCATTTCCATAAAAGAAAAAGAACAAAAATCATTGCATCAAACATCAGAGCATTGCATCATATTAATGTTTGCATTTCATAGAAGAAGCAAAAAGAAACAAACAGAAGTTAGAACAGGAGCATTCCATTCATCAAAGCATCAATCACTGCATACACTTGCATTCAAACATCAAAGCATTATGTTGATGTTTGCATTTCATAAACTACAAAGAAGAAGCAAATACAAAAGAACAAAAGCATTCCATAATATTCAAGACATCAATCATGACATATGTTTGCATTACATGTGTCATTCATTGCATTGCTAAGCAAAATGTGGACGAACACAAGATGTTAATCCTCATGCCTAGTTCAAAGAATCAGCACGACAAGTGTTCATTTACCGTTTTCTCAGCACGCCAAGTGTTCATTTACCGTTTTCTCAGCACGCCAAGTGTTCATTTACCGTTTTCTCAGCACGCCAAGTGTTCATTTACCGTTTTCTCAGCACGCCAAGTGTTCATTTACCGTTTTCTCAGCACGACAAGTGTTCATTTACCGTTTTCTCAGCAAGACAAGTGTTCATTTACCGTTTTCTCAGCACGCCAAGTGTTCATTTACTATTTTCGCATCAGCACGCCAAGTGTTCATTTACTGACTTCTTTTTAGTAAACCAAACATTCATCATCATTGCATCAGACACCAAATCAATTTTCAAAAAAAAACCAAAAATTCATCATCCCATCAAACATCAAAGCAATACAGTTGCATCACATCAATACTTGCATCTCATAGAAGAAAAGAAAGCTAAAACATCCCATGTCATTCATCATTTCATGTTATTCATCATTTTATTTCGCATAATAGCAATATTCACATTTCATAGAAAAAGGCAAAGAAGAAAAAGTTTTCCATTGCATGTCATCTACCATCTCATCAAAACACAAGAGCACTACATATCATCAAACACCAAAATTTTGCATTCGCATACCTACACTTCATAAAAAGAGCAAAACAAAAAAAGAAACTCATGCATTACATTCACAAAGCATAAAATCATGCATTCATCAGACATAGAAAATAATAATAATAAAGAAAAAGAAAAGGGAAATTCAGGCATTTGCATTACATTCATCATAGGAAAAGAAAAAGAAAATGACAATCATGGCATTTGCATTGCATGCATTGGTTCGTTTTAGTCACAGACAAGTGAGAGAGAGGATAAACACCGCGGTGTTAATGCTCGCCTTCAGATTCCAGAAAATGCTCCCCCAAGTTGGAGTTCAAAAAAGAAAAAGAAAAGAGAGAAACAAAAAAAAAAGAAAAGAGAGCGCTCAGGCGCGCATTGCGGATTGGAGCCGGAGAGATCATCGCTCCTTACGCGAGTCTCACATCGTGTACGAGCAACGCGATGGACCGCAGCCCCATGTGAGGTTCAACGGAATAGTTGTATCGGCCTAAGATACGATGGCGCCGTGCATTGATCGAAGATATCGATTCGGGCCGATAACGATCCCCGATCGCTTCGAAAGACCGAGAGATTCTCGAAGCGTGCTCCTCAAAGCCACGTGCAAACTCGGATTAAATCAAGAGTTCGTTTAAGGATTACGAGTTTTAGCGCAGCCTGGGCATTTTACCGCTTTCTGCACGCAAGTGCTCATCTTATCGCTTTCTGCATGCAAGTGCCCATTTTACTTTTTCTGTCTGCACGCAAGTGCCCATTTTACCTTTTCTGTCTGCACGACAGTGTTCATTTACTTTTTTCGCATCGACACGAAAATGTCTATCTTTCAAAAAAAAAAAGGGGAGAGAAAGAAAATTCGGGTTTTCCCAAGTGGACAAAATTGGTATAATTTCTGAATTCTTTATTTCTATTTTATCTTCGAAATATGTCTCGGCCAATTCATATTTCTTGATAAAATCCAAATAAAGAGGGGCAGTTGTTATACCCCAATTTTGTCCGACTAGTTGAAGATCAAATAAAATTGTATTTTTGTAAACACCCAATTTTAATGGGTATTTTTCTTGTTAAAAAAAAAAGGGGCTCAAAAATATGTTTCGATGTGCTCGCACATTATCTCCAATCGCGTACGCGTGTTTAGTTTTAATAATCTTGCACTATTCTCATTGCGAGCGCGTGTTATTTTTAAATGCAACCACACGTTCATTTTAATGATCCCGCACCATTGTGTTCGCACGCACACGTGTTAGTTCCAACCGTATATGCGCGTTCATTTTGGACACTCGTTATTTATTGATATTGTTGTTTTATTTAGACAAGAATAAATAGGAAATAGAGAAAACAGAATTAGATTCATTATACTGTCCCTTGTATTACAATTTAGTGTCAAATGTATAAAAGAACAAAAGTTGAAAACATTAAAAGATATTATTACAATTAGATCAAATAAAACTAAAAAAAAGAGAAAAAACAAGTAAAAAGAAGACAGCATCTTCCATTTTGGGCTAGAGGTCCACATGCTCTTTCATCACATCTTTATTGTTTTTCACAAGTAAAACATTGCTGTCTACACATAGCCTACTCTCTCCTAGGACCTTTAATCAAGGTTTAATCCTGCAAACATAAACATAGAAAATAAGTAGGAGGCAGTAATGAATTCAGAGCAAACAGAGTCATAAACTAGGAAATATGAAAGAGACTATTGAGAAGCTCCTTAGCTGTATCCCCAACCAGAAAATGAATTGAAAGAATATATAACAAACATTGAAACTGAGATTGGTGGGGGGACTGAAAATAAGGGGAAGGAAGAAGAGAAAAAGTGAGGAGAGAAAGTAACAGTGGCATCAAAATGGCATACTAAATCCTTTACCAACCAACTTTCATTCCCCCATCAAATACCACTTTCCTTGTTAATTTTTCATCTTCCATCTGTGAGATTCTGTTCAAGTTCTGAGGCTTTATTCACCCCCAAAAACAGCCACCACAAATCCCTAATGCCTACCCTTCAACCACCAAGCCATTCAAAGAGACCCCATCACCAACATCAGCAAAAAAAAACATCACAAACCTCACAAACACCACCCCCGTCGCCGTCGCACCACCCTCAAACGGCGACGCGAGCCACCGCAAGCTGTCGCAACCCACCGTCGCTTCTCTCTCCGTCGCACGCGTCACAACCACCAACCACCACCGCGCCTCCGCCTCCGCCGTCGCCGCTCTCCCAAACGCTCTGCACCGTTCGTCTCTCTCTCTCGCACAGTACTCTCTCCCTCTCTCGTGGTACCCTTCTCTCTCTCTCTCTTTCTCTCTCTTGAAAACTCATTCTCTCTCATTCTGAAGTAGGAAACGGCGCTGGATGAGGAGAAAGGAGGGATTTAGGTTTCTTGTTTCAGCATGTATGGTTAAGGTTGTGGTTATGGGCCTTGTGGTTTTTTTAAAATTTTCTTTTAATCTGATTGCTATTTACACCCCTTCCTTTATCTTTGCATGCACGCCTCCTCCCACTTAAAGCCCATTTCGTGACTCAAAGCACATAAAAACGAGTTGGGCTTCAAATCTTTACACCCCATATTTAATAGTGCAACCCCTGCAGCTTTCCACACTCCTTTATTTAAATTCTGCACCCCTCTATTGATTATACAATGCATTTGCCTATTTATGTGTTGTGATCTAATATGTGTAGTCTAGGCTGATATTTGCTCAAGAATTCAAATGAGATTAGTCGCAAGTTATTAGTGACTATCACCCAAAGCCTTGGCTTGTTTGATTGTCATGAACGCTATCAAGAATTATTAGTAATGATCACTCAAAGCCTTTGCTTGCTTGATCATTATGAAAGCTTTTCCTTTCTTCAAAACCCTCTCAAAAAAAACATTTCCAAATTAGAACTACGTCGCTTTGATTCCCATTTGGGATACGTAGGAGCGAGCCACGTTCTCGTCAAGCGCAACGAATAAAATCATTTTCACAACTGTAGACATTAATATTTTTCAGAACAAAAAATCGTTTTTAAACCCATTGTTGCTAGTGGCTAATCAGAACCTGTGTTTGTCTAGCTATTGGCGGTAATGTATTTTTCCAAAGAACAATAAGCGATGATCACCCATAACTTTGGTTAGTTTGATCATTCGTGCCAATCAATCTTTTTTCAAAAACCATTTTCAAAAGAACAAATAAAAACGAGTTGCTACTAACAGTCAATCAGAACCTTTGTTAAATCGACCGATGGTAGTGACCCTCATTTTCAAGAGTACTTAGCGGTGGTTACCCATAACCTCTGTTAGTTTAATCATTAAATCGAATACTCGTCTTATTTGAAAACTCACTAAAAAGATAAAAACAAAAACCCTTTTCATGACAACCGAGAACTACGTAGCTTTGAATTCTCCATCGCACTAGGAGATACGTAGGAGCGAGAAGCCAATTCTCGTCAAGCGCCAAAAATAAAAATTTTCATTAAGTTTTCCCATTTATCTTCAAATAAGAAATAAATAGGAAAATCTAGGTATTTTTCAAATCAAACGTTAAAGTCACACACTTAATTAAAGGTTCCCTCCCAGTAGAGAGGACGCGAGGGGTGCTAACACCTTCCCCGCGCGTAATCGACCCCCGAACCATATCTCTAGTTTTCGAAAGACCATCCGCCTTGTTCAAAAGACCTTTTTTCAATGTTTTGGTCTTAAAATTAAAATATTGGTGGCGGCTTCAAAATTTTCCACGTTGTACATTGAGAAACCCAAACCGGATTTTTCGGGGTGCAACCAGCATGCCCTAGTCTAGCCACTACAAGAAAATCGGTGGTTTGCCACGGACATTCCCGTCGCAAATATGAATTTGCCACGGATTTGCGACGGACAAATTTTGGTGGCAAAAGCGCTCGTCGCAAACGCTTTGCCACGGATTTTCCGTGGCAAATTTTTCCGTCGCAAATTTTAAAAAAAAAATTAAAAAAAATTAAATTATGCCTCCAAATTCTATTTAATAGTGATATCTATACAGAACACATAAATGCTCCAACATCAAAATTAATAAACTTATATAAAGCAAAACATAATAACCACAATAATAAATGAGTACAATCCATGTGCAAAACATTTAATTACTAATTGTCTTCTACTAACAAACATTAGTAGAAACTAACTAAAGATGCAATGCTCCACTACAAACTAACAAAATAATAGACAAAATAACTAAAGACAAAATAATAGAATGGAAACAAACTAACTAAAGATGCAATGCTCCACTGCATTCAATGTGCCACCCTGGCCTTCCAGGACCCCAAGGACTATACCAGCAGCCTGCAATTACAATTAAGAAATTAAGAAATACTAAGGCATATATTAGAAGTTAATATTAGTATCTGTATGCAGTGTCTAACATATTGATACAAAAGTTGAAGTAACAAAACCCCAAAGACGGGTGGAGTATGTCAAACACACAAATATTACACAGAATAAGAAATCATACAGAATTAGTAAGCTTGGCAATTTCGATAGCTCGGGTGGAAGATTTGCCTGCTGAGTGAATTATTGTTCATGTGATTGTTCCATTGTGGGAAAAAAGAGACATTAAAAGAGATCAAATAAAAATAGAAAGAGTGGCAATGCTTAAACTACATTTCCATTGTAAAGAACCTTACAAGTGCTTTGTCTTGTTCAAGTTTGCAAATGATGTAAGTGCAGTCCCGATATATTGTTCTGATCAATTTGTATTCTATCAAGATTTGGAAGATATCCAAGCTCCTCTGGCAGTGGACCCGTTAATCGATTATTCAAGAGCCTGCAAAAAAAGGGGAAAAGTTTATGAGAAGAAAAAAACAACTGAGTTATTTAATCATATGTGACTAACATAAACTTACAAGAGGACTAAAGATGTGATATTGCCAATTTCCTTTGGAATACTCCCAGTTATTTTGTTCCACATGAAGTTCCTATAGAACACAAAGAAAAAGCGTGTATTAGCAGAAGTAACGAAAAAGCTCGGAACCATTGCTTATCATCACAACAATTAAGGCATACCACACTTCATCTTTTACAAAATTTCCAGCCTACTAACATAAGATAAAGATTAGTAAATCAATTCAATACTATACGCAATACACAACAAAGATGGTTCAATGTGGAGACCACAAGCACTTAATGATTATGACAACAAAAAGGCATTCCAATGCACAAAGCTCCTGTAATTGAGAGATCCCGTGAAGGTAAAGGCTGTACCACGACCTTACCCTCATGAGCGAGTTTCAGGTAACAAAAATGTATGATCTCAAGTTCACAAGGAAAGCAACATTCTTTGTTGTGCCAAACCATGACACTCCTTTCAAACAATAATCACAATACACCATCAAATTTATTAAGTGAATATTCGTGGTCCGACATATAGAAACAAAGACAACTATGGTGCAAACAAGTTGATAAAGAGACACAGAATCATGTAAAAGAAAAGGAAGCTTAAACATAAAACCTGCATGTGTGAGAAATCGAACCATGCTTTATTGATGAAATATCATAAATTTCCCCATAAATTAGTGGATACAGAAAACAAAAAAATAAATAAAGTGCACATAATATCCTATTTGGCAACTCTAGCATCCTCGCTAACACCCCCACAAAACAATAGAAAATGATGTATCTTGAAAAGGAATTCCATTCAAAAACTTATGACTCACTTTGCAACTATGGAGCAAATTTTCAAAGTAAGGTCCCCTGAAATCATGATCACTAACTTCCGGATAATCTACAAGCTCTTTCACTAATGGCTTCACATTACTTTCGTTCACGAACATATACAAGTTCAAGGGCTTCTTTCCGGATTGAAGCATCACGCATCCCGAAGGAAAGAGTCAAGTGATCAACTTCTCTAGTTGTAAAAACTCGAAGGACAAAAATAATGAATCTAATACCTTTACACATTCTAGAATTGTTGCGGTGTGTCTGCCGCATCGCTTGAGCATCAGCGATTACTGGCGTTCATTAGCATATTTAATCCCACATATCGAAGGAAGAGGGTAAGAAGAGTATGATTCACTTCAATGGTGAAGTATATGGTATCCACAAAGCATAAAATTACATAATTAAATTTCAAAAATAAAAAGCAGAAGGATGGAACAAATATATAGTTTGAAGAACACAAAAGACATGGAATCAATTCGTCGGCCATCGAAAAAAAAAATACTCAATTAAAAAAATGCATAGGCACACAACTGATTTTAAGACTAATTTCATCCTCACTACTTTCAAACTGCAAGTTCACCCTTTTTAGTAATTTAACGAGTTCTAGGTGCCTTTTACGTCAATGACCAAAGATAGAATCGATTCTGTGGTAGCATATATTTCCCAAACAAGCGAGTTAAAAAGTGATAACTCTCTCCATATTCGATTCATACCAGTCAAAATCTTTGCTTTGGGTTATAGAACAAACAAAACTGGATATCCTAACACACACAAAAGAGAGACAGTTCACTTTCGCTTGCCATGAGCATGGTTGGATGTTGGAATAAAACATGAGAATGTTCAAAGGGCCAAAGATCAATCTGATTGATAAAGAACATTTCCTAGATTCGTGAATTATTTCATCGATCAGAAATGCAGATTCGATTCGAGATTCAAATTCAAACCATCGAAAAACACAAAGCACATTGATACCACCGAGAAACAGATTCGAGATTCAAATTCAAACCATCGGAAAAAGCAACACCGTCATCAACGGCACCACCACCATAACCAAAGCAGCAGCAAGCAGCAGAAGCAATTTCCATTTTGACCATGGCAATATCTTCCGTCAACCTCACTATCTCTTCTTTCTTCGCCTCCGCATTCTTCCACACTTGTCGAATCACCAAAAAACCAAATAACAATAACAAATACACCGCACCTTGAAACCCTAAAATCCCTTCCAAAACCATTATCCCTCTCTCTTTCACATAAAGGAAGGGGTTTCTGAACAAAGGATCCACAAGATTCTCACTTTTGGGGATTTCCGGCAAGGTTTTGATTTAGGAGAGCAACGATGGGAGGTTTTGAACTGAGGATTTCGAACTGATTTAGGAGAGGTTTTCATTTGGGAGAGCAACGATGGGAGGCTAGGTTGAGGGAGGCGCGGTGGTGGTGGTGCAGTGGAGGTTGAGGGAGGCGCGGTGGTGGTGGTGCCGTGGAGGTTGAGGGAGGCGCAGAGGTGAGGTGAGGAGAGTGAGTAGGGTTTAGCGTGAGAGTGAGAGTGAGGGTGAAAGAAAGGGTCGTGAGAGTCCCTTTAGTTAAATCTCGGTTGAAACGTTTGCCACAGCGTTGCGACGGACTGTCCGTGGCAAATTATCAACGTCCGTGGCAAATCCTTACCAAACTCACCAAGGCTTTTCTCACGATAGATTCCGTGGCAAATCCGTCGCAAGTCCGTCGCAAATTGGCGACGGAATCAGTTTGTGGCAAAATTTTGTGGCAAATCAGGCTTATTCTTGTAGTGAGCATGCCAAATAGAAAGACTATCTAGTTTAGGTGAAGTACTAGCAAAGATTAATGCGTAAAGCAGATGGAAAAAGCGAAGCATTAATGTAAATTGAATTCAAACTTGCGGGTTTAATAAAGAGCGAGTTAAGTGATGTCTTGTGTTTCCTAGAAATAGGAGGCCTTTGAAAGCATATAGTCCATCCTTCTCTAGTGTGCCTCTCAAAATGACACGATTAGAGCCCTGTGATTTCACCAAACAGTTAGAATCATTGAATTCAAAGGACACATGGTTATCTTTGGCAAAACGTGACACAGAAAGCAAGTTTTTAGTTATTTTAGGTACATGGAGTAATTTGTTGAGAGCTAATTTAATTTGCGGGTGCAAGGGTGAAGTAAACCGAGATGAGCCAATGGAAGCAATGGTTTCTCCATGGCCATTTCCCATTGTGACTTTAGTATCACCACGGTAGGGTGTACTGGTGTCCATGTTCTCTTCATCAGGTGTAACGTGGTGTGTGGCGCCAGTGTCACCAAACCAATCGGAATCATCACTAGGTGAGGATAATTCAGAGTTAATACCTGTGGCGTCAAGAGTCATTGCCTCTGCGAGGCTCACACTAGGTGTGGCATCATCGTCTTTGGCGGTGGAGGTGGCTGGATCTTGTGTTGGAGTAGAGGTAGTTGGTTCCTGTGTTGCCGGTGGAGGGACGAAGGATTCATCGAACCAGAACCAGCAATCGAGCACTGCGTGACCGTAACGACCACAGAGTTGGCAAGTAGGGCATGTTCCTGTGGTGCGTCCACGTCCACGACCCCGGCCACGACCTTGACGACCACGACCACGGTGATAGTGACCACCACCGCGAGTGTTGGCATGATTTGCACCATTGGAGACACCAGATCCACCAGGAGTGGCAGTTTTCACAAGATTGGCAGCAACATTGGTAACGGCAAGCTCTTGCCGATACTTATCCAGTTGAGATTCTTGCACCAGGAGTAGGGACTCAAGGTCACTAAGCGACGGCGGATCAACTTTCCCATATACCATCATAACAAACGGATTGTACTCCTCGGGAAGGCCATCAAGGATGACATCGGTGAGATACGTATCTGTGATTGTTTCACCGGTGGAAATCAGAGAATCGGCAAGGGAATGCACCTTGGTGATGAATTCGGAGATCGATTTCGTCCCCTTCTTTGTGTTCTTCAGTTCGTTGCGGAGTTGCCGGATCTTCGCTTTGAGGTGGGAGAAGTAATGTTGTTGAATTTTCTCCCAAACTTGCCATGAGTGGTGGCAGTTAAGCACACGAGGTAACACGCTCTCGAGAGAAAGAAAGCGACCATGTGAGAGAGAGTGCAGTCTGTATCACCACTTATCAAACTCGTCGGAGACTATATCAGCAACGCGATCTGCTTCAGAGGAATACTTTTGAGGGATCACCGGGTTCACCAAAAGGCGGTGAAGCTTGTGCATCTTGACCACTCCTTCGACCTGTTGATTCCATAGAAGGAAGTTTTTGTCGTCAAGCTTAATTGACAGCTTTGGCCTGGTGGTGAAGCGAGAAGACGAAGGGTTAGTTGCAACGCCTTGGAACACCAAAGCAGTAGGGTTTGATTGACTAGTCGGTGATGGTTCTGGTGTAGTCATGGCGGCGGAGAGTGGTGAGGATCGGTGAGATTTGGAGGATATCGGTGATTAGCGGAAACGGAGGTGCAGGATCGTTCTTGCGAATGATACCATAAAGGAATATAGATTGAGATAAAATGTGAAATGGATTCATTGATTAACTGAAGGCAAATACACTGTCTTATATACAAGCCTTGATCTGTAACTGAATTGTAACAGATTACAAATGGTTGCAACTGAAACCTAGCTAGAAGCTTCCAATTGAGAAGAGCTTCGAAAGGGAAAGTGACGAGTGAGATGAGTGAGTGAAGTGAGGTAGTGTAACCGAGGTGGGTGACTATATTTACATTTACAGTTTCACTATAAGACTATTTACTATAGCTAGGTAATTTTACCATTCCTTCTATTAGGTAGAAGGTGTCTTCACTATTGAGCTATATGGTTTGGGAAATTTTTCTTTGATGTGGATGTCTGCATGAAAATATACTGGTTGACCAAGTCTTGAGCCAGTTTCCCTAGCTTGGGGGTTTCTTAGCCTTTCTTGCAGCTTGGCTTGTTTCATCTCTAGCTAGCCTTGATTAAGGCATACTTAGCTGACCAAGTACTGATGGTTTAGACCCAACAACTTTGAGCTGATTAAAAACATATTTCATGTTAGCTTCAGTAATTCCTTGATAATTTTTGTTTGGTATCCACATCTTCTTATAGACATTCTTTCATTTCTCTCTATCTTTTGAATATGGCTTATGGGGGAAATAGAAAGATACCATGTTGATACCCATTATAGGTAAAAGGTCAGAGTCTATCCTCATCTCGACTAAACTTTTATCTGTGAGCTTAAACCTACCCTCCTTGATAGCCTTTCGAATATCTTTCTTAAAAACTATACAATTGGGAATGGCATGCTTGAACGAATTGTGCCATTTGCAATACATCTGATTTGTCAACTTTTTGGGAGTAGGTATCTTATTGCCATCTAGTAGCCAAATTAGTTTATCCTTGAAGATATATATAGTCAAAGATTTGGTCAACCTTGAAGATATCAAAGGAGTATTCAACCTTACCCCAAGGTGTCTTTTTCTCCTTGCCTTAAGCAGGTTTCAAGGCTAGCCAATTGTAAGTTTTCCCTTTGACTATTTCTTACACTATATTGGCTAGAGGATCGGCTGACTCATCATCATCATCAGAGTAGTATTTCATGTCCACAATGGACACTAAGTGTCACCCTCTACCTAGACTAGATCTCATTTTTTGTTTCTCTAATGTGAACTATTCAATTTGGACATCCCTAGGAACTAAGCCACTCAAATTGCCATAGGCATGGCCTACTGATAACTCTATGATATATAGAGTTATTTAACTCTTAAAATTAAATTATTGAATGTAACTCAGTAGTTTTGCATTGTCAATGGAAGAGGCATGGCCAATGAAGAGCAATTACACATATATCTTCCTTTGAATTGCATAAGCATTAATTTCTATGACTTGTGGTATTTTTATGTGTTTGTTCAATTGCTGCCAGCAATCATTGCTCCTGCAATAGAGCCAGCAACCATTGCACCTACAATGCATCCAACAGTCATAGCACCAGCAATGGAGATTCAAGTAGAGACAGAATCATGCACCAGCAAGACAATTCTCAGTCATTGCTCCAAGCATTTGATGATGACGTCGGCATGTCAAGTTGCAAGTGCAAGTTGCACAAGTGGCAAGGATGTGGCGCCAAGTTCATGCATCTCACCAACAAGTTGGATCTTCACAAGTACACTTGGCATTTAGTTATTGGACTTCCCTTCTTAGTTGGTGAAGCTTCCCATCAATCACATTTGAACAAGTGGATGAGCTACTTGAGCTACTTGGCGCCAAAGGCAACTCACTCATGGAGCCTATAAATACTCCTCATTTTCTTCATCAAGATCATCACTCAAGTTTTAGTCTACTTAGAAAATAGTTTGTTTTAGTTGTAAGGAAAGGGAGAAAGTGACAACTTCTCCCTACTTTAGTTTACTTTTCTTGTTGCGGTTCTGTTGCTGAGAGGTTCATTGCCCCAACATTGTTAGGCAGAAGGTACAAAAGAGTGGCAATTGTGTAATGTACCACTTGTCTTTTCTCCTTTGTATTTCCACTTTTATAAGCATGCTTTCTCTTGTTTATAAGTGTTTAACAATGTTAAGCATGAGCCAAATTACTCTTGGTTGGGATGCTTTAACTATATAATGAATCTTTGAGTAGTTTTTATGTTACTTGTGATGTCTTGCAATTTAGTTCTTGTATGATAATTCTTTCAAAAGCTTATTTTAAGGTTGATCGCTTAGAATAAGTAGGATCATAAATACAGAAATGGTTTATGGTGTGAACTCAAGAATTAATATGGGTAAGTGACTTAATAAAAGGAAATTTTGTTAAATCCAAGCTAAATCCTAGACATATGCTAGCTTAGTCCATAGAATGATACTGTTGGAGCTTCAAATACAAGGGTGAACTTATTCAAGAGCTTAGACATAAGCCTGGTAATGAAACCCTGAAGAAAATTTGCTGAAAAGCACACGTGTTAATTTTAAAGCACAAGTTGCAGGAGCATCATAAGTAGCATAATAATCTCAAAGTGAAGTTATGTAGGGAAAGGCATTCCAACCATCTCTCTCATCTGAAACACAACATCTTTTAGCTTATATATATATATATATATATATATATATATATATATATATATATATATAGGCTAAATTACTGTTTTGGTCCTTTATCTTTGGTCTTAATTTCATTTTGGTCCTTTATCTTTTTTTTTTCTCGTTTTGGTCCCTCATGTTTCATTTTTGTGTCAATTTGTTCCTTTTTATAATTTTTGTGTCAAAGAAGATGGATGGAAAATTACAAAAAGGACCAAATTGACACAAATTGACACAAAATGAAACATGAGGACCAAAACGAAAAAAAGATAAAGGACCAAAATGAAATTAAAACTAAAGATAAAGGACCAAAACAGCAATTTAGCCATATATATATATATATATATATATATATATAAACACTCCTCATATTTTACTCTTGAACTCTTTTATCACTAAGCAAAAATGATACTTTGAAAACTAGCTAATTAGTACAATCCCTATGGGTTCGACCTTTCTTATCACTTTATTACTTGTTTAAGACTGCGTACACTTGCACACCCTTTTCACACCAACACCTACTAACTTCTCGTTCAGCTGAGGGTCTATGTCATTGGTGGACATGGCAGTATACTATGATTCAGTGAACGACATGGAACATTGCCATCATTCTGAACCTCTTAATGAAATCAACTACCGAATCATCAACATTTTCTTTTAAGTTCATCAGATTCGCAGTAGTGACTTCAAGTTGAGGCCAATAAAATCTATCATGGGAGCTCCTTTCCATGTTTTCCTAATTTTTATAGATTTAGGCTGAATAGAAGAATACCATTTGAAGGATGTTCCTGTAAATGATAAAGGGAGAAAATATCATTTTTGGAACTCATTTTGGTTCCTTCCCCGAATTAGGCAGTGAACCTGCAAATGTGTTCCATAGTTGATTTGTCATCTTCCCAGGAAAAGGTAGCAAAATCAGTTGTCTTAAATTCTCTGGGCAGAGGCACCAATATATCCACCCACACAGTGTAAGGTTTCATGTACCCCAAAGTATTTTTTGATTGTATCAGTAATCACTATATAGTTCAGAAGTTGGGACCCTGGTGGCCTTAGATCGACTGTGACAGAGGGACGTCTTAGTTGGTATGGTATGACTTGGACTTTGGGCTAAGTTGGTACCATAGATGGGTTGGTAGCCCATCACTGCGCTGGGTAACTTGGCCAAAGTTGCAATAGCAAGTTCATTGCACAGGTTGTTGACTAACATGGTAAGGTGTAACAATATTCCATGTCTTCTCACCAAGGTTACCCATAGCCTATTGTGATGGAAGTGAACCAATCAGGGGATGAACAACTACTTCAGAATAAAGCTGGTGAGGTGGTAGATTAGTATAGCAAAGTGGGTGGGTAGTCGTGTTTGATGATTTGGGTAATAGCCACGAGGCCTGCCAATTCCCGCTTCTTGGCCAAAGGCCTACCTGCTGCATAGGGGTGATTGCTATCCATTTGCAACTTTTCATGTTGAAGATCAGCTGAATAACATTCACCATATACTTCCCCTAGAGTGGGCAGTGACAAAATTACTTGGCTGAGAGGATGCAAACTTAGGAGTTGCCTGAGGTGGAACTATTTGTTGAGGTCTTGCCATTGCATTGTGTGGCTGACCCTGAGGCACATTCCCCATTGGATTAGGATGTACTCCTTGGCCAGAGTTGGAAAAACCAACCGAGTTACTACTAGGAGTGACTCTTCCGTTTTCCAATTCTCGGGCATGTACCTCATTGTGCATAATATATTTAATGACGTCATTTAGTTGTTGAGGCACTTGATTCATGGTATCATGTATCCCCATATCATTCTGCTACCTAATGAAGGAAGTGGTCATGACCACAGACTTCTCCACTTCAGCATCATGATATTTCTTAGCTACATTAACTAGAGAGGGTACATGTTGGTTGTGTGCCCTTAATGAACCTGTTGAGTCAACATTTTTTGGAGAATTCCCTTTTTCCTGATTAGAAGGAGAATCCAAATTGCTCAAATTCTTCCCAGAATGCCGGTGCATATGCCAATGATGGTCTAGACCATGCAAACCAGATTTGTTGTGAAACTTAGAATCTAGCCGACGGTTGGCTAATAAGTTGAACTCGCTGATTCCTTTTCTTCATGAAATTACGTTGAGGAAGGGACTTTGTTCCTCAACTATGAGTTCCCTGACTACTCCAAAAAGTATTCGGATTAGGCGTTAATGAAGGTTTGGTTACTCTAAAGTTATACTAAGAAAATGCATAGCTAAAGGAAATGTAAAAATGCTTGAAAAATGTAGTTTGATTGATTATTTATGTGCTTCAATATTTATTGGCCACGAACACTAGCCTACAGCTAACCACATACAAAAATGGTTAATCGGCTAAGATTAACACCCATTGTATATGTGCTAAAACCCCAGTAAAACCACCCCACTAACTGCATAAAACACATTACGTGCGAGTGATCCCTTATGTCCTAAGTTCTAGGCACCTAGACCTGATCTTGTCATTTTCTTGCTTTGTTCTTCAAGATAATTCACCAAATGCTTGGTCCATGCACCTCTTTGATGGTTGATGGTTCTTCGGCCAAACTGTTAAAAAGAACAGCCATGCGCCAAGGAGCCTCACCCTAGGTCTATTATTCACGAAGTTAAAATTTCCTACTCATTTGACTTTTTATCAGTGAAACTTGCGGCTCAATCGTGACCTTTCTTAGCGAAGAACTTCGCAATTTTTGGATGTTAACAACATGTATTGTATTTAATTATTAAAACAAAATATGATGAAAATTGTAACCAATGGTTTAAATATGTTTTTAGTTCCTACAGATCATTCGAGTTTAGTCCTTATAAATTTTTAACCATATTTTGTCTCAATCTTTTATAAACATACTAGTAGGATACCCGTGCATACGCACGGGTGTTGCCAACGAACTTAGACATAATTTAAATAGTCTGGACAGCACCTCGTGAAAAAAAGACAAATTTAAAGTAGTTAAAAAAGGAGTCTCAAATAAAAAATTAGATAAATATTAAAATCTAAAAAATTACAAGTATCATTTAATTAAAATAATCTGTGCATTTACCCTGTGTTCTTTTATATATTAGTGTCAGTGTTGTTATCCCGTGTTTTTTTTATATATCAGTGCAGCCATCTCATGTTTTTACATACATCATTGCAATTATACCGTGTTTTTTTTTATATTTCAATAAAGTTATCCTGTGTTTTTTAATATATTAGTGAAGTTATCTCATAGTATCAATTTATTATTTTAGTTGATTAGTAGATTATAGTAGACAGTAACGGATAGATGGTAGATTATCAAATATTTCAGTGCACTTATCCCGTGTTTTTACACATATCATTGCAGTTATCTCGTTTTTTTTACATATTAGTATAGTTATCTCATGTTTTTTTTTATATATCAGTGCATTTATCTCATAGTTTCAATTGATTATATATTTTAGTTGATTAGTTTATTATAGTAGATAGTAAAAGATAGATTGTAGATTATCAAATATATCAGTGCAATTATCTCGTGTTTTTTTATAAATCAGCATAGTTATCCCGTGTTTTTTATATATCAATACAGTTATCCCGTGTTTTAAATATTAATCAGTAGTTGAAATAGTCATTAAGTTTTCCTTTCTTTCCCCATATTAATATCGTGTTTTTTATATCAGTGAAGTTATCCCGTGTTTTTATACGTTAGTGCAGTTATCTCGTAGTTTAGATTGATTATTTTAGTTTATTAGTAGATTTGATTTGATTTGAATTTCGAAATTTGAAAAAAAAAATAGGGGAAAGTTAAAAAAAATGGGAGTGAGAAGAAAGTGCATTGGAAGAAGAAATTTGAAAAAGAATGTGATAGTAAATTACAATGGTGCCCTTAGTTAGATAAGTTGTCAAATAAATAGGGAAACTTGTTTGAGTAATTTAAGTATGGTTTGTTTGTATAAATAGATATTAGATTAGATTAGTAGATAGTGGGTAAAGAAAGTTGGTGAGTTTGATTTGAATTTTGAAAGAAAAAAAAGTAAGAGAAAGTAGGAAAAAAGTGGGAGTGAGAAAAAAATGCTTTGAGAGAAGAAATTTGATAAAAGTATGATAGTAAATTACAATGTTGTCTTTAGTTAGATGAATTGTCAGGTAAATAGGGAGACTTGTTTGAGTAATTTAAATGTGGGTTGTTTGCATAAAAGATTAATTGTGGTTTGTTTGTATAAATAGATAAATAGATATTAGGTTAGATAGTAAATAGGAGTAAATTGTAGATTATTTAATATTAATTTAATTATATTAGATTATATAGTGGATTAAAATAAAATTGGGAAAAGAAATATTTTTAAATAAAGGGTATGGGGGCCACTAATAATAGATGTGTAAGAAGTTAGAAATATTGGGAAATATGATATTGAAAGAGAGTGAGTGAGAAAGGAAGAGAAAGTAGAATTAAAAAATGATAAATAAAACAAAAGTGGTGATGTGTCAAAAAAGTAAGTTGTCTAAAATTGTAATTTTGTAAGTTGTTTGTTTGTATAAAAATATATATTAGATAGATTAGATAAAAAGATATTAGATTAGATATTAGATAGATTAGATAGATATTGAATTAGATTAGATTAGTTATCCCATGTTTTTTTATATATCAGTGCAGCTATATCATAGTTTCAATTGATTATTTTAGTTGATTAGTAGATTATAGTAGATAGTAAAAGATAGATAATAGATTATCAAATATATTAGTGTAGTTCCCGAGTTTTTTTTATATATCAGTATAGTTATCCCGAGTTTTTTATATATCAGTGTAGTTATTCCGTGTTTTAAATATTAATTAGTAGTTGAAATAGTCATTAATTTTTCCTTTTTTTTGATATATTAATATCGTGTTTTTTATATATCAGTGAAGTTATCCCGTGTTTTTATATATTAGTGCAGTTATCTCATAGTTTAGATTGATTATTTTAGTTTATTAGTAGATTTGATTTCATTTGATTTGAATTTCGAAATTTGAAAAAAAGAAGAAGAGGGGAAACTTTAAAAAAAATGGGAGTTAGAAGAAAGTGTGTTGGGAGAATAATAAATTTGAAAAAGAATGTGATAGTAAATTACAATGTTGTCCTTAGTTAGATGAGTTGTCCAATAAATAGAGAATTTGTTTGAGTAATTTAAGTATGGTTAGTTTGTATAAATAGATATTAGATTATATTAGTAGATAGTGTGTAAAGAAAGTTGGTGAGTTTGATTTGAATTTTGAATTTTGAAAAAAAAAAGTAAGAGAAAGTAGGAAAAAAGTGGGAGTAAGAAAAAAATGCATTAAGAGAATAAATTTGATAAAAGTATGATAGTAAATTACAATGTTGTCTTTAGTTAGATGAATTGTCACGTAAATAGTGAGACTTGTTTGAGTAATTTAAATGTGGTTTGTTTGCATAAATAGATTAAGTGTGGTTTGTTTGAATAAATAGATAAATAGATATTAGGTTAGATAGTAAATAGTAGATTATTTAATATTAATTTAATTATATTAGATTATATAGTGGATTAAAAAAATTGGGAAAAGAAATATTTTTAAATAAAGGGTGTGGGGGGCCACTAATAATAGATGTGTAAGAAGTTAGAAATATTAGGAAATGTGAGATTGAAAGAGAGTGAGTGAGAAAGAAAGAGAAAATAGAATTAAAAAATGATAAATAAGATTAAAGTGGTGATGTGTCAAAAAAGTAAGATGTCTAAAATTGTAATTTTATAAGTTGTTTGTTTGTATAAATAGATGTTAGGTAGCTATTTTTGTGCTTACAAAGGGACTAAACGCATCCGTTTGTATGAAATGTAGTACTAAAAAAACCTATTCTTTTAACTGTAAGGAAAAAAATTAATACAAAAAGTTCAAGACAATAAAGAAGAAATGAACATTTTATAGAGATTAAACATATATTTAATTATTAATTTTATTGCTATAATTTTTGACAAAAAATATATTTCTACTGTTAAGTTGATATTTTATTAAAAACTTTAAAATATTTGAATAAGAAGTTCCTAACTGTTAAGCTTTTTAAAAAACTAGGACACACGCCCGTGCTATGCACGGGGAGGTGATTAACAGGCCTGCAGATGTAGTTTCGAAAAAACATCAACATTTATTAGGGGGCATAAAAATACGCGACACATATATATAAGACGAAGAGGAAACAATAACCCTTGGTGGGATGAAGTCTAGGCGTGTCCAAAAGCTCATTATATAGATGACTCATTCTACAACTGTGCGATGCACAGGACGTGGTTATAAGTTGTGAAAAAAAAAATTAAAAAATTATGTATTACAAACTTAGTGGTTGATACGAATTGATAATTTACAACTAAACATAGAATAGAATTTTTATGTTAACAGGGTTGTCTGTATATATGATATATTTGCGAATATACGAACCAATGCATGATGGTGATTTAGAATGTGAGAAATGTAATAAAAACACTCTTTAACAATAATGAGGGCAAGATAGTTCAAAAAAAATGGATGTCAACTATTGGTTAAAAAAATGGCATTGAAATTTCGTTGTAGATATTAACTAACCAACGGTTATGTTATATATAATTTAGAGGTTGTCGTATTTACCTTCCAGGAGATAGATACGAATTCCAGCAAATTTCGCATCGTATTTATCTAGATACGATTCCCTTCCAGAAGCTTCAAAAATAGTAGGTCGTATTTACCTTCATCAAATATAAATCAAATTTTCCTTAAAAAATTGCATCGTATTTACCTTATTCTGAGATAAATAGGATTCATTTTTTTAATTTTTTTTGTTTTTTGTCAGGGAAATCCTATATATAGATAAATACGACTTGAAAAAACATAAATCGTATTTACCTATTACAAACATAAATCTGGTTGGTTCAATTTATGTCAGGAGTATGTCCGTCTAAAAATATAGAGTGGAGGTATATTGGTAAACAGTGGGAGTACAAAAATACGCAAGATATATTTACCATTTTTTACTTATATACGATTTGATCAGAAATATTTTAGAGCTCGTCGTATTTACCTTCCAGGAGATAGATACGAATTCTAGCAAATTTCGCATCGTATTTATCTAGATACGATTCCCTCTCAGAAGTTTCAAAAATAGTAAGTCGTACACATAAAGGGATTTAAAAAAAAGTACATAAAGGGACTAAAAAAAAAGAAAAAAAAAATTTTGCCGCTCAAAACGTGAGAAATCACTTTAGTGTATTAATATATAGGGATTACCCTGTTACCAAGTGGCTTCAGTCTCAAGAGGGGGGGTGAATTGAGACTTTAAAAACTTTTCCCCATTTTAATGACTTAGATTAATTTTCGCGCAGGTTTATGAAATGAACGAATTAGAAATATAAACAGTAAAGAACACAAGAGATTTATACTGGTTCAGCCACCTCCTAGTGACCTACTCCAATCCTCACAAACCCTTTGTGAGATTTTCACTATTAAAACAAAGCTTAAAACGGGTGCTTTAAAACCCTTACAGACTCAGGCGCTCTTCATCTAGGATACCCCACCTTGTGCAAGAGCCCTTAACAACAATTACAACAAGAGATACCCCACCCTTGTTACAATCAAAAACCCTAGAGAGATACCCCACTCTCTAGTACAACCAATTGACATACAAGAGATACTCCACCCTTGTTACGGTCAAAATCCTAGAGAGATTCCCCACTCTCTAGAAAAACCAATTACAGTAAAATCAAATTACAAGAAAAAAATAACAATACCTCTAAGAAGGTGAATACAACAACTTGAAGATTCCCAACCTAACCCTTGAGAGAGATCAGCTCAAAGTGATGAAGAACGTGAAGAACGAGTGTGACAGTGAATAGATCGCGTTCTGCTTTTGAGATTTGTAGGTTGTGTTTTTTGTGAAGCCCTAAGTCTCTATTTATAGAGGTTGTAAAATATGACCGTTGGAATAGTTTATGAATAAGTGGATAATCGATTTGTTGCTTATAATAACTTGGTTGAAAATCGATTGTGTGCTTTAAGAAACATAATAGAGGAATCGATTGTGTGCTTTAAGAAACACAAGAGAGAATCGATTGTGTGCTTTAAGAAATAAGAGAAGAATCGATTGTTGGCTTTAAGAAACAAAGTCATCAATCGATTGTTGCTTTCCAATCAAGTGTGAAATCGATTTCAAGCTTCAAAGACAATAATGAAATCGATTTCTAACTCTAAAAACAAGAGAGAAATCGATTTTACACTTTAAGAACAACAAGCCATCAATCGATTGTTTTCTTTCCAAAACAATTTCCTTTTTAAAACCAATTATGACACAAATCGATTACTATCTTTAACAACATGAAACAAATCGATTTTAAAGAGTGAAATCGATTTATAGCTTAAAGATGAGAGTGAAATCGATTTCTAGCTTTAAAGTTGCAAATCAAGAATCAATTCTTTACTTCAAAAACAATTTCTTTTAAAACACTAAGCCATGAATCTATTTCTTTAAAAACAAGTGCCTAACCTATTTAGCATGCTTTTATCAATTGAAAACAGATGTTTGGTTCATAGTGAGTGCTAGTGTGTGGTGTGATTTGAGCCGATCCTCAAAAGCGGTTTACATTCATTCCTAAGACACGACTGGAATTCCTAACGTCTACCCTTACCACAAACATTCTTCTTGAGTTGGTTGTGTCTTGGAGTTCCATTTGTCACTTTGTCTTAGATTACTTCATCATCAAAACTTAACCTGCAACACAAGATATCCACATTCTCCCCCTTTTTGATGATGACAAAATTTTAATTCATCTTAGGTGGGAGGTTAGTTCATCAAGCAAAAAACAATGCGCTAATATTAAAGATATGTATCTAGACTCCCCCTTACTTGATGCTCCCCCTATCTAAATGCAAAGTGACAATCCTATATTTCTCCCCCTTTTTGTCATGATCAAAAGGGTTAATGCGAAACATAGTTGGTGAGTCGAAAACGCAGCTCATAGTAACAGCGAGTCCTTTGCATTTTTAAGAATAGGCATAAACCACAAAATGACATGAGAGTCGGGTTTCAACACAAGATAGCCAAACATAATTCAATCAACAGTTCATATTTCATTCAGCTAAATGATAACTTAATGACTCCAAGTTTTCTTTTCTTCTAATGAAAAAGAAATTTTCTTTTTGCAATGGTTTTGTAAAAATATCAGCTAGCGGTTTTGAATGCTCAACTAAGCAATCACATAATCACCTTTTTGAACATGATCTCTAAGAAAATGATGTCTACGATCTATATGCTTTGTTCTAGAATGTTGAACGGGGTTCTTCTATAGATTAATGTTTGTGTTGTCGCAAATAATTAGAATGTGATATATATAGACACCATAGTTGGGATTTTGTTATTTACTCTATTTCCCATTATTCTAACTTGCTTATTGATTAGTCCTCAATGGTGCATAAAACAAAATCAGACAATGATAATCACATATTTGTCTAATGCTCAGTAACTTATGCTTAATATATTCTACATAAAGCACAATGCAAATAGAGGTGGATAAGTCTTTACCAATCTTACCTTCACCGAGGATTCTTCCTCTTTTGCTGTTATCACAAGTCACATGACCGCTTTTTCTGGGGGTGAGTGTTAAGAGCTTTGTCATATCTTCAGTCATGTGCTTTGAGCAATTGCTATCAAGGTATTGATTTTCCCCCATACCTTGAAGCATACCTGCATTAAGATCAAGTTGCAAATTTTGGTACCCCAAATTTCTTTGGGTCCTTGTGGGTTAGTACTTGGTAGAGTCCCTTTGGGAACCCAGACCTTTTTCACAACTTGTCTTCTTCTAGCCATACACCCAGATGCAGTATGTCCTAGTTTGGCACAGTAATAACATCTAATATATGGACTAGTAGTGAACTTAGGTCTATAATGCACATGTCTTTTCATGAAATTATTTATTGGAGACCTAGGATGCACATGTTGTGTGTTAGACATTTTTCCTATTGTCCATTCAAGCTCATGAATTTTATTTTCATATTCAGCACACTTATCACATACATAATTTTCTTTAAAGCAACTAAGACTATAATTTTCATTTCTAAGTTCTAATATTTCCTTAGTTAAAGCAATAACTTCGTTTTGAAGATGAGCAACCGTTTTCTTTGATTGGGTTAATGCTTTAGCTAATTTTAAAGAATCATTATGCAATTCAAGAAATGCTTCATGTAATTCATCATATGCATTTTGTGAAGTGGTATCAGAGCTAGACTCTTGTTTAAAGGGCCTAGCAGCTTCAAGAGAAATGGCTTCAGGTTGGTGTACGCAAGAGGGTGCATCTCTTACCCGTCCTCCGGGATTCAACGGGAAAGATTATGCATATTGGAAAGAAAGAATGAGAATATTCATTGAAGGGGTAGATATAGATGTATGGGATGCTGTGGAAAATGGACCCTATGTCCCCACACACTTGGTAAACGGTATTCTCACTGTCAAGGAAAGAGCTGAATGGACTGATAATGATAAGAAAATGGTTCAACACAATCTCCGGGCCAAAAACATTATTACTTCCGCACTAAGCTCGGATGAGTTCTTTAGGGTGTCGAATTGCAAAACTGCTCAAGAAATGTGGGACAATCTTCAAGTCACTCATGAAGGTACTAGTGAGGAATCGATTGTGTGCTTTAAGAAACATAATAGAGGAATCGATTGTGTGCTTTAAGAAACACAAGAGAGAATCGATTGTGTGCTTTAAGAAATAAGAGAAGAATCGATTGTTGGCTTTAAGAAACAAAGTCATCAATCGATTGTTGCTTTCCAATCAAGTGTGAAATCGATTTCAAGCTTCAAAGACAATAATGAAATCGATTTCTAACTCTAAAAACAAGAGAGAAATCGATTTTACACTTTAAGAACAACAAGCCATCAATCGATTGTTTTCTTTCCAAAACAATTTCCTTTTTAAAACCAATTATGACACAAATCGATTACTATCTTTAACAACATGAAACAAATCGATTTTAAGAAATTTCTAGCTTAAACATAAGAGTGAAATCGATTTATAGCTTAAAGATGAGAGTGAAATCGATTTCTAGCTTTAAAGTTGCAAATCAAGAATCAATTCTTTACTTCAAAAACAATTTCTTTTAAAACACTAAGCCATGAATCTATTTCTTTAAAAACAAGTGCCTAACCTATTTAGCATGCTTTTATCAATTGAAAACAGATGTTTGGTTCATAGTGAGTGCTAGTGTGTGGTGTGATTTGAGCCGATCCTCAAAAGCGGTTTACATTCATTCCTAAGACACGACTGGAATTCCTAACGTCTACCCTTACCACAAACATTCTTCTTGAGTTGGTTGTGTCTTGGAGTTCCATTTGTCACTTTGTCTTAGATTACTTCATCATCAAAACTTAACCTGCAACACAAGATATCCACATACCCGTGCGATGCACGGGGAGGTGATTAACAGGCCTACAGATGTAGTTTCGAAAAAACATCAACATTTTGTAAGGGGGGTATAAAAATACGCAACACATATATATAAGACGAAGAGGCAACAATAGCCCTTGGTGGGATGAGGCAACAATGTCGGTCCAAAAATATAGAGTGGGGGTATATTGGTAAACAGTGGATACAAAATGAGGGGTACATTTTGATAATAAAAAAAAAAAGTGTTGGACAAAAAAAAATTGTCAGGGGTATGTCGGTCCAAAAATATAGAGTGGGGGTATATTGGTAAATAGTGAGGTAAGAAATTGGGGTATATTGGTAAATGGTGGGGTACAAAATATAGAATGGGGGTATGTCGGTCCAAAAATATAGAGTGGGGGCATATTGGTAAACAGTGGGGTACAAATGAGGGGTATATTGGTAAATGGTGGGAATAAAATTTTTCCACCAAAAGTGGACAAAAAAAAGAGTGTTGGACAAAAAAAAATTGTCAGGGGTATGTCGGTCCAACAATATATAGTGGAGGTATATTGGAGTGAGGTACAAAATGAGGGGTATATTGGTAAATGGTGGGAATAAAATTTTCCCACCAAAAGTGGATAAAAAAAATAGTGTTGGACAAATAAAAAATTTGTCAGGGGTATGTCGGTCCAAAAATATATAGTGGGGGTATATTGGTAAACAGTGGGGTACAAAATGAGGGGTATATTGGTAAATGGTGGGGCACAAAATATAGAGTGGGGGTATGTCGGTCCAAAAATATAGAGTGGGGGTATATTGGTAAATATTGGGGTACAAAATGAGGGGTATCTTGATAAATAGTGGTGAAATTTTTTTTTCACACCAAAATGACGTTAGTGTATTATATGGTAGGATTAAGCCCTATTTTGGAAAGACAATTTTAGAGTGACCAATCAAAAATTAGATAAGAGTGACACTATAAATGAATTTAAATTGTAAATAAAAGAATAAGATATGGAAGTATAAGTTTTGTTATTTTAAGGGTGAATGCTTGCATTCACACCACCATGTTATTAATTACTAAAATCGAATAATTATAAAATTGATATCTTTTTATAATCTTTTCATTTGAATAAAATATCTTTCAAATAACATTTTATTTTTTAAGAGATAAAGTGAACAAGTATTTTTCACATTTTAGCATACTAAAATATTTTTTACTTAACTATTTTTTATTTAAAATGTAAATACACTAAAATTTTCATAACTAGAGAGATCCAAATATTATTTTGAGGAAAATGTTAGCATTAGAACGGTGGCCCCTCGAACACGTAGGAAGGAAGGGACATCAAATTGAGCATGAAACGTCAGCAAAAATTATATTGTATTGGCGATTGGCTATTTCTTTAAGCTTTGTCAAGCTTTTTGCTCTTATTTATATATCCTGTAGTCGTTTCCTTTGTTCAATTTTCACTCTCTATCATTTACTCTCTCTAGTTCTTTTGTGAAAGTTATTTTGCGCTCATTCCAAATCTTCAATGGCCTTATATATACTACCAGATCTACATCTGAATCCCAAGTTGTTTTCTTTCCACACTCTGATCTTTCTCTCGCGTTCTTCAAATATTTTTCTTTTTAGGTTTTTTTTAAGCAATGCATATATCAATGGGGGCACAAGGGGTGTGCACCAACCCATTACAAAGGTAGAAGAGAGAGACACTTGGGGCCTCGTTAAAACCTACCGGAGCAAAAACCCAAAACGACTTCGGGGGAAATACAACCTCATAAACCTTGAGTCGAGTTGGGACCCTCGTGGCCTTAGATCGGCTACAATAGAGGGACGTCTTTGTTCGTATGGTATGACTTGGACTTTGGGCTAAGTTGGTACCATAGATGGGCTGGTAGCCCATCGCTGCACTGGGGTAATTTGGGTAATAGCCACGAGGCCTGCCAATTCACGCTTCTTGGCCAAAGGCCTACCTGCTGCATAGGGTTGATTGCTAGCCATTTGCAACTTTTCATGTTGAGGATCAACTGAATAACATTCACCATATACTTCCCCTAGAGTGGGTAGTGTCAAAATTACTTTGATGAGAGGATGAAAACTTAGAAGTTACCTAAGGTGGAATTATAAGTTAAGGTCTTGCTATTGCATTAATGTGTGGCTGACCCTGAGGCACATTCCCCATTGGATTAGGATTTACTTCTTGGCCAGGGTTGGCACTACCAGTCGAGTTACTGCTAGGAGTGACTATTCCGTTTTCCAATTCGCGGGCATGCATAATATGTTTAACTGTGTCACCTTGTTGTTACAAGATATGATACAAGATATGATGTATCCCCATATCAATTTGCTACCTAATGAAGGATGTGGTCGTGAACACAGATTTCTCCACTTCAACATCATGATATTTCTGAGAATTCCCTTTTTTCTGATTAGAGGGGGAATCTATTTTGCCCAAATTCTGCCCAGAACGCAGGTGCATATGCCAATGTTGGTCTAGACCAAGCAAACCAAACCTTTTGGGACATTTTCCTATCGCGTCCTACCGGGCGTACCAAATTTGTTGTGAAACTTAGAATTTAGCCGAAAGTCAGCTAATAAGTTGAACTTGTTGATTCCTTTTCTTCAAGCAATTACGTTGAGGAAGTAACTTTTTTCCTCAACTATGAGTTCTCTAACTACTCTAAAGAGTGTTCAGATTAGACCTTTATGAAGGTTTGGTTACTCTAAAGTTATACTAAGAAAATGCATAGTAAAAGAGATGTAAAAATGCTTGAAAAATATAATTTGATTGATTGTCTGTGTTCTTACAATATTTATTGTCCACGGTCACTATCCTATAGCTAACCGCAGACAAAAATGGTTAATCAGCTAAGATTAACTTCTACAACAACTGTTATTCGCTAAAACTCCTGAAAACTGCCCCACTATCTCCCTAAGATGCATTACGTGGGAGTGATCCATTATCTCTTAAATTATAGGCACCTAGACTTGACCTTTCAGTTTTCTTGCTTTGATCTTCAAGATAACTCACCAGGTGCCTCTTTGAATATTCATCCAATAGTTTCCTAGGTAGATGGATCATCAGCCAAACTCTGAAAAAAGACGTCATGCGCCAAGGAGCCTCACCCTAGGTCTATTATTCATAAAATTAAAATTTCCTACTCAGTTGACTTTTTATCGATAAAACATTCAGCTCGGCCGCGACCTCCCTTGGCTAAGCACTTAGTAAGTTTTGGGTGTGGGAGATCTATTTAAGGGGTTGACCTCTCCCAACAAATGTTTTTCCATTCACACCAGTCAGGGATCGAACACAATATCAAATGGTTAAGGGACTCAAGTATCTATCACTTGTGTCACATAATGTTGGTTAAGTGGATATTTTATTAAAACTTTAAAATATTTGAGTAAGAATTTTTTAATTGTTAAGCTTTTTAAAAAATGAAGTCTTATATATTTTGGGAAGACAATTTTAGAGTAAACCAATAAAAATACTAAAAATAAGAAATTAAATAAGATTGACACTATAAAGTGGTTTAAATTGGAAATAGAAGAATAAGATATGCAAGTATAAGTTTTGTTATTTTAGGGGTGAATGGTTGCATTCACACCACCATTTTATGATATTTTTTTTATAATCTTTCCATTTGGATAAAATATCTTTTAAATAACATTTTTATTGTTTAAGAGATAAAGTGAACAAATATCTTCTACAATATTTTCAAAAAAAATATCTTTCACATTTTGAGGAAAAAAGTTTGAAAGATGGGCCCCTTGAACACGTAGGAAGGAAGGGACATCATATACGCATGAAACGCCAGCAAAAATTATGCTGTATTGGCGATTGGCTATCTCATTCAGCGTTGCACAACTTTTTACTGTTATTTATATCCTGTTGCCGTTTCCTTTGTTCAATCTTCACTCTCTTTCATTTACCCTCTCTACTTCTTTTGTGAAAGTTATTTTGCGCTCATTCCAAATCTTCGATGGCCTCATATACTACTAGATCTGCATCTGGATCCCAAGTTTGTTTTCTTTCCACACTCCGATCTTTTCTGTTGTGCACTTCAACTCTTTTTCTTTTTAGGTTATTTGTTTGTGTGCATCGACAGATCTTATCAGAATTTAGGTCAAATTATTATCCATTATTTTATTCCTGATCAGATTGCTCAGCTCTTTTTCTTTTTAGGTGATTTATTTTTGGGCTCGGTACAATTTTTCAAAATTTAGGTCAAATTATTGTCTATTATTTTGTTTCTGACCAGATTGCAATGTGGTGTAAATGAACGCCTCACTATTCTTCTATTTGCAATCGTTTTAATCTGTAGATTCACTCCTTGTGCGATTGATTATAGTTTCTTTTAGATCTGAGATCTTTTTCTTTTGATTCATTGCATGAAAATTGAACTTTGCCTGTGTTGTTTGTAGAGGTAGATAAGTTTATTTTTTATATGTTATTGTAAATGACAAAGTTTCTTATTTTCATTTTTTGGGTGATATATCAATAATCTTTTCTTTCATGCTTAGGAACAAGATGATGAGGCAGCAACAAACTTTCAACAAACCTTGAAAGAGGAGCTTATCCAAAAGATAGAGAAAATTCAAGAGGAGCGAATGAAATTCGTTGAAGTGAGTCCAATTGGGTGGCTGATACCCCAATAACCAATCCGCAAATTGATTATTGGGGTATCATAATGGAGTCTTCCATTTTATTGCATACAAATTTCTCTGCTATTTTATCGGTGTTTTTTTTTGTGGCTTCTAGGGTGAGGGATTAATTAAGTCACTCACCAGTGTGCCACTAAAATCTACCGTAAGATATTGTGTAAAATGCTATGAATGGCTAAGATTGAATTAACCAATATTAAACCTTAACCATTGATGCAGTTTTATAATATATCCTACTGTCAATTTTAGTGGTTCATTAGTGAGAGACTTAGTTGATCCATAACTCTAGAAGCACCCGTGTTGTTGTGGGACAAGTTTTATCAATTATTGTTTGAATTTATTTCCCTCTATTTCTATACATATACAAGGTTGAGAAAGGGTTCTTGTTGTTCAACTTATTGGTTAACTTACAGTTAATCTTCATTATATGTTCTCAGGGAGAGGTTATGGAGAATGTGAAGAATCTGAAGCATCTACTTATAAACTACGAGTTAGCCCCAACAAAAGTTTCCTCATTACAGACTAGGGGAAGTACTATTCCAATGCTTTCGTCGCGAATGCAACTTCCTTTGTGTAAGTTCGGCGCTTTATCTCAAGGTTTGGGCGAAGACGACCACATAAACAAGCAAGAAGTATCATTTTCTGAAGAAATCAAGATCCCAAACATTGAAAGAGTACCTCCTTATAGATTTACAAAACATTTGGCCAAGTGTGTACAACTATAATCCCTTTTTTAAAGTATACATGCCAAGTGTTTTTGATCAATACATGTGATGTTTGTGTTATGTATTCATTCGTTTTTGAATATTTTTCCCGCAAGCAGGAATGAGATGATGGTTCGAGAGCAATCAATTGGTGGAAGAAGAAAAATATATTATGATCAAATTGAAGGTGAAACAATGTTTTGTAGTGATGATAGTGATATTGATGATTGGAAAGAGATTGAGGAAGGTAAATATGACTTCACTGAAGGTGAAGACCAAATTCTGAGGTAAGCTAAAACTGTGATGCTAGAATTGTATTTAGAACTTTTATCTTTTTGTTATGAAAGCCTTCAAAAAAATTCTTTTTTTTTTGAATATATAGGATGTTATTTGATGAACATGGTATAACTACTGAAACGTTGATTGTTATTAAGAGTTTTGTTGGGCGTAAAGATTCTGATGGGGTTCTTATATTGCCAACAGATTCAAATATTCAGGTAATATAGAATCACTTTTGGTCATCATATCATTTATGTTTATTTTTTCGTTAAGTATATTTATTAAATAAATCTTGTTTGAGCATCACCGTGAAACCACACTAGCCACCTTCTATGAAGGTTTGCAGAGGACACCCTATCATTTGCTACGAAAGATAGAGAGAAAATACATCAAAAGCATCGCAATATTTGGATACGTATTTTGAGAAACTATATTTCTCTCTTGGATAATTTTTTTCAATAAAATATGTAGGAGAGGTATAATTATCTCAAGGAACAGGAAGAGCAAAAAAAAGAAGAAGAAGGTGTAGAACGTGGATATCATACTAGCATATGTTTGGATGGAAGTTTGAATGATGCTTTAGATATTTTTGACCACTTTTTCTGTCGTCGATGTCTGGTAATTATTAAAAATTATCCTTTAAAATTTTTATTACCACCTTGGTGTCTAATATGATTTTATGTCTATGATTTTGGAATTTTCTTCTGCAGATTTATGACTGTCGTTTGCACGGTTGTTCTCAACCAATAATAACTCCTGTAAGAAACAATGGTGTAAGTTATTTTCTAAACATATGCTTCTATTGATAAAAAATAATTTAATTTGATGGTTTACTTCATAGGTTGAGAAACAACCAATTTATTCTGAACCTGAAGGTGAAAGAAAACCATGCAGTGATCATTGTTACCTTATGGTATTATTCTTCTTCTCATTTCTTTCATATTTTATGTAATGTTTATAAATTGATCCCAAAGTCGGGGAAAATATAAAATTTCTATTTGTTTCAAGTTTAAAATATAAAAAATGGTATATTTTATATTTGAACATATTTATTTATTTTCTAGAGTAGTATACTGAAAAAAAAAATGACGGCATCTCTATAATAAGTTTTTTTTTTGACAAAAACTATAATAAGTTATTTTATACATAGCAAAGTGGATCCTTTCAAGTGACATTATGGTACAGTTGAATCTCAAACATCAATTATATAAGACAAAAAGTGAATAAGAAATATTAAAACATTTAAATAAGAGGTTGAAGGGCTTAGATTGAATGATGTAACAAATGAGGTAGAGTTGATGCAATAGCTACGCCTTATCCATATTTTATATGTGTTTGATTGGAAAAATATGTCATTGTCAATTGGTCTCTATTTTATTTTTCTTGCAGCCAAAGGATGTCACAAATGAGGTAGAATCGATGCAATTGTCCAACTCATTGGAAGGGAAAGTTGATGAGATGCCAACTTGGAAACCTTTGGAGAAAGATCTATATTTGAAGGGAGTTGAAATTTTTGGAAGAAACAGGTATCGATCTTTATGATTTTTCTGGTATAAACTTCGTATTATGTTGAGAAATGGTAAGATGATATTAAACTTATTTTATAATATAATAACTTGTGGCATTGTTCCTTAGGTGTAGCTTAGGTGGTTGAACATTTGAACAAAATCATATTAAGAAATTGTTTAATAAATTATGATACAAGAGTTGTTTATAAATTGTTTCGATCGTCCAAAAGGAAGCGAGGATAATATAAGAACAACTTCTGTGTTGTACGTTCCCATAAGTTATCTTAGAGAGTTTGTATTTTTTTTTAAAAAAAAAAGCAAAAGATCGTATGTTTAATATTTCAAAATCGTGACACTGAAAAAGTGTCTTAACCCATATACAAAGAACCAACAGCAAAAGAACTACTTTTTGCTTAGTCGACACAATACTGAGGCTACATTCCATTCAAAATACAAGCAATGTGTCCACTTGATCTAGCCAAAAACCACTACCAAGAAAGGGATTTGATCCTGTGGACAATTAAGTCACAATCAGGCGGTTTGGCTTGGAAAATGCACTCATTTCTCATCTCCCAGGGTGCCTACATGACGGAGTGCCAAATCAGACTCAACCCCCCTACTCTTTTCCTCTGACCAAAATCACAAAAGGCTGAAAAGGCATCAGAAATTAGCATACCAAACCCTGTGGGTGAAAGGACACCGTAGAAATAAATGTAAGGAATATTCCTCCAGATCCCCATGAAGCACGCACGAGGCGAGGGAAGGCTTCAGAATAACTCTTTGACGAACAAAGTTCAACCGAGTCAGGACTCTATCTAGTAGAAGCTTCCAAGAGAAAGCAATAATCTTTGGAGGAGTAAAACTCTGCTACATCCTACCCAGGGTCACCACCTGATCATCAGAATAGCCAACAACTGTAGAAGATGCCTCAAGCAACCACACATATGCCGAACAAACCAAATACAATCCGGACTCATCTCCCTCCACACCCAGCCATCATAATCTCTCTACAAACAAATCAGAAGGATGACCTACAGAAGGTCTCTATCTAGAGCCTCCTCCCACACAAAAAACCTATGACGCCACAAAATTCTCCAGCTCCACTGCCCATCCATGCAGTTACCAATGTCCATGACACGATCCTCCTAAACACCTGATACCATGAATGATCTTGGTAACACCCTACTAAGAGGTTGTGTCCCCACCCAAATGTCATGCCAAAATAACGTCGACTCCCCATTACCCACTCTTCTGTCAATCCTATCACCAAACCAATCATCATATGCACCTTGAGTCTTACCGAGAAGGCCATATACTTCCACCAAGTTGATGCAAACCTTTGAGGACAACAACCGGGTCCTCCTAACAGCCTGGCCATACTTAGCTATCATGACCTCACACCATAGCGAAGAATTCTCTACTAACAACCTCCACCGCCACTTACCCAACAAGCTTATATTGAAGGCTTTGATATCCTTAACCACGAGACCACCTCTTTGTTTTGGCTTCACACTTCTGACCATCAAACCCATGTGATTTTCTTCCTATCCAAGCATCTTCCCCATAGGAAATCTCCCTGCAGTCAAACCATTTTCTTCCACACACCACTTGGCATCTTCATATCAGAAATGAAGAAGATTGGTATACTATTAAGAGCTGAATTCAACAACACAATCCTCCCCCCAAAGGTAATGAACCTATTCCTCCAAGAACGAATCCTACTACTCAAAACTCCCAACATCGGCTCCCACGTGGACTTCCTCCTCGGATTAGCACAAGTACTTAAATGGCAACACCCCACGCATGCAATGAAGAAAATTACCTTTTGCCGTCGAAAGAAATGGATGACTCATATTCAAACCCACAATGCCACTCTTGGCAAAATCAACCTTCAAACCTGAAGTCAGCTCAAAGCACCAAAGAAATGCTTTCATGGTCCACAATCTCTGCACTGTAGCCTTCCCTATAAGATGTGTATCATCGGCATATTGTAAATGAGGAAACCAATCTCAAGTCCCTCAATGAGAAGCCTCTGAAAATTCCCACCTCATCCGATTGTCTAATCAACCCACTCAAAACCCTAAGCTATCAAGAGAAATAAAAAAGTGGCCAAGGGGTCTCATTGCTTCAATCCCGTCCTAATCTGAATCTTTTGTGTTGGGAAACCATTAACCAAAACTGGAAGACTTCCTGAGCATACACATGCACGCATCCATCTCATCCACCTAACATCAAACCCAAATCTCTGTAGCATATAATCGAGGAATCCCTAACTAACAGAGTTATAAGCTTTCTCAAAATCCAATTTGAAGATCAAACTACTCCATCCATTATCATTCTAGCCTTAATAAAGGCCGATTGGCAAATAGAAATCAAGGAATCCATCGCACAGGCCAACCTCGCATCCAAGAACTTAGCCACCATCTTATACAAGCACCCAAGAAGAGATATAGGGAGGTAATCACCCAAAGAGAAAGAACAATCCACCTTTGGAAATAAGGCTAAAAAATATGAAGAGAAAGACTTAGGGAGCTCACCATTATAATAGAACTCGTCGAAGAGAATCCCCACCTCTTCCTTAATTACGGGCCAAAGTGCTTTAATGAAAGAGAAGTTTGAAACCTTCGAGACCCAAACTTTTTCTCCCATCACATCTCAACACAGCCTGCTCAATCTCATCCATAGAGAATCGACCCGAAAGGCCACACACCTGAGCCAAACAGAGGACATGGAATACAATCCCACCCTAAGTTAGTTTTATAAACTCTTCCAAACATTTGAACAGTGCCTATATCATAAGATAAGTTCTTCCAACGTTCCCTTAGAGGTCACATGTTTAAGTCATGGAACCAATCTTTTCTAGATGTAATGTAAGGCTTCTTGTATAATTTCCACTCAACATTTTTTATTCCCCTAGAAGTTTATTCTTCCAATAACTATAGTGATAAATCAAATTTTAAAACATTTGGATTTGAAATATCTTGATGGTTGATTATCCTGCATGTGATATGCAGGGGTGTTCAAAATCGAACTAAACCAATAGGGAGACCGCAAACTAAACCAAACCGAAAACCGCAAAAAACCGCTTTTGATCGGTTTTGTTCGGTTCTTTTTTTCAATGCACTGCGCGGTTCAGTTCGGTTCGGTTCGCGGTTTTGATTTGTGAAACCGAACCAAACCAAACCGCAAGTAACACTAAGGCTTGTTGATTTACAACCTTCCTTACTAACTTACTAACCCAAATACAACTACAACCCAACTCTCACTCACTTACTAGCCCAAATCCAATTAATTCTTTGACTCACTTACAAACAATCCATATTGTTATGCTATATTTAAAAATTACAACAAAATATTTAATTCAAATTCTTTTAAACATTGTCTTAGCTATTTGAAAAAAATTAAAAGAGAGTGATTTATATACTACATATATATTTGAGTAGATTTTTTTTTAAAGATCTATGTTAGCCTTTTTTATGTTAGTTAATTTTAACTCCGATTTAAATAATTTTTGTCTTGGAAAAAACCGAACCAACCGAACCAATCCAAACCGCATTGGTTTGGTTTGGTTTTGGTTCGGTTTACTTTGGGAAGCCAACCGAACCAAACCAAACCGCATGTAATTTTACCTTGCGGTTCGGTTCACTGATATGTATAACTAACCAAATGAATAAACCTAAAAAACTAAAGTAGAAGAGTATGGTCTCCATTCCCCAAATGGGGTGAGCTAGATGTACCGCTTTGGCGTTTTGGCTTGTTGTCTTGTATGTTTTTCTTTGTAGTTGGTCCTTGATGAGGCCTCTCCCCGATTGAGTCTTTCCCTTTGTGTATAGGTTTTTTGTGTTCCTTAATATATATATTATCTTATATATATTTTGGCTCATCTGCAACCCATGCTCTACAGTTGCCTAATATATCGAAACTTGCTCGCTGGATTGAAGACTTGCATGGAAGTAGCTACTTACATGCATGCAGAAATGTTGTCTCTGGCACCCCATAGACCCATGGGTGACGGTGGAAATTTTGGGACATACTACATAGTAAGCATCATAAAAATTTATTTCCCTATATTTTCAGTTTTTCCATAGGCTTGAATTGTCTTGCTCAAACTATTTCGGTTGTTTGATGAATATGAGATGGATATTTTTTTGATATGTCGTGTAAGATGTAATGGAATTTATTAAATTAAATGAGGAAGATTATATGTTCTAAAATATTTTTCCCACATATGAAAATCATCATAAACATCACGAGTTAATAAAAATTGAATTCTTATTCCCTTTGATTATAGGAATTTTCTATATTTTATATTTTATGTATCAGTTTTCTATTTAGATAGCATCAAATCACTTTTCAATATGAGTTGTTTTGGTAGGACTATGAAATTCCATCCAGTTCACGAAAAAGGAGAAAGGGAAAATCTAGGAAGTTCAGATTTTCTTCGAAGCCTACTGGGCTCCCACCTTCGTTGCAAATATTTGGCGATCGGAATAACAATCGTCGGCAGTATACACCTTGTGGATGCGTAGGAATATGTAAAAAGGAATGTCCTTGTTTTCTTAACAAATTTTGTTGTGAAAAATATTGCGGGTATGTCACTTATCATTTATTTGTGTTCCTTTTTCTAGTAAAGAGAAACGATTAAATTTTCAAATTGATCAATTAGCCTTTCTACCTTCAGGTGTTCGAAGATCTGCAAAAATCGATTTAGAGGATGTCAGTGTTCTAAGAGTCAGTGTAAAAGTCGTCAATGTCCATGTTTTGCAGCATCACGAGAATGTGACCCTGATGTTTGTCGAAATTGTTGGATTAGGTAATGATCATTTGTTGTTAACTAGATTGTGTTTCCTCAAAAAAAAAATTGTTCTTTTTTTTTTTACATGTATTGAGTTTCACTACACCCTCTTGTAACAAAAAGGTTACACTACACATGTTGAGAAAATCTAAATATGACATTTCTATAAACAGTTGTGGCGATGGTTCGCTAGGGGAGCCGACTCCTCATCGTGAACAAGGTCAATGTGCAAATATGAAGATTCTTTTAAGGCAAAAACAAAGGGTAGTGATTATCTTTCCCTTTCACTTATAAACACGTATATATATATATTAGTCAATGCAAAAGTGGCTTATATATTTATTTATTCTTATTTCTATATTTCCCAGATTCTTTTGGCCAAGTCTGATATTGCTGGATGGGGAGCCTTTTTAAAGGTTGAGATATTTGTGCTTGTTTGTTCACTAATAATGTCCAAATACATTCTTGTCACTAACTGTTAATTCATTTCAGAATCCCGTTAACAAAAATGATTACATAGGAGAGTACACTGGTGAGATAATCACTCATGCAGAAGCAGATAAGCGTGGAAAATTATATGAGCGCCTAAATCGCTCTTTCCTTTTCAACTTGAATGATAAGGCAAGTGTATCATATCACATATTATATCAACTACATTTTTCCTCTTAATATGGTATATTATAATTAACCTATTCTCCATTCTTTTTTTTTTGCAGTATGTTATAGATTCCTTTAGGAAAGGAAACAAGTTAAAATATGTAAACCACTCCTTTCAACCCAATTGTCATGCAAAGGTTAGTATGAAAACTTGTTTTTGGGAGATATATATGAAACCTACTATTTTTTTTTTCTTTCTCAATTATGGCTATTCATAATAATTGACATTTTGTATTGGCAATATAGATTCTACTTGTTGCTGGAGATCATCGAGTGGGAATATATGCCAGGGAACGCATTGAAGCTGGCGAGGAGCTTTCCTATGATTATAATTATTCACCAGAAATTTGCCCATCATGGTTTCGAGAACTCTTAGAAGAAAATTCAAATGATGAATCAGGGTCTTCTCATGGCAAAGGCAAGAAACACCAATCCAAAAAATAAGGCATGATGTACTTTATATTCTCTCCATAAACAAGTTTTGACATCATAGGCTATCGATGGTGTTGATGGAATTAATGTTTTTATTGTTTTTAAGTACTCGATACTAAATTTGAAACTTTCATGAATGTCATATTTGTTACCATTTCAGATGGAATACTTAGTTTTAATTGCATACTGTAGAACATTTAAAAGAAAATATTTTGTTGTGTGATTAGCTAGAGCATCTAAGGTTGTTTCCTTTATATATATAGAACCATGCAAAATAGGCACTTCCAATGGGGAGTGAATTTTTTGAGTGCTTTTTTTTTTTTAGATAAGCAATGCTTCCATTGAAGGGAGCCTTGAGAGTGCCCAACCCTTACAATAAAAACGGAAAAGTTAAAGGAAGGAGGCCTCTCTCAAAACCTCACCGAGCCAAAACCCATTGGAAAAAGACTGGCGAGAAAAAAAGAGTACCTCACGCAATAAGCACAATGATGACTAACTCACTTTGTTTCTCCCCTCACTAGTAAAAAAAGAGGATTTAAAGTCGGATATTTTGGACATTCAAAGTCGGATGTGCATCCGACTTCTATTAAGCGACTTAGAAAGTTTGAAATTTTAAAGTCGGATGGGCATCCGACTTTAAAAAGCGGTTTTAAAGTCGGATAAATTCAATAATCCGACTTTAAAAGGCGATTTTAAAGTCGGATAAATTCAATAATCCGACTTGAAAAGTTTTATTGTAACATGTTATGATCTTCGGAACACATTTAAAGTCGGATTAAGAAGGATATCCGACTTTAAAAAGTCTTATTTTAAGTCGGATATAAGCATCAGTATAAAAAGAATATCCGACTTTAAAAGTACTTTTTTTCGTTTTAATTATTTTTTGATCCCTAAATTCCAAATTAAATTTGATTACGAATCATATGGGTTACATTCACATGATCTATAAATAACTTCAAAAATAAGAAGAAATTAAAATTTTGCTCTAATGAGCAAGCAAATAAAATAATTTTGCAGGTGAAACTATTCTGCTCTGCTGATGCTTACCAATTGAGATTCAGAATATGCATATCAAATGGTTGAACACACAAACAATCTATACTCAAGTTCAATGTCAGCCGTTAACACAAAATTGATAAAACGAAATTAATTTCTCTTGAAAGTCATAAGTAATATCAAGGTATTATTGTAATTTAAGAACCCAACTCTAAACAGGAACACAATAAATAACCAATTTCTAGCTTCAATATCAAAGCATCTGATCTGAAAAAATAACACATCAAATCATCCTTCAGGAATAAACCTAGCCTCTCCAATGAGTTCTCAAAATGAAGTTTATCCAATCTCTCCTTTGCATATTTGTATTCATTTCTTCCACCCAAGGCCTTATAAGATAGTGTGCACCCACTCAACCTCTCTAGTTCTTTCACAGCCACCGAATTATCTTCAACAATGTGAATAGTTCTTTTCACCTAAAAAAGGAATTAGAGTGAAAATTCAATGTGATAATCATATAACATTTAAGTTACAAAATACATATAACACGTTAACAAAACCTTTTCTATTGCGGCTCATGTGACTTCTCTTTCCTTTCCTATTCGTTTCCTCAAGGCTTCATCACCCTCCTTGCTTGCAGATTGAGCATTTTTCATTTGGGCTTCAATCCTTGCTCTCTCTTTTAACACATCATATTGGGAACAAGGATGGTAAACATAAACGGGACACATCAATTGCAAGAAGCAAGAACTTGCTTAGAAGGGTTAACGAAATTGGTAAAATAGAACAGAGGCAAATAATCCTAATAATGAGCAATCGAAGATTAACATGAGTATGGAGATGTTCTCATTTTTAACCAAATTAAATTGTTTGACAAGTAAAAGAGATAACATTCACCTTCACATTTGCATCCTTGCCAATCTCTCTTTTTCAAGTCGCAAATTTAGAGGATCACCTAAACAGAGCAATGAAAATATATTAGTAAGCGCACACTTTGCATTTCAAAGCGTAAGAGGAGGAGAAAGCCTTACATGATAAAGAAGTGTCTTATGTTGTGCTTTCAAGATGGTATCGCAAAGCGGGTTTTGAGCATAGCAAAGACGAAGAGCCTTTTAGGTGACAAACAGACAGGGAAGAAGCAGGGTGCTCCACACTAAAGCATAAAAAGCGATTATTACTAATTATCAAACAAGTTCCCATTGCATAAAGCAATGAATAAATGAAGCCTAAAATAGATAGAAGTCGACCTTCCCTGGATGAGGCATCGTAGTAAACTTTGCATGCGAGAGTGGGACATGCATGTTCACTTTCTAAAGAGCTTACTGACCCCCTTTATATACCAACACGAAGTATACAAATCGTGATAACGTAAGTAGGTAGTACATAATATATCGAAATCAATATTCTTCTCACCATCGTAAGCGGGGATCGATTTCCTCTGCAAAGGTGATCTACATTTAGTCTGGCGACTCTGCTAATGGATATAAAGTTTATTATTAGATTTGCAAGTAATAGGACTTCCTTAAAGATGCAAACAAATTTTGCTAATGATTTATTATTACACACCTGTTTAAAAGCAACAGCACCACACACAGTTGGGTCCCTTTCTTTAGATCCTTCAAAAGATACATAAAAGTTAAAGCACAAATATAAGCCTATTAGGCAACAAACGTTACACAAAACACATGCAACCACAAGATTGTCTAGCTAGTGATAAAGCACTAAAAGTTAAAGCTGTTAGAAATTACACAATAGCATGCCATGTCACCATGAATACTACACTTGCACACAACAAGACTCAATGAAGGAGATGCCTATAGAATACATTTTCTTTGCCTATAGAATACATAACTATTAGTTCTTCTACAGGGCCACAAAATGCATCATACCTTTGATGTAGTCCTTCACAACTGGTTTGCAAGGAATGTGAGATAGTTTAGCTACCTCCACCTATGAGCAAAACATTGTGTTATGATAGATGGGATCTTTTTGTCGAGGACTTTTTATGTTGGGATTGTGTCCCATTACAACTTTTCTGCCACAGTTTCCTTAACTATTCAGTCCACTCTTTTCCCATGCTCTTCCTCACAATTCCATCTTTTATGCATGTCTTTCCATTTCTTTGTCAAACACCATGTTGAGATCCTTTGCCATCAAGTGAACATCATTCTTCGGGAGGATTATATGTCATGGCATTTTGAAAGCGTCAATCGACATCACCGCAAACTCCTCCTTGCTTGAATAAATATTTTTCTCCACTGGATTTAATCGTGCCTAAATCCATGGGATTTGATATGATTGTAAAATAATCTGGAATTTTCAAAGCTACGAGGATCCATCGGCTTACTAAACACCTGACCATAGTCATGAGACATTAAACCCTTAAGGATTGTCGAACAACTGCTGCGACCACTTTCCGATCAATCCTCTACCTTTCCCCTTCTTCCTCTAGGCGCGGTGACCAATTCCTCTCACCCACCTACCATTTTGATATGTCAACTAAAATAGAACAACACAACCTCAAATTAGAGAGAGGGAATCGTTTTTATAGCAACAAGAAACAAAAAGAAGAGTGGTACTTTACCTTTCAGAACCAAAAGAAAGAGATCGAGCAATGCGGGAAGATGGAAACAAAGAGGAGATGACGACAGCAGAGAGGAGAGAACGCAGGAGCTTAGCGGAGAGAGCAGGGCGAGAGAGATGGGCGCACGCGAGAGAGAGCGGAGGAAGATGGTGGCTTAGGGTTTCAAAAGTGAAAGAGTGAGACGAGAGAAGAAGCGCGACTGAGAGAGAGCGGAGGAAGATGGAAACCTCTCAGTCATTTTTTCTTTATAAGCATTCAGTATTATAAAGACGGATGTAATTTTTCATCCGACTTTAAAGTTGAGAGGCTGAAATTTTTTCCCACGTTTATTACAAAATTGCCACCGCGTCCGTATTTTAAGTCGGATATGTAGGCATCCGACTTAAATATACCCATTCTTTTCCTATTTTTTCACTAGTGCCTTCTAAAAAACACATAAACACCAAGCGTACATTACAATTATTACAACATATCCAAACATCCCATTGGGCAGCTATACCAGTCTGACCAATTCACCCTGCAGTTCCTGCCCCTCCTTGCCTTGAACCAGCTCCACGCCACATCCTTAACTCTTGCTATTATACCATTCACAGATATCACCTCCCCTTTGAATATAACTCCGTTCCGTGCTAACCAAACAGTCCAAATAACCGCTATCCAAATAAGATGTCTGACCCTGCTGCGTTTTTTGCCTTTCACATACTTCCCAAAATCCATAAAATGGTTGACAATATTTTCCACATCACCCACCACAACCCCCATCCAAGCATAAATTCTCTCCCAAATTAATTTAACAACCCAACATGACATAAATAAATGTTACAGTAGTTTCCATTTCCTATTGCATAATACACAATTTATTTCATTTGATGACTGAATTATACCTCTCTTATGAAGCTCAAACCGAGTAGCAACCCGATGCAACAACACCTTCCACGCGAAGATTTGAATTTTGGACGGGACGTCACATTTTCAAACCAATTTACAAGCCTCAGCTGTCACGGCCAGCAGTAAATCCGATCCAGCTGCAGAAAAATTTAACAGTGTTTCGTAACACTTCTTGACCGTGAAAAACGCATCGTGAGTCGGGACCCAAAACCATCGTCACACGCCCTTCTTTGAGGCAAGAAGACGATTTGCATTCATTGCTGCAAATTCTCCAATTCATCAAATCGTGGCTAAGATTGTGGTATTGTGCAGCAGCGAATTCTTGTCCCAATTCCAATTCCAGCGCCATCCCGAGATCGTCCAATAACCGTGTTCCTCTACCGTAGCTTCCTTGGACCTGCAGCAAGCAAATAATTTCGGGAATAAGTCAGCTAATTTGTCTCTTCCAATCCACTCATCTCTCCAAAACTTTGTGATGTTCCCCTTTCCCAATTTTATTTTCACCAAACCGCTAAACCAATCTTCTTGTAAATTAAACTCCTCTCCAAGGAGGCATAAATCCCTCCACCATAATGACTTCTTTTCCCACCCTCTCCTACTCTCAACAATTTCCGGCCACCTTCCCTCTAACCCGTATCTCTCCACCAACACCTCCTTCCAAATAGGATTGCCTTCCTCCACCAAAACTCTCCACCTCCATTTAGCCAATAAAGCTACGTTGAACACTTCTAAGTTTTTAATTCCCAACCCACCTTTATCTTTCGGTAAGCAAATTGTTTCCCACTTCACCCATGCCAACTTCCTATTATCTTCATCACCACCCCATAGAAATCTTCTTTGTAGCTTGATTATCTCTGAAATAACCTTCTTAGGTGCTTTGTAGAAAGAAAATAAATATAACGGGAGAGAGGCAAGCACCGAGCTTATAAGCGCAACACGTCCTCCAATTGATAGTTGTTTACTCCTCCAACTAGACAACCTCACCTTTATAGAGTCTAAGGTTGGTTTCCATGTGCTCACCCGCCTTGGGTTCGCGCCCACCGGTACCCCCAAGAACTTAAACGGGACCGAACCCACCTTGCATGCTAAGAAGTGTGATATCCCTTCTAAGGCCCTCTCATCTATATTCAGCCCAATGACACTGCTTTTTGCAAAGTTGACTTTTAATCCCGAGACCATCTCAAAACTCCTTAGAATTGCTTTCCAACATCCAATACTCTTGTCTCCCCCATCACAAAATAGGATTGTGTCATCTGCGAATTGCAAGACCTCAACCGATCTAGCGTTGTTTACACTATATCCTTTGAGGTTGCCCGATTCAACTCCTTTTCTTACCAAACCTGCCAGCCCTTCAGCCACAACCAAGAATAGAAAGGGTGCAAGCAGATCCCCTTGTTTCAACCCTTTCTGTGTCGTGAATTCTTCTGTTGGACTCCCGTTGACCAATACTGAAATAGAGTTAGATGAAACACACGTACGCATCCATTTCCTCCACTTACCCCCAAAACCAAGTCTTTCCAGCATGTAGTCCATTAAAGGACTCTCTCTACCTTTATATGGACTCCATCCTAAATGATGAATTTTTTGTTGTAAATGTAATGATGTATAGTTATTTATGTGATCATTTAAAAGCGTCATGTGTACACGTGGGGCTCAATTAAGCACTCAGAAGAGGAGTGATCCATTTTAAATGGTCTTATCAATTTGTATTTGAAATCAATCAGGTTTATAAAAGATGAGACTACTATGAGTCTAAGAGATGAACGTATCAAACGCGCCAACCTATCTTCCATTGAAAACTTGGGGTACTATGGTTTCAATTGGATCCCAAGTAATAGAGCCAAATAAATCAATTACTCAGTTCAGGACATGAAATAGATTTGCTGGTCAACCATCTTAGTTATGATTTTGTTGTGTTCTTATTAATTCAGGAAAACGCTTGCTCAAGGAAGTTCTTCTATAAGTACAATCCTTGGTACAACTTTGTTAAGCAAGCAATAAAGTAAGTCCACTTTCATCATACAAAGTTGGGATTTTATATCACCCTCGCAAAAGTTCTATGAAAATTTCATCTATAATAGTGCTTAAGAAGCGCTACAATAGGTTAAGTATTCTAAAATAGCAAAAAAAATTATAGCGTTTATAAGTGCTACTAAAGGGACAAATAAGCGCTATATAGAGGTCTCTTTTGCGTAGTATCTTAGGATTAGAATTGATTAGGAATTGATTAGAGATACTATGACATAATCTGCAAAATAATTTGTGCAATTTGTTTCGTGTTAAATGATAATGGCAATATGAATAACCAACTTAATTGGTTGCCTCTTTAAACCCGCAAAATATTTTTCTATAAAATAATAGATTAGATCAACTTAGATAACCTATTAGAAATCATGTTAATCGATTAGAGGAGATGACCTAATCGATTAAATAGAAATTTATGACCTAAAGAGAGTCCTAAACTAGTTAACTAATTGAGTCTTGTGTGTTAACTAGTTAGAATTCAAGCTAACCAATTAGTCTAACCGATTAGGTGGTCCATAAAGTCATAAACATCTAAGTAATGATCTTTTAATTTCTTAATGGATTAGTTGGATGTTCTGATACATATAATGACTTATTTATATGGTGCTCTTAGGCTAGTACTGGTTCTAATTTGTTGATATTTTTTTTATAAAGCTTAGGTTTAGATCCCCAAATACAAGTACATTATATTCCTTTATGACTTTTTTTTTGACAAAATTGACTGATTCCATTGAAAATGGACGAGGCCAAAACCATTACAATCAAAGCGAATTTGCCACATAAGCCCAAGGCAAGCACCAACCCAATCAACTAAAGCAATAACAAGATAAACAAAGGTCATTGTTTTTTCCACACCCCTCTCTACTCACCACACCCTATAACCCCAAAAGACCATTAATGAAATCAGCACTCCATATTTTTTTCTAAAATATACGATGGTTCGGACGAAGGTAACCGATCCTGTTCGGAATAAAAGAACCGACGCTTATATATTTTTCACACACCCCCTGTTGTGTGAATATTAGATTGTTAGGCTAATACCAACCGAACCGGTTCGGATATGTGCAACCAAACATGGTTTTTTAAGGTTCGGATCAATTCCCCCTCACGCTGTCCAAATCAAAATCCTTTAAATTAGCAAGGCTCCCTCACGCTGTCCAATCTAAAAATTATGTGCGCTGAATTTGAAACTTCCTTTAATCTGGCTATGGTGGTTGGTTGATGCAATAGTGATGGGAACTGAATGTTTGGACAGCGAATAAGTTTGGGTCAAATTGAAGAAGGGAACTTTGACATTTGAAGAAGAAAAGGAAAGGAATAACAGAGATTGACAGTTTGGGCCATTTGAAGAATTAAATTGGAATAACAGATATTGACATCAAAATTGGAATTATAGGATTACTGAAATGCAAAAAAGAAAATGCGAGAGAGAGATACCGTGTTCGGTAAATTACAACTCAACCAGTTCGGTGTCTAGCGACCGAACCAGTTCGGAGACTGACAATCGAATCATCATGCATGGTCAACAAAAAAGGGATTTAAGACGATTATGATATGACCGTGGGAACAATTAAGGAAGAGAAGCGGGTGGTTAGAGTCCCAGACCCAGTTACCGATGAGGGATACAAAGGAGGCAAGGGTAGCGACAGAGTGGGCTACGGAATTTCCTTCACAGGCTAGGCTACCTAGATAAAGTAAAAGCATCAATAATTCAAAAACAAAAAATGTCTTCAATAATAAATACCTCTAATTTCTTCCTTTTTGTTATTTCCCATTCAACATTCCTTCCACAAGTATCATCTATCTAGTTGTCTGACTCAAATATCACTGATTGCTACCGAGGACCATGGCATTAAAACTGAAGGCTTCAGTAGTGAGAGGTGAAGTAGCGAAGACTCTCTTGAAAGATATTGTAAATAAGGTACCATACCATGCATGTTCATCCGTGCATGCATAACCTTTACTAGATGTTTTATCAAAAGCCACATCATATCTGACTTGATCTTGAGGTATGGACTGGAGGGTGAGGAGACCTACAAATATTCTTTTATTTGTTTATATATTTAACTTTGGATTTAGAGAATTCAAGGGGGGGAAAGAAACGTAGAGGGTTTCTTTAGCAATGAAGGGGTGGGGAAAGTAGTGAAATGGCTTTTTTGGAATCAAAATAGTGGCCCAAATGTTCTTAACTAGACGGATACACAGCCATATGTTCTTTACTAGACGGACTTTGCTTTTCCCACGCTCCCTCTTACTCAAAACACACCCCATAAGGGTGTAAAAATACCAAAAGACCAGTCAAAACGTCTTTTTTTTCAAAAAAAATTACGTGTTCGAACACGGGCCTTCGAACAGGTTCGAACAAGACCGTTCGAGTGTGCTAAAATCTGCGTCACACCTCCTGGGCGTTTTTTCACCTGTTCGCATAAGTCTCTCGAACCTGTTCGAATGGTGTTGTTCGAACCAGTGTGGCAGAATGACAGACTATGTTTGGTTGTTTAGTTTGTTGCATATGGTTGTTTCTAACCTTTCATTTCCTGTTAATTTTTTGTAATGACAATAAATTTGCGCAACATCAATCACTCATCGGAAAAAGACTTAAATATAAAACGTAAAGGGAATATCCATTTAAAAAATCGAATGAAACAAAGTACTGAAATTATACAAAACTTCCAAACAAATATCCCCCTAATACATAAGCCTATTGGGTGTTGCCCCCTCCTATTATACACATTGCTGAACCTCCTCCTAAACCGAGCGAAAGTGGTTGAAGCGACCTCTTGATGCTTCAAAGACGCTCCTGCTTGGCTCTGGGACATTATCATTGATGGTCCCATCCATCTCATCCACCAAATCCAGCAGCTCTGGTAGCATGCATCTGTCAAGCAAATAACATAACATTATTTAAATAAGTAGAAGATTAAGAAACTTATTACTGCAATTAACATAAAAAACACGTACCACACTAACATCAGGCTCATCCACAAGCTCTACATAATGCTGAGGGAAGAGGAAGGGATGTGATACCCTGGAAAACCATGGGAAGTAGCCCGACACCGTGTTTGAGGAGTACGACACACAGGGAGGCCCCCGCTACTAACTAGACCCTTACTATAGCACTTGGCCCATGTTGTACAACCCCCCCTCTACTCACTAGACACCCCTTACCACCCTTTATTCCCAAAATACCCCTGAATTTAAAACTTTTTTTAAAACATTACGTACGGTTCGACCGTGCGTGCGCCGAACCTGTTAAGTGTGGTTCGACCATGCGTGTGTCGAACCAGTTCACACTTGGCAGGGTCGACCCTCCCTGATTGTTGCTAGATGCTGAGTTGTTTAATTACAACTGATTTTTAACGATTCGATTTATTCTTTGCTAACACTAGTATGACTAACACTAGTTGTTTAATTTTAAGCGATTTTTGATCGCGAACGTGGCGTCAGTAATTGTCAATGTGACGTGTCATCCATTAAATGACGTGGCAAAAAACATTTTATTTAATTGATAAAAGCATAAAACATAAATTAACAAAAGACTAAAAACATTAAAATCAATAAAACAATTAAAATATTTAAATGATTTGAGAAACAAAATATGAAAAGCAAATAACAAAATCAGATTGAATTACAAAGTTAGAATTAGAAATAAAAATAGAGAAGAAAGTTGGAAGAAGAGAGTGAGAAGAACCTTGGAACGCAACGAACAAAGGAAATCGTAGAAAAGAAGGAACGAAGTCAAAATCTAAGCAAATGGAAGCATAAACGAAGCTAGACAGGGGAGAATTGCAATGCGGTTTCACCTTTTGAAGGTAAGAAGTTCTGGAAAGGTCTGCCATTGTTAGGGTTCAATATTTACTGCATGTTCTTGTTGTTGTTTAGGTTGAATGTGTGGGCTTTCTCTATTTCTCGATTTGTTTAGGTTGATGTTGTATGTTTGGTTTTGAATGTGTGGGGTTGTGTTAGGTTGCTTAAGTTTAGTGTAGGGTTTCAGGATGTGCTACATGTTCCCACACTCTCACAATCTAATATATGTTCGTAAACTCACGTGCGATCTTAACTGTAAAGTAACCTTTTTCGCTTCTCATTGTGTTTTTCAGGATCTTACCATGGGGAAGACAACGGGAGTTGTTAAGGAAAATGGAGGGTTATACTATTTTTCTGATGAACAAGATGATTCGAAGGTGTGAGCTTTCTGCTTCCAAACTGTGCCTTCTGAGTCCTCTCATTCTGCCGCACAAACTTGCTTCTGTACAAGCATCTTGGTTATCATCAATTCTCTTTGATTAAGTCTACGTTCCCTTCCTTGTTCTGACATCATTTAGTTGAGTCTTTTAAATTGAAGTTTGTGAGTTAGCTAAGCATCATTAGGTCTCTTATACTCCTAGCTAGTTTCAATCAAAGTACTATTCATTTGTGGGAACCTCCTTACTTAGAGGAGTAAGAAGCAAAAAGTAGTGGCTTAATTAATGAAGCGTTGAGGCTGAGTTTAGAGCTTTGACACGAGGAATCTGTGAAATACTATGGGTGAAAATTGTACTAAATTACTAGAAGATAGAATGTGAAGGGACTATGAAGTTATTTTGCGACAACAAATTAGCTATCAGCATTGCACACAATCTCGTTCAACATGATAGAATAAACACATAGAATTAGACTGCCACTTTAATAAGGAAAAACTAGACAGTCGTTTAATAATTATAGTTTACATTCCTTCTCGACATCAACTGGTAGATGTGTTAACAAAGGATTTGTCAACACAATATGTCAACCAATTTACTTGCAAGCTGGAAATGAGATATTCATTCACTAGCTTGAATGAGATGTTGTTAATAATAGATTTATTTGTAAATATGTATCTGGCTCACTAAGTTTATATTTATAATAGTCTATTTTAATGTATTAGCAATTGTACTCGATGAATAACAGAAATATAATATATTTTTCCATACCAACCTATAACATACACAAACACAAAATGGACTTAGATTCAGTGCAGTCAACATTGTCTTTCTCTCTCAACTTCAATTTTTAATTTCATTTGAAATAAAAATAATTAAGGGTCGGGATTTTATCTTAAAGCAATTCAATAGTGATGGATTAAGTGACTGCATGACTGGACCATAGTCACGACTACACCCAATCATAGTCCATACAAAATCAGCGGCGATAATAGTGTTCTCCACTCTCCTCTATATGACTCGAATCGAATCTATGACCGTTTAAATGTAGGTGAAGCGTATTAGCAAATCCAACCATTTGTTATAAAGATGTTAACAAAACAGTTAATTGAACCAATATAGACGATGGAACAATTACTGAGTGCCAGTGATATGTCAAATATGGTCAAACATCAAACAGCATATACAAAGCCAAAAGAAAAAGCACAAAAACCAATAACATGATGCAGCAGCACTGAGAACAGAAAACTGAGAATAGTAGCAATTCAAAGCAGGTCGGTTGATTCATGTAAAGAGGTGTCCAAGTCATACAACTTTGGCTTCTGATTAACAAAATGCCAAAACTATCTATCACAGAGCCATGTTTCAACTTTCAACAACAGTCCAAACCAAAACCATGAGTTTTCAAAATTAATACTATTTTTTTTTAATCTAATAACTACTCTTATGTCATCATCATTCATCATAACAAACACACTATCCCTCTCTTTTTTTTTTCCATTCTTCACTGATTCACTCTATTCTATTCATTTCACGTTTTACTTTTTGCCATTTATGGAACACCAAACTGTACACAAGGGAATACTACACTATTCTACCCTCACTCACTTTTTTCCTAACTCTTCTTAATTTCCTGTTTCTTCATCAGCCTTTTGATTTTTTCAGTGAAGATTTGTATCTCAACCATTTAGCTATCTATGTAGCTCCTACTCCAAGAAAATCAATGAATGGCATGTTAATCTTAATACCACCACCCACGTTTTCACTTTCTCCAGAAATTGAGATTTTGGCCCTATTGGTTGCAACTGACTCAGATACTGAAATTTCTGAGTTTGAATCTGAAATATTTGAGTGGTCCACATCCATTAGCTTTCCTATTGGTCCATGCTTGAGATTATTATAACCTCCAAAAAATTTGTCAAAATTTACCATCCCACTTTCTCCACATTCACCTGCAATCCCATAACACAATTAGTTAGATTTATTATATAACAATTGAAATTGAAGAGATTAAAAATCAAGGATTTTTATTTGATTTTTTTTTTATGGTCGGACTCGCAAGCAAACGCCTGTCCTAACACACAAATAGTAAAATCAAAGTTCGAAATCTAGGGAGATTAAACCTAGAAATTTGGTATCTTTAAATGACATTTCTATCACTGCCACAAGTAAGCCTCGGACAATTATGGTCAGGATCAAATTCGGGGTCGAATTAAATTTGGACTAAATATATGTACTTTTTTGCTTATATTAAAAATGCATGGAAGGGAGTAAAAAATATCTATGATCCTAATCGAGGTCCTATCAACTGCATTTTACAGTGATTCTCCACAATATTAAGATCGGGACCGCGACGGTTAGCCTAATTTAAAACTTTAGTAAACAAAAATTGATTTCATATGTCTAATGAGAGAGGATTAAGCATACCAGTTAGTGATCCATAGCCTTGATGATTCAGAACAGGATTTAGCTTATGAAAAGGATTAGGAGTTAGTTTAGCTGAAGAGGGAGTAAGGGAGAGATTAGTGCAAGTTGAGGCAGCAGATTCATCAATAGTACTTGAGATAGTAGTTGAATCACTAGCTGCATTGTTTGACAGAGTCAATTTCAAACACTTTGAAAGACTTTCAGCTGGTGGTTTTCTCCTTCTATAAACACTACATTGTTCTCTGTGTCTCCTAGCCATGATCACATGCCAATGATTCTTCACTGCATTATCTGTCCTTCCTGGAAATAGTCTAGCCATCATAGCCCATTTGTTACCATACATTTTATGAGCACCTAAAAGTCTCTCTTCTTCTTCCTCAGAAAATGCCCTTCTGTTTATCCTTGGATCTAGTTGATTGAACCACCTCAATCTGCAACTTTTGCCTAAAATAACAACAAAAGCCATGCATGTTTAGATTCCATCCCAAACCATATGATAGAACTCAGTATCACAACTACAATAAAGACTAATCTCTCGAACCGGATAAAACTTTTAGGACTAATGCATTTTCAAGACTGAATTTGAACCAGAATCTTAATTGAGTTGAAAGAGAGCTTAATCATCTAGTCTACTAGCTTAGTTGAGAAAAACAACAACTTTAAAAATACTATTTAAGAAAAATGGAACCTTTAAAGCAAATTGATCATAAAAATACAATATTTCTGAAAATGGGGTTGTGGGGTTACCTGATCTTCCATGAAGATGTTCAGCAATCATGTTCCAATTTTGAGGACCATATTGAGCAACAAGTTCCTTAAGTTTTGAATCTTCAGCTGGCCTCCAATGACCTCTAGCACAAAGTTTTGAGTACCCATTTTTCCCAGAAGCTGAGATCTTATCTTCTTCTACTTCTTCATCTCCAAGTTTCAAACACAAGTTTTTGCTCTCATCCCCAAAATACCCTTCTGCTTCATCTTTGGTTCTGTTTGTTCCCATGATCAAAAACTTAACCCCCATTTCAGTCTTTTTCCCTCTACCTCACTAGCATGACCCAGAGAAGGAACTTGAGTACCCACAAAAGAAGAAGGGTAAAACTCATATCTCCATTGTAAAAATCACCACCATTGTTAAACTTCATGGAACTCATGGAGACTAATTAAAAGACAGATCTCAACTTTGAAATGAATCAAAAATGGGTTTTTCTTCTCTTTATCTAGGAACTAACAAAATGCTAGAAAGGGACAATGAAGCATGAAAATACTAACAAAACAGTTTGTTTTTCTTACTTCATTACATGAAAGAAAAAAAGGAAGAATGTTGAGAAATCAGAAGGGTAGAAGAAGATTTAACATTGTTGTAAAAATATTCCCTACTCTAGTCTATTTCATTAACCCGTGACTGAAACTGCATCACAGAAGAGAGAGAGAGAATGAGAATAAAAAAAAAATGAAAGAAGTTTAGAACATAGAGTTTGAACTTTCAATGTGGGGTTGGTTGGTTGAGTTACAACAACGTTTTAAAGGAGAGAAAAATGTGATTTTTTTTTAAAAAAGAAAAACATAAAGGTAAGAAAGAGAAAAAAGTGTGGAAAAGTGGATGATGTGCATGGAGTTCAAGAACCGTTCGTGTGGGTTGTCATGCGTGGTGTTTTGGGTGTTACTGTTTTTTTCTTACTTCCATTGCTTGCAGGCACACACACACTCTTTTGGGGTTTGTGCAGAAAACCAGAATCTTGTTTGTTTGTTTATGTAACCCACTTTTGCTTTTTTCAAAGGAAACGGAAAATATAAATCATTTCAATTTCAAAATCAACCAACAAACCAAGTTAAAAACATCAATCTCACCACATGTCCTTCACGTTTTTCTACAATTCTACTATAGTATTTTTTTTACTCTCTATCATAAAAAAAAAAACAAAAATGTTATTCAACCCAATAATACTACAAAAAAAACTTACAAATATACTGATACATATACTAATATTACAATAATGTTAATATTTTAATATAAAATTAATTGTTGTGGAGGTGAGATTGTTTACCGTCTATATATTTGTATGTTTATTTTTGTAGCATTATTAGGCTGAAAAACATTATTATAAAAAAAATATTTTTTTATCTCAACTCAATTTACCTAACCATTTTTTTATTTTATATTTTATCTCATTGGTTCTTTGTATAAGAAAAAATACCCCCTCCTTTAAAAGGGTTTATTAGGCATAACCTTTAAAAAAAATAGTAATGTAGTAAATTTTATGAAAAATATTGCATAGTTTATTATTTAATTTTTGCTAAGTATTATTGTTGTCTATGCAAATATAGTAAATATTCATTTTGTTCCTGCAAAAAGTTTGTTTTTAAAATAGTCCTTGTAAAATAAAAATTATTCATTGTGGTACCTAAAAAAGTTTTTTTTTAAATAGCCCTTGTAAAATTTAAAGTTATTAATTTTATTTATTTTGGTCCTTGCAAAAAGTTTTTCTTAAAAATTAGTCCTTGCGAAATTTAAATTTTTTCATTTTGGTCCCTGTGACACATCAACTTTAAAATGACCTCAGGGACCAAAATGAATAATTTTAAATGAATAATTTTAAATTTTTCAGAAGCTATTTTAAAAACAAATTTTTTGCAAGAAACAAAATGAATATTTTTAAATTTGCAAGGCCTATATATTAAAAAAATTGCAGAGACCAAAATGGATATTTAAACCTTTAATTTTTTATCACGCCAATTAAGTAAATGCAACTATTTATTACATTAATAGAACTCTAATCAGCATCCCCAATGAGGAGTGTTTGTCTTATTTTTGCTTCTATAGCACCATGCTAAATAAGCACTACCATTATGGGAAAAAAAATAATTGAGTGCTTGTAAAGAAGAATCGTTGTATAAGCAGTCGCTCTCTCTCTTATTTTATGCAGGCCCCATTTGAAATATTGTGAGTTATTTGTTGATAAAATAAAGATGTGTCGTTATTTGTGGGACCTATTTAGGAAAATTTTCAAAGGTGTTGGATTTGAGGTATTGAATGTGTATAAGGTATTTGTTCCCAAGTATTTCTTAAGATAAGAATAATCAAGAACAAATGTGATCTGCTTTGCGTCAATAGCAAAATGATCAACCCCTGTATTAGCCTCTTTGGGCGAGTTATATAGTAGTACAATCATTAATGCCTAATAATTGATAGCCGTTACATAATAATAGCATCTGTTACATAATAGTACGACAGTTACGCTAAGTGTCCTCGGTCACTAGGTGGACCGAGTATTCTGGCAGAGCCGATCTCAAAGACCTGGCCGAGTGTTTGAGTGATCCCTAGGTAAGTTTGGGCTCAGTCCCTCGAGCTTTGTCTGGTGCCCTCGGTTGGAGAGCAATACTCGGCATGGCCATGAACACAGTCCCTCGAGCGATGAATGCAGAGCGTGAAGTCGTTCAAAGGCATGCAAATTTATCGGCTCGGTTTCGCTTATAGTTTGGGTCGGTAACCGGGCGTTGTAGTCGATGTGACATGTTGACTTTGATTGTCAGTTATGACTTGATCTTCTTGGGAGTTGTTTTTGACTTCTAACGCTTCTGTGCATTCCATTAATGCCACTACTGTAACTTGCTCTCCTCCTCGCCTATATAAAGATGAAATGGTGTTTCGCTTTCACCACTTACTTTGAAACATTCTATCTCTTTTATCCTGATTGTTGTTCTTGCTTTGCTGTGTTGGTCTTCATGAGTTATTTGTTTTGTCAGGTCGCCACTCCCCCCTTGAGCTCTGCACAATAAAGGGTTCTAGAGTTTTAAGATTGTTGGAGGGCTCAAGGCAGGCGTTGCAGACTTTCGACATCTATGGTTGTTTGTTGTTGCAGTGGGCGATGCGGTTTGTTGATTGAGATTGTGTGCAGAGCTCGAAAGGTTGTTGCGCCTGATGATGGAGGTTGTTGCAAACCGGTGGTTGACTGTTCTTCCTCCAATGTAGGGGAATTTTCCCTCAGTGACTCCTCCCAGGCCACTTCCGAAGTTGTCGCTGTCTCCCAATGCGCCGCACCAGTGGCTTTGGAGAGGTTTCCAGCATTGAAGGCAACACTTTACCGGCACTTCTTCTTCTAGTGGGTCTACCGGATGACAGAGCGGCTTGGATTTCCTCGGCCTTGCTGACCGAAGATTGATGTCGATGTTAGCTGGCGTAGGCTCCTGCAAAGTAGAAGTGCCTTGAAAGAAACCTGCAAGCTGTCAATTTATGATTCCAAGGAGGCTCGGTTAAAAGCCGACCGTATGTTATGTAACCTATGAATATTGTGCATTAGCCTAAGTGTATAAATGATAAAATAGTGTATATAATCATTTTGTTGTTTTCCTTTTTACACTAGCGTCTTTCTTGTATACCGCGGACTATCGGTAGCATCCTTATGTGCCGAGAGTTGTTGGTTTATCGCGGGGTCTGACTTGTGAATTGACACCCTACCATTGATACGATGACACGCGTCAATGGATGTGACTCTTGATGGACAGTAAATGACGCTAATACTCAGAAATTGTGCATTTCTCAACTGCCACGTTGGATGACAAACATGTGGTTTCATCACAGCCACCGAATGTGAAGCGCCTTGCATCACAGCCATTGATTTTTGATTAATCTTGATCGTTGATTGAGATGATCTGAACCATCGCTTGAACCATCGTTTGAAAGGGTGTATTTCAAAATTTAGAGAGTGTCTCCTAACTTCCCTCTTTTCGCTCCCTTTTCTTTCCTTCTTTCCCTTTCAATCAACTTTTTTTTGCTCCCACTTTTTACTCGCGAGAAACAGCTGTAACTCTTCAGCCTCCTGCATCTTTAATCGACATTCTCAGGTACGCCTTTTCTTCTCCCTTATAACTGTTAGGTTACTATTTTATGTTCTGCGCAATTGCTCCTGAAAAAGTGATACATATGGTTTCTATAATAAGTGAGGGAGAGGTTACTTCCAATGTTAGATGTAGCAATTCTTCCTGTGTTGATTGGCAATGTCCACGCTGTCGTTTGGAGTTTATCAATCAGAGTGTACACGATATAAACACCATGTTTCCCTCTGATGTTGAACCCTCTCATTCAACAGGGTTAACCTTGGACTCCACATCCATGGCTGGAGGGAACACTGAAGGACATAACGACCACTCTAGTGAAAATTCTGGAGGGGACAGGGATAGCATTGACCTAGATGTGCTGGGTTCACATTTTGTACTGACAACTGAGGAATCCTTAGAAGGGATTCAGAGGCTTCTTTGCCATCCAGTAGACGAGGGTGTTGTTGTGGTGAAGCCAGTAGAACCGGAGGAAGCGGTATGTGATTGCCCTGAAGCCGAAGATAAACCTTTCACCTACATGTACACTACGTTGTTTGAGCTTTTAGGTGTTAGAGTTCCCTTATCTCCTTATTACCGTTCGGTCCTTCGACTACTGAATGTGGCCCCTACTCAGCTTCATCCAAATGACTGGGCCTATATTCGGGCCTTTGAAATTATGTGTGAGTGCCTTGGCATTTCGGTTATCGCTGAAAAATTGCTCCACTTTGTTCGCTCTTCAGTTAAGAATCCTCCCCGCTGGGTGTCTTTAGGAAACCACACTCGTCGGCCATTCATGAAGGTATACAAAAGTAGCTATAAATTATTCAAGGACAGTTTCTTTCGGCTAGAGGCTGGCCCCCGTGATCCCCATCTGTTAGTTGATGAGAACAAGATTGAATATTTTCCCATGTACTGGACCCAGAATCCCCACAACAAATTTACAGTTAATAGGTGTAGTTTGTCCCCAACGGATCAAGAAGATGTAGATCGAATTTGGTCCTATGTTCAATCGGGTAATCATCCCTGGTCGTCCCAAATTATACAGAAGGAAGATGACTCGGCTAAGCTGATAGAGTATCTAAGTAAAGTCTTTGTACCTTAAGTTTTGCTATTTTTGATTAAGACTGCGGTCTGTGTCCTAACCCCTTTATTTACATTGTTTGCAGGACTCTTCGGTATGTCAACATTTAGTGTTGAAGAAAGGAGGAAGATTCGTGAAGAGCGGAGAAAGAAACAAGGATATACTGTGAGTATCGACACCACCAAGAATGCTGAAACTGGCGGGAATAGTTCCAAAGGGACTCCCATTAAAGGTGGAAAGAATTCTGATTTGCCTGAGAAAGAGAAAACGAAATCAAGTACTCATCGGTCCTCTCATCTACCACCCTCTTCCAAGAAGCCGATGCCTTCCTCTGGAACGGTTAAGGGTAAGATGATTGAAGCAGGCGTTCAAGCCGATGTTGATACCCCCAAGAAGATCTTTGCGTGGAGAAAAAAATTAGAGGTGAAGAAGGTTATGGATGGTACGGCAAGTGGTGCCGTTAAAACTGCATGGGATGTTCGGTATCCCTTCACAAAGGCTTTGACCCGGATTTCTTTTCCCGATGACATTGGGCGTGTGCAGAAAATGGGACCCCGACAAGGTTTGCTGGCTATCAAAACTTACAGTCTCTGGACTTCAATGCTCGCTCATCATTTTGAGAATGCATATGGAGATGCGCTGGCTGAGAGTAGCAGCCAAGGTGATCGGTTGAAGGCTTTGGAAGAAGAATTGCAGGCCTGCCGTCGAGATAAGGTTTCTCTAGAGAATGATGTGAAGAAGTATGAGACTAACAAGCAGGTGTTGGAACTAAGAATCAAAAACCTGACTGATGCCAATGACAAGCTGATGATTGAAGCGGCTTTCAAAGATAATGATTTGACCGACACCAAGGAGAAATTAATCAAGGCCTACGATGATCTGAAGATAGCGAAGAAAGAGGCGACTGATTACGCTTCTCAAATAGTGGCGAAGTTTGACCGCGGGTTTGAACTAGCTCTTGCTCAAGCTCAAGTGTGATTTCCTTCGCTTGATCCCAAATCTTTTGATCCGGATAATGTGGTGATCAACGGGCAAATTGTAGCGCCCCCTTCAACTCACCAGATGTCTGCTAACGGTGCCGACGCTACCAATGCAACCATCTCTTGGACTCTCGATGGGTTAGAGCAAGTGCTCAATGAAGACTCCCCACAGAATGAGGCTGCGGTTGCTGGTGCAAACGCGGAGGTGGTTGATGATTCAGAGAAAACTCATTCTGAAGACCCCTCTGTTTGACTTGTTCTGCCTTGATCTTTGCAACCTGCAATTTGTAATTCTAATATTTTGAACAATCTACATGTGTTTTAGCACTTTACCTTTGTTATTTTGCTTCCAAAACTTGAACTTATTTTGAATGAATGATACCCGGACCGCGGAATATCCGTATATATCTTTATGTTTATGAAGTCTTGTTGCAATATGCGTTTGTGTATGCGCTTGCGCCTCGTGTTTACCTCCGCTTTACACTAAATTTTCTTCCACGCGATTTGCACCATTGGGTTTTGCTTCCCTCTCTCAAAGTTGGAGAAGAGGGGTTACGTGAAAGATCGCCCAGATTTGTCCCCGGGATGCTTGCGCATCTACCGCGGTCTTGTTGTTTGTTCCTCTTTGTGTGAAATGCGTCGATTTCACGAGCAAGTGCGATCCCGCGAGCGAACTCACGGTCCACACATTACCATGCAAATAGGGGTTCTTCTCATGACTCCGCGGATCACTTTTCAGCGAGCACACGTCATAGTCAAGCGAAGTGCCTCCAGGGGGTACATGAACTCGTCAGTCCAGACCAATCCTGGCAGGTCCTTTTGCCTTCGGTGCCCGAGGTCAACATCGAGCCAACTAATCGGTCATTGCCGTTTCGGGACTTGTTTTTCTGGCGCATTCACGCATTGTTTATACATATTTAACATTGCAAATAATTTAGCAGTGTAAACAGTATTTGTAATCATCGATTCTCTTTATTCAATAAACAACAGTACATTTGAGGAGCTATAATGCTTCTTACAAAGATACATTTATTAAAAATAAAGGTTTAGAGATTCAGTTGTTCATCCTCGGCCCTGTTGGGAAGACAGAAGGTTTGTCCTCTTCAGCTATAATAAAACTGAAGGTTGGCGGCATTCCAAGATCTTGGAATGTTTCCTCCATCTAGTTTTTCCAGCTTGAATGCTCCCTGACCGAGTATTGCTTTGATTCTAAATGGACCTTCCTAATTGGGAGATAATTTTCCAACAGCCTCCTACTCTGGTCGTTCGCGCAGGACTAGATCTCCTATTCCGAATGACCTTTCTTTCACTTTAGAGTTATACTTTTTAGCTGCGCGTTGTTTGGCTGCTTCCTCCCTAACTTTTGCCAACTCTTGAGTTTCATCAAGCAAATCCAAGTTGATACGGAGTTCTGTTGAGTCAGGCACTGTGTTAGTAAGAATTCTTCTTGGACTTGGTTCCAATACTTCTACTGGAATAAGGGTGTCACTGCGGAATGGTGTTTCTCCCGTAGAAGATTGGGGTGTAGTATTGCAGATTTGTTGGAGGAGTTTTGGGGACACTTGCATGCTTTTGGCACTTGTCACATCGCCGAACGTAATCAACCGCGTCCTTTTTCATTGTCGGCCAATAATATCTGGCCCTCACAATTTTGGAGGCCAATGCTTGGCCCCCTATATGACTGCTACAAATTCCCTCATGTATTTCACGGAGTATCTCTTGTGCTTTACTGTTTGAAATGCATTTGAAGAGCGACATGGAGAAACCTCTTTTGTACAATTCAGATTCTATCAGTGTGTACTTGGTAGCAACATTGACAAGCTTTCTTTTTTCCTCCTCCGGCACATTCAGTTCTTTGCCCTGCAGATAAGCAAGAATCTTGGTCATCCAGCAATCAGGATCAACCGTAGTTGAAAAGACCTGAATTTGATTGATGATGGGTTGGTTTATTGTTTCTTGAATTACTGAATGGTTATTGCCGGGTTTTTTGGTGCTTGCCAGTTTTGCCAATATATCGGCCTTGCTGTTTTGTTCTCTAAGCACATGTGTTAGTTCAAAGAAAGTAAATTTAAGTTTTAATTCTTGTACCTTGGATAAATATTTGGCAAGCAGCTCATCCTTGGTATTGAATGCACTAGTGACTTGGCCGGTGACCAGAAGAGAATCACTGCGAGCTTTCAAGTGCCTCACTCCAATATCTGCAGCTAAAATCATACCGACAATTAAAGCTTCATACTCCGCCTGGTTGTTACTGGCTTTGAAACCAAAGCGTAATGATTGCTCGATCAATATCTCATCCGGCCCTTCCAAAGATTACACCAACTCCACTTTCTCTCAAGTTGGATGACCCATCCACCGACAAAGTCCAACAGAAATTAGAATGAGATTGGACTGTTGATTCCTCGCCTGCCATTTCTACTATAAAGTCAGCTAAGGCCTGTGCTTTGATCGCTCCTCTTGGTTCGTACTTGATGTCATACTCTGATAACTCGACCGACCACGCTACCATTCTTCCTGCGATGTCCGGCTTGGAAAGTATCTGACGAATTGGTAGATCTGTTTTAATTATTATGGGATGGCTCATGAAGTATTGTCGGAGCTTTCTAGCTGCCAGAATGACTACGTAGGCTGCTTTTTCAATCTTTTGATACTTTTGCTCGACCCCCCTCCACATTCGGCTGACATAGTAGATTGGGTGCTGTTCTTTAGAACGTTCCTCCACTAAAACTGCGCTGCATGCATGATCTGTAACAGCCAAATATACCAGCAGAGAAACCCCCGGTGTGGGAGGTGTTAGGATTGGGGGGTAGCCAGGTAATCCTTTATGACTTCCAATGCTTCCTCACATTCAGTTGACCAATGGAACTGAGCGTTTTTCCTCAATAACTGGAACATGGGCCGTATTTTGTCAGCTGTGCGTCCTAGGAATCTTGAGAGTGCGACTATTCGACCTGCTAGGATTTGGACTTCCTCCGCATTAGTTGGACTACGGGTTTCTCTGGTTGCTCTACATTTAGCTGGATTGGCTTTTATCCCTCTGTGGGTTAACACATAACCCAAAAATTCACCGGCTTGTACACCAAAAGAACACTTATCAGGATTAAGCCCCAGTTCATGTTTCTCCAAGAGAATAAAGGTCTTCCGAAGGTTCGCCAAATGGGATTCCTCGGTTTCTGACTTGACAACCATGTCATCAATGTACACTTCGATGGACCGCCCCATCTCTGCTTCAAAAACCCTATCCATTAAGCGTTGATATGTGGCACCTGCATTTTTTAATCCAAAAGGCATTACACGATAACAATAGTTGGATCTAGCAGTCATGAAAGTTGTTTTTTCTTCATCATCCGGATTCATCTTGATCTGGTTGTAACCGGAATAAGCATCCATGAAACTGAGGAGCTTGTAACCGGAAGCCCCATCCACCAATCCATCAATGCTCGGTAAAGGATAAGGATCCTTAGGGCAATCTTTATTCAGATCCGTGTAATCTACGCACATTCGCCATTTACCATTAGCCTTCTTCACCATCACGGGGTTAGCTAACCATGTAGGGTACTTGACCTCTCTCACGAACTCCGCGGTGATTAACTTGCTTGTCTCTTCTTGTATTGCTTTAGATTTTTCACCTCCCTGCTTTCTTTTCCTCTGGGCAACAGGCGTAACAGATGGGTTTAGTGATAACCGATGACAAATAAAGTTGGGATCAATACCTGGCATGTCTTGGGGATACCATGCAAACACATGAACGTTGTCAGAAAGGAATTTGATTAGCTGGTCTTCAAGTTCAGGTGTTAAGCAGGTGCCAATCTTTGTCTTTTGATGCTGAGCCGGTCCAATTACTACCTCCTTCAATGTATCTACTGGCTTTGGTCTCTTTTCTTCTTTGGCTGGATCATACAACCGAGGATCCAAATCTAAAAAACTGCAATTGAAGCTAATTCCTTGTTTGCTTTTCCTCTGGACTGCTTTCACCTTTGCACTCTCTGTATAGCATTTTCTTGCTACGATTTGGTCCCCTTTCACCACTCCTATTTTACCATTGGGAAGAGGATATTTGATGCACATGTGGGGATAAGATACTACTGCCATTAGCGCGTTAAGCGTCGGTCTCCCTACATTCATGTTGTACGATGATTCGGCATCGATAATCATGTATCTCAAAATCACCGTCTTCGCGGATTCTTCCTCCCCAAAAGTTGTTCTGAGGTCCATATAGTCGCGTACCTCCACCTGCTCTCCTGAGAAACCGACTAAAGGTCCAGGGTAATTCTTCAGCGCCTCCACTGGTAATTTCAATCCTTCAAAACACGCCCAATACATGACATTGGCCGAGCTACCTTCATCCACCAGCATGCGCGCTACCGAGTAACCATTGGTGGTGACTGAAATTACTATCGGGTCATCCGAATGAGGCCGAACACCCCTGCACGTCAGTCACAACATATATAGTTTCAGCTGCCGAAACCGACATTATGGATATTGCGTATCTTTTGCGAGATGAGGATGTAGATCCCCCTGCAGAAAATCCGCCAGATATGGTGTTAACTCTTCCTTTGTCTGCGGTTTCATGCTCACTGCGCTTGCCTCTTTCCCCTTTCTTTGTCTGAGTGTTTGATTGTCGAATCACCTGTTTTGTAGAAGCTATTGCCTTTTGGTTTCCTTGACCTTCCCCTGCCTTGACATATTTCTTTAGCTGACCTCGCTGTATGAGTTGCTCAATTTGTTGTTTGATAGTCCAACAATTATCGGTGTCGTGCCCCTCCGTTTTATGGTACCGCAATAAGAACGTGTACTCTTACCCATGACACCAATGAAAGGTGACGGTCGCCGAATCAAGCCCTCCTAGATCCCTTCCTCAAGAATAACCGATGGCCTCTCTTTCAAAGGAGTGAAAGCCATATCTGAATTTGGAGGACGGCTGTGACGCCCCTTGGACTTTGCATTCGTATTTCTGTCACGCCTATCATACGGTGCATGTCGGTTTGGTGGAGACCGCTGTGGTGTTGCGCGTCCCAATGACTTTCGGGTATCCCGCTCATCCTTACCAAGGGCAACGTCATCCGCCTCGATATGCTTTTCTGCTCGCACCCGTATCTCATCCATAGTCCTCGGCTTCCACAAGGAGAGAGCTTCACTAAAATTTCCGTTGCGGATACCCTTCATAAAGGCCTTCACGAAGAAACGCTCGTCCAGGTCATCTACCAGGACGGTTGATTAGTTGAAACAATCCAAATAAGCCTTCAAAGATTCCCCTGACTCTTGCCGAACGTCAAACATGTCTTCGGCCATCATCTGTTTCTTCTTATTAGCCGAGAACTGTTAAACAAACCGCCCGCCCAAATCATCAAAGCTGGTCACCGAGCGCTCTGGTAACCCCTTGAACCATTTCAACGCTACATCAGCCAAGGTTCTAGCAAACATCTTGCAGCTGATAGCATCATCTCCCCCACTAATCATCATTTGCGTCTGAAAAGCATCTACATGGCTCAGAGGGTCGCCGGTGCCATCGTATGTAGCAATGGATGGTTCTCTGAACGAGCCGATAATATGACAGCTTGGATAGCGGCAGAAAACGGCTGAAATGCACGCAATATGCAGTCCTAGTTGCATCAACTACCTAAGTGTCGCATCTCAGTAAGTTGAACTTATAACTGTACCTCCCTCGCCTCTAGAGCTTGAGAGCGAAGGACCTGCTCCTCATTCCTACGAGCCCGATCTGCATTTTGGGCCTGCAGTGTTTGAACAGCAGCAAGAAGCTGCTCAATCCTAGGGTCCGCAGTGCTAGATGAGGGTGTGGAATGTGCTGTGTTTCTGGTGTTTACCATGATGATGATAAACCAAAGAAAATTCGAATGTGGGACGTAGGAATATTTCACCAGGCCCCAGGGTGGGCGCCAATGTTCCCAAGTATTTCTTAAGATAAGAATAATCAAGAACAAATGTGATCTGCTTCGCGTGAATAACAAAATGATCAACCCCTGTATTAGCCTCTTTGGGCGAGTTATATAGTAGTACAATCATTAATGCCTAATAATTGATAGTCGTTACATAATAATAGCATCCGTTACATAATAGTACGACAGTTATGCTAAGTGTCCTCGGTCACTAGGTGGACCGAGTATTCTGGCAGAGCCGATCTCAAAGACCTGGCCGAGTGAGTGATCCCTAGGTAAGCTTGGGCTCAGTCCCTCGAGCTTTGTCTGGTGCCCTCGGTTGGAGAGCAATACTCAGCATGGTCATGAACCGTATTAATATTAAAAATGTATAAAAGAGTGATATGTACATGTGGGGTCTATTTAATGACTCAAAGAGAGTCCTCCGTTGAGGATGAGTAGAAAAAATATTAAATAGTCTATTAGAAATATAAAACAACAATCAATTAGTTTCAAGTTGATTTTGAAAAAACAACAAATAAAATGCGACTGAGATAGTATTATTAAATTAAATTTTACTTGATGCACATGGTGGATGTAATTTTTTTTATATTATTAGATAAAAATTAATAATTTTTTGAAGTGTTAATTTTGTATTGATCGTTGTTGAACAAATTATTTTTATTGTCGGTACCTATCAATTAAATTCATTAACTTATCTATCAAAAAAATATTATAGTATTAATTGATTGTTAGTCTAGGCATTCATGTTTGGTGTGTGAGTCTACGGAAGGTAGTTGTCACTCCATTTTTATATATATATATATATATATATATATATATATATATATATATATATATATATATATATATATATATTATGTTGTTTGCTAATTAATTTTTTTAGTGAAGTTACTAACTGAAGCCACAATTCTTAAAGGAGAAAACTTCTGATTTCAGTGTTGTTTTCGAATTACATTATTACATGTTGAGTTTTTTTCTCAAAAATTAATTGAATATAACAAAAATATGATTTAAATAATTAACTTGACATATTTTGATGTTGGAGATTTATTTAAACCAACAGCACATGAACAATACCAAAGTTTTCACCAATTTTAAAATCAAAATATTATAACTAAGAGCCAATTTCATCTAAAGTATAAAACAAATTTTTGCTAGACATTTCTGAAATATAATGCATTGGTGCACTAAAATTCCTTCTTTCAAATTAAATTTAAAACAGATCATGTGCTTATGGAATTTCTGACCAAAGTATTAACGTGGTAACCCTTGTATTTTAATGTGTCGGTTGAGACTCAATTTTCAAACTGCATTATATATATGTGCAATACGAAACAGCATATATTCAACAACAATGGCATTATAAAATTTAATGTATAAGCTAGTCGACCCACTTGACATATAGTATATGTTAATAAAATTAAATGTTCGTGTTACATATATTCTTGTTGTAGGAAACTCAATCTAGCTGCATGCGCACGAATTAAGGGCTGTGGTAGGTAAGCATTACGCAAAGTGACACATACTAACTCTTAATCATGGATTTTAATTAAACTAATAAATAAATTAGCAGATCATACTGGAATAATTAATTAACTGATTGCTTTGGAGTAAAGGAAGATATGTATAACAATATGATGGTGTTGAATTAAAAAAAAGAGATGATGTGAATATAACAAGAAGCTGATCTATCATAACAAATCCATGATCTGAGTCGACCCATGCATGCTCTTTTTTAAGATAATTAATACTTGTAAATCAATGAATTTGATCACTTTTCCGTTTCAAACTTCTCTTTTGAGTCACTTGGGTCAAGAAAATGGAAAAGTCACTCCAATAATTAAGACCTCTATTTGTTTTAATTAATTAACATATAACCAACCGCTTCTTCCTTCTTGTTTCCTTTTACTCCTAGTGGCTTTTCTCCACCTTTTATGTTCAGGTTAATGTGCAGGTGGTTTAGTATATAATAACCATTTAATTAATCGCTTATGCATCTTTTGTTTGTCATTCATACACTAAATAACTAACATATGTTGGTCGTGTCGGCTTGGGTTCTAAAATAATATTGTAGGCACCTAAAGTAGTTGTGTGTGCTCCTACACAAGTATATATGATCAATTACACTAGGGGTCAAATTTAGATACTTACGTCTTAAAAATGAGTCGAGTGATGTCGAACTTAACTCACTTGTGTGGAGTCGATTTGATTCGGTTTGAGTGGAATCAAACTTATGGAAACATATATAGATGTTAGGATGCTGATATATATTGGTAGAGGAAATTAAAAGTGGCCAATCTTAAAGATGAAAGCAAGGGGTCTCTCCGAAGAGGAACATAGTGTTATGTTCCAAAGACCGTTGTCACACTTGTTGCTACGGTTAGGAAGTGGACCAGAAAGAATGGACCTAATGTTCCAAGGAACCCCAGACAAGCTGCAAAGAACAAGGAACTAGGGAAGAGAACTCTAATAGATGTAGTGGTGTCTGAAGATAATCTTGGTGATTTGGGGTCTGTTAATAAGAAGCACAAGGGGGATGTTGGGATGGTGGACATTGGTGACAAGAACAAGGAGGTTGTGTTGGATGCCCAACGCCACCACTCTCAATGAAAACCCTCAATTGGAACTACAGGGGGTTGGGAACCTCGCGGGCGATTCGAGCCTTGTTGAGGCTCACAATAAGAGAAAATCCCCAATTAGTCTTCCTTAAGGAGACAAAGTTCAAGAGTTTTGAGATGAAGGGTAATAGGAGGAGAACTGGGTTTGATCCGTGCTTGGCTGTGGATTGTGTGGGGATGTGGGCAATGGGAAGGAGAGAGCTGGTGGAATTTCTCTCCTATGGAATGATAGCGTGAAACTCTCCATTTTATCATACTCCTTGAATCACATCCACTGCTCATGTGTGGATGATGATGGAGGAGGAGATTGGTTCTTTACGAGCATCTATGGATTTCTTGAGGAACAAAACAAATGGAGAACCAGAGAGATCATTCGTAACTTTAGATCCTTTGTGGATGGTCCCTGGATATGTGTTGGAGACCTGAATGACACTACTGCGGCAACTAAGAAATATGGGGGTAATTCTAGAACTCAGACACAACTCAATCTTGGAAAGCAAACCATAGTTGACTTGAATCTTCAAGACTTGGGCTTTGAAGGCTACCCTTCACGTGGTTTAATGGTAGGACGGGCAGGGACAATATTCAAGCTAGATTGGATAGGGCCATTGGTAACTCTAGTGCACTCAACTGTTTTTCACCTATCAAAGTTAGCCACCTCCCTAGATTTCGGTCTGACCATGCAGTTGTTATGATCCAATTGGAAGCTCACCAGGGTGGTCCTAGGCATCATGGTCCCAAATCTTTAGATTTGAGTAAATTTGGTGTCAAGAAGCTAATTGTGAATAGGCGGTCTGAAGACACTGGGCTCATAATATAACCATTGTAGTGGAAAAATTAAAGCGGATGAGTGGGATGGACAAGGAGTATGAAGGTCACAATTTGGGTACAACCAGGAGATACGCAGGTTGGAGAAGCTTCTGAAGGACACTTTTATGTGGTCTGACTTTGAGGCTCACTTTCAAAGATACAAATTTCTTGAGAAGCAACATGAGAAGCTTCTAAAGATACAAGAGACCATGTGGAGGCAAAGGAGTAGAGTTGTGTAGTCAAAAGATGGGGATAGAAATACAAAGTTCTTTCACAGCAAGGACAACCTGAGGAATAAGGTGAACTACATTGGAAAGATCAAAGACAACAATGGTGTGTGGAGAAGAGGTAAAGACAAGGTGGAAGTTGTGTTCCTTCAATGTTTCAATGACACATTTAACTCTTCTAACCCTACTGATGAGGAGAGCATATGTGATGTGGTCCAAGGGAAGTTGTCTATTGAAAACAAAGATTGGTATGTCAGAGAGTTCACTACTGAGGAGGTAAAGGATGCCATATCCCAAATGCACCCTCTAAAAGCGCATGGGCCTGATGGTCTACCTGCCTTATTCTTCCAGAAGTATTGGCACACTGTGGGTGATGATATGCAATCCATTGGTCTCAACATTCTGAATAACCAAGGGAACCCACTTGAGCTAAACAGAACCTTTATTGTTCTCATTCCAAAGTGGAAGAGTCCTAATTCACCTAAGGATTTTAGGCCTATATAAGTCTTTGCAATGTCACTATGAAGATTATCACCAAGTCATAGCTAATAGAATTAAGATGACCCCTCCCTGATGTGATTGACATGGAACAAAGTGCATTTTTTTCATGGGAGACTTATAATTAATAATGTCCTAATAGCCATGGAATGCTTCTACTAGCTCAAGAAGAAGAAGAAGGGCAAGAAGGGTGTCATGGCTCTTAAACTGGATACATCTAAAGCTTATGATAGGCTTGAATGGAGTTTCATTGATAAAACCCTAACAACTAGGGATAGCCTATACATTCAGTTGATTATGAAATGTTTCTCTACAGTATCCTACCAGGTCCTCATCAATGAACAACTTAGTGTTGCTTTTTGTCCACATAGAGGCTTTAGACAAGGAGACCCCTGATAACACTTTTTCGTGAAGCTTTACTTCCGTTCTAATACAGCAGTAAAATACTAAGTATTAGGTATCGTATCCACAGAGACTTGATGATATTTATGTCTTTCAACAAAATTCTATAATCCTAAGTGGTGAAAATAAAGTGTTTTGGTTGTTTTGCATATAAGTTGTTAAAACAGAATTTAAATAAGGATGCAAGCAAGTGATAAAAGCGTTCGGATTATATTTCACTAACTTTACTTAGAGGTATCCTATTGATTCAACATACATATTTCAGTTTCAATTATTGATTCATCATCATCATCATCATCAGTTCTTCCATCTTTGCTAATTACTTAGACAAAATGAAATCATCAATCAATCTACCTAAACAACGATTCCTCAGTTATTTAAGTAAACAATAGCATTAAGTTCAAATGATTATATGATTAGAAAACTAAATCTCATTCCTAGATATCTAGTTTTTTAGGTGATTTAATCTAGAACAAGATTCAATATCTATTTTTCAATCAAACATCAAATCTAACATCAAGTTATAGGTTTTTTTTTTTAGATAATCAAGATCTCGTTGAAAGGAGCACAAGGGGTGCCCGGCCCTTACAATGAGAGAAAAGAAAGGGAAGGGGGAGGGCCTCCTCAAAACCTTCCAAAGCCAAAACCCCCTTGGGAAAAAGACAATGGAAGGAAAAAGAGTACCCCGCACAAAAGATGTGCAACAGTGAAGAAAAGACCCTAATTCACTGTTTCTCCCCCTACTACGCCCACATAAGTGTTTACAAGCCAACTATAAAAATATAAATTACAACATAGAGAAGCATCCCAATGGACAATGAAACCAGTCCGACCATGTTACGCTAACATTTCTTCCCTTCCTCGCCTTGAACCAACACCACGCCAAATCTTTAATGCCCGCCTGCATTGCTGGAACTGAAGCTACCTCACCTTTAAATATTACCCTGTTTCTCGCCATCCAAATGATCCATATTGTCGCCATCCAAATGAGATGTTTGACACCTCTTTGCCGCTTCCCTTTAACCAATTTTCCAAACTCCACATAATGATTTACTAGGCTGTCAGTGTCACCAATTGAACTCCCCATCCATTCAAAAACGCTCCTCCATATTTTCTTTGCGATTCCACAAGTCATAAATAAATGTTCCTCCGTCTCTCCTCTCGGAAACACAAAGACACAAACTTAAGTCATTTTGTGATTGAATTATCCCTCTTCTATGTAGAGCAACTCTAGTGGCAACTCGCTGAAGTAAAACCCTCCACGCAAAAATTTGTATTTTGGACGGAACGTCACATTTCCAAATTTTATTGCATGCAGCAACAATTCCGGACTGCTGAATGTGTGCGCCACCTGCAGAAAAAAACAAAGAAAGAATCATAGCATTTTTTCACCGAAAAACCACCTAACGCTAGCGTCCGGCACTCCAAAGACCACTCTATTCGCGCTTCTTTGTCGGCGCAATAGTCGCAAAGAATACCACAGATCTCGCAAGAAGAAGAAGAGCAGAGAAACCGAATGGATCGCATAATTATGCAAAGAAAGCCATCGGTTTTGCGGTGCTTTCACGCCCATCCCGCTTCCGTCCATTGCCCGAATACGTCCACTATTGCCTCCTTGAACCTGCAGCAATTGTATAATTCTGGAAATAAATTATCCAGCCGATCCATACCAATCGGCACGCCCCTCCGTAATCGTGTCTTCTTACCATTTCCCACTTTATTTTTTACTAGTTTTTTAAACCAATCTTCTTGCAAATTTGACCCCTCTCCAAGAAGACACAAATCCCTCCACCACAATGATTTCTTCTCCCATCCTCTTCTATTCTCCGCCATATCGGGCCATCGATCCTTTAAATCATACTTTTCTACCAGAACCCCCTTCCAAATAGCATTGTTTTCCTCAACCAAAATTCTCCACCTCCATTTTGATAATAATGCCACATTAAACATCTCCAAGTTCTTTATGCCTAAGCCCCCCTTTTCTTTTGGTAAGCAAATTGTCTCCCACTTCACCCAAGCTACTTTCTTATTGTCTTCGTCACCCCCCCATAGGAACCTTCTTTGAATTTTTGTAATCTCCGCAATGGCTTTTTTTGGTGCTTTGAAAAAAGAGAAAAAGTATAGGGGGAGAGAGGCAAGTACCGAATTGATAAGTGTAACTCGACCCCCTATTGACAATTGTCTGCTCTTCCAAGTACTCAGTCTCGCTTTCATAGAGTCAATAATCGGATGCCATGTAGACATTCTTCTCGGGTTTGCTCCAATCGGAATTCCCAAGAATTTGAATGGAGACGCTCCCAATTTGCAAGCCAAGAACTGTGAGATACCTTCCATCACGTTGTCCTCCAAATTCAACCCGAAGACACTACTCTTTGCAAAGTTCACCTTTAAACCCGAAGCCATCTCAAAACTTCTCAGTATCGCTTTCCAACACCAGATGCTCCTATCTCCCCCATCACAAACCAAGATTGTGTCGTCGGCGAATTGCAACAACTCAACCGAAATAGCATTGTTGAAGCTATACCCATGAAGGTTGTTCGTTTCTACTCCTTTCCTCACTGCACTCAGCCTAGCCCTTCGGCCTACTATCAAGAATAAGAACGGTGCAGCGGATCCCCTCGCTTTAGTCCTTTTGAGCCACAAACTCTTCCGAAGGATCGCCATTAACAAGAATCGAAATAGAATTAGATGAGACGCAAGCGTGCATCCACTTCCTCCATCTTTCCCCAAAACCTAGTCCGCTTCAAAGATATAATCCGAGAAAAGACCGACCATCGAATCATATGCTTTCGAAATCACTTTCATGACCACACACTTTTGTTTTCTTCTCTTAGCCATATCCATGAGCTCATTCACCACAACCACTCCATCAAGAATATTTCTTCCTGCGAGAAAGGCACTCTGACAGTCCGAGATCACACCCTTCATAACCTTTTTTCACCTTCCCGCTAAGACCTTTGCAAGCATCTTATACAAACATCCGATAAGTGATATGGGCCTATACTCTCCTAGCCCTTGTGGATTATTATTCTTAGGGATTAGCGCAATAAAGGATGCACTAATCGCCTTAGGCAGCCGCGAACTCTTATGAAACTCCTCAAAGAACTCAAAAACTTCAGCACCTATGATGTCCCAACACTCCTTGACAAACTTAAAATTGAATCCGTCCGGTCCTGGGCTCTTGTTACTGTCGCATTCCCATACCACTTCTTTGATTTCTTCCAAGCTAAACGGTTCAATCAACAATTCATTTTCCGTCCCTGAGATTTGATTAAAATTCACTCCGTCAAGTGTTGGTCTATTTGTATCCTCCTCCCTAAATTTCCCTTCAAAGTGATTCTTGACCGCTAATTTCACACCCCCCACATCATCTATCCAAATTCTCCCACTTTGAGCTTTAATAGCTGAGTTCTTCTACGATTTCCTCTTACACATGCATGAAAAAACTTACTATTTGAATCTCCTTCTGCAATCCATCTTACCCGTGCCTTTTGCGCAAGCAGACTCTCTCTTGCGTGAAGCTCTTTCCAAAATTCCTCGTTTAGTCTAGTCCTTCGCACATCATCAATACCTCCCCCCTCTGAAGCTAACTTATCAACCTCATTCATATCCCTTACTATGTTTTCAATTTTCAGGTCTTTGTATCCAAACACCTCACGATTCCAAATCTTCAACTTTTCCTTCAGTAGCTTCATCTTTTCCTTTATCACGAAAGAGGCCCTTCCTTCCACCTGAAAGGAATCCCAACATCCTTTCACAAAATCCATAAAATCCTCATGTTCAACCCAACAATTATTGAACCTGAAGGGCTTCGGTCCCCAATTCAAAGTCGAGCTCACCAGCCAGACAGGGCAATGATCAGAGATTTCTCTGTCACCTATCCATTGTGCTCTAATGTTCCATTTTGTAGTCAGTCCCTCAGTCGGCAGTACCCTATCCAATCTACTCGCCCTACCATCAGAACCGAAACATGAAAATTTTTTCCCCAGCACTGGCACGTCAATTAGCTCCATATCTTCCATAAAGGACACAAATTCTCTTGCCTCCACATTATTAAAGCTAGTGGAGCAGCAACTTCTCTCTGCTCTAGATGTAACCGCATTAAAATCACCTGCAATGCACCAATCTCCTGGTTCGAAATCAACCTTAAGTACTCTCAGATTTTCCCATAACCTCCTTTTCCCAGCCATATTACATGCGGAGTAAACATTTACCAAATAGCACAGGCTACCCTGCATTTTCGCACAGACCCCTATGAAGTGTTCACCGGAGAAAGAGAACATTACCTCCATCACCCGATTTCCATACACTTAATAAGCCACCTGACATTCCATTAGCATTCTTGTGTACCCAATCAAACTCATTATCACCCCAAATGCTGCCAACCATCCGTTTTGTCAAACTAGAGCAATGTGGGTAACAATCCTCCACCTCCCTTTCACTTGCGTGAGTTGGGTTAATTTTTTTAATTGAGGATAGATTGAAGTTTGCTTGCGCTTCATCTTGACCGAATTCTCCACAATGTGGGTAACATTCTCACGATCTACATGCTCCTTAGGCACCTCCTCATTAATAGGCTCCCTGATATCTCCCTCAATGTTGAAATTCTCCTCCTTTTTTTCCTCCTCAATAGCTTCCTGCTGATTTTCCTCCTTAGCAAATTCCCCTTCGAAAGTCTCTTCATTTACCTCCTCCATATGACCACTATTAAACTTCTCTAGCTCCAACAACCTTTCCACCAAAATCTCATCATCAACTTCCAGCTCCTCATTATTAGGAGGATCATTATAAAACAAAGGAACCACTTCCACTTCACTCTCAGAGTCACTAATAGCGGATGCTTCCGTTTTCTCCACTTCATAAGCCGGCGCCAGGCCCTCCCAATGCATTGGCCCACACCATTCCTCCAGAACCTTGATATTGAATATATCATCATTGATAGTAGCATTAACTACCATGTTGCACACATCGAACCCTCTCGTACGAATTAAGATACGAGCAACGTCCAAGGATTTCTTTTTTCTAGTATTCTCGTCTACCCCCATGAACGTTCCAAACTTACGCGCCAAAGCAAAGAAAAATTCATTGTTCCATGCATGACGGTATGCGTGACATCTTACCCACACCAACCTCTCTCGTATCAACTTCGAGAAGGTTCCCATTTTCTTATATCCTCAAATTTCTCATTCACCCAGTCCTCTGCGTTATCAATCAAATCTTGTATTATTCCTTCCTCCGATTCTTCTAGCAAAGCGAGATTTGCACCCATAGGAGTGACCTTTACCGAGAAGAACCCCTGCATATTAAACCACTCCTGAATCATATGAGTGCTTCCAGGGTGCTTGACTACCCCCACATACAATTTTTTGAAACCATCCATTTCCTCAGGCGATGCGTTGTACCATACACCACACAAATTCTTCTTCCGAAAGTATACAATTTTTTGATCATACCTCCGATGATTGTTACTGTCAAATTTTTGACGTTGGAATCTGTTCCTACCTTGCCCATTCGGTTTCCACCCGGCTACACCTCCAGCAAACCTCCCTTGACCAATCGGTTTCCTCCCACCCACACCTTCTGACCTGTTCACCTTCCTCTCCCATCTTACCAGCCCCTCGCGATTCCTTTCCTTCTCCTCCACCTTCGATTCCGCCTCACCCCCACCATTCGCCTTCCGCCCGATTTCGCCGCTCTAAGTCACCTTCTTGCTTATTTTTTTGAACCTCCCTCCAACCTTTGCGAGCCACCGCCTGTTCGTTCTCCTTGAATGGCTTCAATGGCACCGTCGAACTGCGTAAGCCACTCGGACCCTTCCCCTTCTCCACATTAGTTCGAGCAAAACGTGGAAGATTAACGTGGATCTTGTCGGCTCCAAAGATTATATTATCTAACTTCACCGCAAAGAGCTTTGGATCTTTGACGTCAACAAACCGGGTAAACCCAAACCGTTTCCCCCATTTGTTCTTCTTAGGAGGGATCACCACTTCCACCACCTTGCCGTACAATGCAAAAGCCCGAAACATCTCCTTGGCTCCGTGAGAATGTGGAAAGTCAGAAAAGAAGAATGAGACAGTGCCTTCTTCCCTTCCATTCCAGAATCCTGCGACATCAGTTCTTCCTGAGAAGGAAACCGCCTTCTTCTTCCTCTTCTCTACCACCCTCCACCCGTCGCATAACCCTTCCCCATCGCCGTGTCTTTTCAAATTCTCTACGTGACTTTTCCCCTTCGCGCTCTCTCTCTCTCTACTTTCTCTCTCTTCCATCTTTGACGACTGTTGTTTCGTGATTTTAACATCAAGTTATAGGTGATCAATCTACAACAAGCATTATATCGGTGGCTTTTGTTTTGATGTGTGTTATTGGGTGTAATGAGTTTAAGTTCATTCAATACTCAAAACTAATAAAATTTTGCCTTTTCAAAAATAAACATCATACACTGAAAATTTTATAGAAGAAAAAGTTAAATTCATCATTAAATCCTTAATTACTTATTAGTGACTAAACTATAGAGACTTATTTCATATTTTTTTTCTCTAAATTTTTGCCTCATATATAGTAGTAGATATATATTAGTAATTATTCAATATTGCACACAGAGATCAGTTACATGTGAGATAACAAAACAACTAAGAATTGTATGAGACAAAAGCAGTTGGATGGCCTCACCTCACCAAATATGCATGAGACTCAAAACCCAAAGGCACACGGACACGGGTCATGTTCAAAGGAAAAATTCAGAGGTAAAAATAGAAAGTACGAAATGATGGGTTTTACTTCTTTGACCAATTAAAGAGATTATTGCATCTCTTGTGGGAGACATTAACACCACTTGCTACCTATTCTTCCTTGCTTGTTTTGCTTGTTCAAAAAAACAAACGTACCTCTCACATTGCATTTGCACTTGCATACATTCTCAATCAAACGCATTTCTTGTTTTCGTGTTCTCTTTGAGCGACTCAGTGACCCATGTCCCAACCCTATCACTTCAAAGATTCCTTCTCTTTCTTTGCAAATGACCAAATTATCGCACGTGACATGCTACTCATTTCATCAATTCCCAACCCCACCATCACATTGTCAATATGCCATGTAAGTGTCTATATGCGTGGAGTGCTAGGGAGACGATGTTGCTATAGAGAATATTGTTGCGCAGTATGATAAGTTTGAACCGGTGATGTCCAAGATTTAGAAGAATAAATTTTGACAAAAAAAATGATCCAAAAAACCGAAGGTTGTAATATCCGCTCAAAGAAAAATTCGGTCTCTTTAATCTAACTTTTGTTAGTCTAAGAAATTTGAACAAATCTTGAAATTGGTCCGAAACATTATAGGCTATAATTTTTGTTCAAGGACAAATTCTATCTATCTCTTTTTTATTTGACTATTGCAAGTCTGTCTTTTATAATTGTCTCCTTTACAACGCAAGGTTTTACCAAGACTTATTTCCTTCTTTTTGCTTAAAAAACCACCATTTCAATAATTAGATGAAATTAATGTCGGTCTCACTAATTTAGTGGGTCTCGTTTCTAAAGTGGTAAAACACATGAATTTCATCAATTTATTGAGAGTGTTAAAAACATATTGCTAGGATTGCTGGACATTACTAACGTTAATATTCATGTACGCTCTTTTGGTGTGAACATATTACGTACGTACAACATATATTATGATCTGTAAAGAATCGGTTTTGAATTGTCGTTTGCTTTGTACCTATCGTCTATCGGCCTCTACCCGTGTAATAATGTAATGATTATATTTCCAACATCTTCAAATGACCCTTGCTAACTGATTCGTAACTATAAATACAGACCACAAAAACAACTAAAGCTAGGGTAGTGTAATTAAATATTAATTGAAACTATTGTGCCCAAGGTGAATATAACAACTCAATGCTACATTATTATGCGAATATAGCTTTTAATAGTTTCTTGTGGCGGGATTTTAGGGGTGAAGAAAATTCAAGGTGGTCGGATATCTGTTAGGTAAGTGGCATTGGAGGCTACTCATGGGGGAGGATGCCTTGTAGAGGAAAGTTTTTGTTTCGAAGTATGGCCACACCATCGGTTTGTTGTCCAACTTTGACCAGTTGAGTGTTCCTCAGTACGCTTCAGTTTGGTGGAAGGATCTTTGTTATATAGGCATCTGGGGATTTGAGGGAGGGGACTGGATATCAGATAACACTAGGATGAAATTAGGAAATGGTAATACCGCTTTGTTCTGACATCATGTTTGGTTGGGGGATACTCCTCTTAGGTCTAGGCTCCCTAGATTGTTCTCAGTGGCAGATGACCCAAATGTTTCAGTTAGTTCTTATGGTAGTTGGTCGGGTGGGGTTTGGGTTTGGACCATTCCTTGGAGGCGTCGTTTGTTCGCTTGGGAGGAGGCTATCCTTGGGGAGCTACTTCTTTTATTCGGACCTGGTTATATAGCAGCGGCGCCAAATTGTTGGGTTTGGTCTTCGCATGCCTCTGGTCTGTACTCGGCGGCTTCTGCTTATCATCTTCTATCTCAGTCGTTGTCTCGTGTTCTGAGCTTGTCTGATCAAGTGCTTTAGGCTCTAAACTTGGTTTGAAAGAGTGTTGCTCCTTCTAAGGTAGTCGCCTTCTCTTGACAGCTTCTCTTAGATAGAGTATCTACTCGTTCTAACCTTTTTAGTAGAGGGGTAATCTCAGATTTGGATGCCACTTTTTGTGTCTTGTGTGCGGAGATTCAGGAGTCCTCCCCCATCTCTTTTGTAGGTTCAGGTATGCTTCAGCGATTTGGCATTCTATTGTTAGTTGGTTGGGCTAAGATTTCGTCATGTAGCACGATCTTCCGTCCTTGTTCTTCCAGTTCATTCATGTAGGCGGCCCTTCCAGGTGCAAACGTGGTTTGATGCTCATATGGAATTCTATTCTTTGGGTTATTTGGGACCTAATGAACGGGTGTATTTTTTCCGGAGATGTACCTGATTTTGGGAGATGTATTGACAGAGTTTTATCCCTTTATTGGCAGTGATTCCAGGCTAGGGGTAAATCTTCTTGCTTATTTTACAAGTGGCATGTTGACCCTATTGATTGTTTGTCTAGGAGGTAGCATTTAGTTTTCAGTGGTTTTCCTTTTGTGTTGTCTGACTTTTCTTGATTGCATATGGGCTGGGTAGCCCTCGTGCTCATCTATATATTTATTTATCTCTTCGTTTGTCTTTCAAAAAAATAGTTTCTATTAAAAAAATTAGTTTCTATTACAAAAAACTATTTTCGTAAAGATTCGGGCTAGAAATCTCTCCCTTTGTGGAGTATTTATGTACACACTCAGCATGTAATATGCTTTTCACTACATCAAATAGTAAAGATTTTCTCCATTATTTGTATTCTCCAATATTTATTACTACAGTTTCGAAAAAATAAATATAATAATAAAATATTAAACGAGGTCCAAATATCTTCTATAGTATAAAAGTAATGGACAGGGCCGGCCCTGGGCATAGGTCAGGGGTGTGACTGCCTAGGGCCTACGTTTCTAGGGGCTAAATTTTTTTTATACCAAGCCTAAATTATATTAGTGAGTTTTTAATTTTTGCTTGGTGTGGTCATTTTGTATGGTATTTTATTTGCTATTAATATAGTTAGCAAAAAGTTGCAATCTAAGTCTGTGAGCATCGACGCTACCATAAAACGATTGGAAGATGTGTTATCCTATTTTGAAAAATACTGAGAGAAAGGTTTTACAAAATGTATGAATCTTGGAAAAAGTGTTGCACTTGAAATGAATGTTGAGACCATCTTTCCAACAAAACATCGTGTGATTAGAAGAAAAAAAAAACATTTTGAAGAAAACGATGAAGAATATGACAATTAGTCACCAAAAGAATCATTTAAAGTCAATTATTTCTTATTGTTGTTGATATGACAATTACTTCTTTAAAAAAAGATTTGAGGAATTGAAAACATTTGAAAGTATCTTTGGATTTTTATATGATTCACGAAAGTTAAAGTCATTGGATGATAATGAGTTGCATGAATGTTGTGTTAAATTTCACTAAACTTTTTCTCATGTTGATGTAGATGATCTTTTCTCTTAATGAAAACTGTAACAATTCACTTTGCCAACAGGAACAATGTCTGTCATTGATATTCTTAAATTTGTCAAACTTGCATATTGTTATCCGAATGTAGCCATTGCTTATAGATTTTTACTGACAATACCTGTAACCGTAGCATCGATGGAGAGAAGTTTTCAAAACTGTAGTTGATTAAAACTTACTTGAGATCATCAATATCACAAGAGAGATTGAGTGGTTTAGCAACTTTGTCAATTGAGGCAGATATGTTGGAGAACATTGATGTTAATGAGATTATAAATGATACCGCTTCTTATGATTTTCCGAGAAAAAAAGAAGTTTTTTGATATTTTCTAAAACTATTATTATGTATTAAGGAATATTGTGTTAAATGGAACAAGTTATTTTTTTTCTTTTATTGAAATATTTTTAAACATTTTCTCACAATTTGCCTAGGGCCCATAAAATGTCAGGAACGAGACTGATAATGGAGAACACAAATAATAGAAATGATCTTTACTCTAGACCAAACCTCTTTAAAGAGATTTAATAAATATAAATGCTAATACAATTTAAGAGTTTAATATCCATCGGTAAAAATTTATATATATATATATATATATAAATATATATATTAATTGGTGTGAGTCACTAAGTATGACACCTGGTGTCATACAATAGAGAGATATCAGCCACCAAAAAGGACCAGAATCGACTACCTCCTAGATATACAATCAATAAGATCAATAAATCATTCATAACATAAACATGTAGGAGAAGTACCCCCTAGTTTGGAACCAGCGTCAAGATAAAGATAAAACTTTGTCAAAAGATCTCCCAAAGCCAGCTACACCTCCAGAGAAACTACATGAATTCTGCAATTCCCAGATAACCCAGAGAACTGTGTACCAGATGAGCATCAATCCACGCCTACATTTGGCTGAACGAACAGAGACGGGATATCCTGTTGCATACTAGAACGAAGAAGCAAATCTATGGGTACAGAAGAGATGAACCCTTGCGCATTCCCACACAAAATACAAACAGTAGCGACAACATTCGTAATGACTCCTCTTCTAAACAAGTTTGATCGAGTGGGTACTCTACGCAAGATAAGTTGCTAGGAGAAGGCCACTACCTTGGAAGGAGCAAAACTCTTCCAAACCTTGCTCAGAATCCCAAGCACCAGGTCACAAAGACTCAGAACACGAGACGAAGGCAAAATGAGAAAGTGGTAAGCAGACGTCACTAACAAGAACCCATAACAATGAGGGGTCCAAAAACCAAGCATCTGACACTACTGATAAAGAAACACATCCTGGAGCCGAGTGGAGCTCCTCGCGGAGATCCTCCTCCCAAGCGAAAAATTGACTCCTCCAAGGTATATCCCAAACCCAAACCCCATCGAACCAAAAAAAACATATGAGTTAACTAAAGCATTAGGATCCTCAGCAACTACAAAAAGCCTAGGAAACTTAGTCTTGAGGGAAACATCTCCCAGCCAATTGTTGTGTTATAAAAGAGTATATTTTCCATCCCCCACTTTCATCCTAGAGTTATTGGAGATCTAGTCCCCACCTTCATTCTCCCAACCGCCTATACAACAAAGTTCCTTCCACCAAATTGAAGCGGACGAAGGATTACTCAGATGATGAAAGCAGGTCATGGAACCTATGTCGGGACCATACTTAGAGATAAGGACTCGCTTCCATAAGGAATCCCCACCCGAGAGGAGCCTCCAACACCACTTACTTAAAAGGCTAACATTAACAACCCTCAAGTCTCTAACCCCAAACTCGCCACCACTCTTGGGCTTACAAACATCTGACCACCAAACCCACAAAATTTTCTTCACTCCCGAGGGTCCCCCTACAAGAACTCTCGTTGAATCTTAACTACCTCATTCCACACTTTTTTTGGCATCTTCATAAAGGAAAGATAGAAGATATGAATACTACTTAAGACCGAGTTGATAAGCATAATTCGCCCACCTAGGCTAATAGACTTGTGCTGCCAAGAAAGGAGTCTTCTTCTAATGACTTGAAGCATATCATCTCATGTAGAGGCCCTCCGAGGGTTCGCTCCAACCGGAAGCCCATGTAATGCGAGTTTTTTTATCAATAAGAAATAAAATGTAATGCGAGTTTTAGGTAATACATTTCAATTTCCTGTCACAAAAAATATTTCAATTGAAATTCGGTTATTTTTCTCTTTGTTGTTGTAGTGTTATTCGTGAACAATATTTATTGATTTTGTCGACAATTAATTTACGGTCAAGAATTTGGCTGACCACGTGTATCTGAATTTGTCGGTCTATAAAGACAGCCCATTTTAATAAAGTTTTTGTGATACCAAAATTCAAACTCAAAATCTTATCTCTCATTGTTGTTTTAAAATTCTTGGCAATAAGAATTTATAGTCTTAATTGATCTTAAGATGCCAAAAAAGTAATTCGAATTGAAAGACAAGAGAAGATAAATAAACTTAATTTATGAGGTACTAGTTTCAAAGCATCATGAAGTGGCTATTTTTGGTTAAATGTATCCAAATGATTATTATCATTCAGTGGTAAGAAACAGAGTAAAAAGAAAGTAAGTGAAAAAGAAAGTTGGGAGGGAAGGTGATAACAGAGAAAAGATCCTATCAGAAAAAGAGAGATCTCGTTTTCATTGGCCCGAATCTCAGAAACAGAACAGAACAGAGAGAGAAAGAGAAAGCACAGTTCAGAGAGTCCACTAAAAAATCAAACGCATTAAATATTTACCGTTACCCTTTGAACTTTCAACCTAAAGCGAAAAAAATAAAAGAGTACAGAAGCAGAAATGGACAAACGAGGAAACGTAAATTTGGTTTGGTTTGGTTTTGTAGCAGGGTGCACACGCGTGAGGGATCAGATTTAGTTGAGAGAAAAGGGAAACTTTGTGACAGAGAACGGTTTCAGTTCAGTTTCAACTTTAGGTTTGTTTGAATGCCATTAGTCCAGGACTCATGATGCTTCTCATTAATCTTTTTTTGGTGAGTAAAAAAAGTATTTACCGTAGTTAACGAATATTAGTTTAGTTGATGAGGTGAACTGATCATACTCCGGATGACTTTTTTGGCATGCAACTGTGAAATCTTATAAGTGTTGAAGAATCTTGAAGGTCTGCGCTTGGCGTTGTAAGAAATCTCAGTCAAATTAACTCACCTAAACTTTTTATTAACAAAAAAAGTATCAATGTATATTGAGTGGTGTTATTAAACTCAAATTGAGTCTATAAAACCTAATACAAATAGTAAAGTTGATTTTGTTAGGCTAAACATTTTTTCATGGTTATCGATCAAAAAATTATCCTTCATTAATGATATGAGAGAGATGAATTATAAGAAATGGAAAAAAGAGAGATTAATAGCTAATGAATGGTACTCCCTCCAACCCTAATTATAATGCCCTTAATTTTGACACTTTTGTCCGTCGCATATAATAAGACTCTTTACCACTATCTAGATATATTTATTACTTTTTTTTCATATACATCTCTTAATAAGAGAAATACTTAGGTAGACATGGATATACACGTGGCTTTGGACCCAACAAATAAGAACAAGACATGTCATTAAGATTGAATGCTTAGGATAATCAAGTACTAGTCCTACATAAATTAGACATATTAGTTACGGTACTAATTTTTCTGAATAAGCTTAAAAAATACAAAAGAGTTTTATACCATGGAACAAAGAGATTTTTATAACATGAAAAATATATTAATACTTCATTGATATCATAAAACGTCAAATAATCATGGTGTATTATTAGATGTCAAAGTAAAACTAAAACTAAATTAGTGTTGCTTGGGATGGCAATGGGGCCGAGAGTACTCTCTGCTCTCCGTCCCCGCCTCCCACATTATCTCCCATCCCCATCCCCATTTCTCGTCTCAGAGACTTTTTCTCCCTCATCTCCATCCCCACTGATCCCTAAGACCTTCGCGGGGACCCCAAAAGTTAATTAAAAGTTAGTATAAATATAAATTAAAAATAATAAAATTAGAAAAATACATAAAAGTGAAACTTAAATTTCAAAGTTTAACATTTTAATATAAAATAAAAATATAAAATTGAGTCTTACTTTTATATTTTAATATTTAGAAAATATAAAAGTTAGAACAATTTAGTATTTAAATTAAAAACACGTATAAAAAGACAAAAAAATTAATTATTTATAATATAATATATCTATAATAAGAATATTATGTAATATAATTCGGAGTAGTTTTTCATGGTATGCAGATGATCCTCATCTCCACTTTGTCTGTGGGTAGATTTTCTTCTCTGTCCTCATCCCATGGAAAAAAATTCTCCACTCACGAAGCCCAATTCAGAGCAATCCTTGTAGAAATCTCTGGTTGCAAGTAGAAATTGCCACATCTAAGTGTTGCTTTGATATCCTCCTACAAGTAACAGACTACTTCTTTATATTTTGGGAAGGTCCATCTTATGCTTCCACCAATGAATTCTTCTGACTTCTTCAAAGAAAACAAAAACTAATTTACTACTACTTGTTACGATTTGGGTCTTTGGGAGTTGGTTTGATTCTTCAGAGGAGTATGATGGAAGCACCAGTTACACGTGCAGTTGAATCATGGCCACACACGTGTACGGTACATGTTGTTTGTGTTAATTTTCGTGTAATGGACTGTACGTCTGTACGTGTGCAACCATGAGTGAGGAACAAATGTTGTCAGGTTTTTGTTTGTTTGTGTATTCGAATGTGTCCCAAATTAGGTTGGTGTTGTTGGTCTTTTCTTTTGAGTAAAAATTTAGGCGCGTTCGACTCACCAAGGGATTTTACAATTTTTGAATATTTATAGAGATATTTATAGATCATCTTCACGCTGACAGTGGGAGTTAAACTGTCTTTGTGGAGAATGAATCAACTCTTCAACAATTGAGTCAACTTTTATTGACGAGTTGGTGGTAAAATAGTTTAATTAAACACTTGCATCGGTTGAGGTGTTAGTAGTGCGATTTGGTTCGGTTTTGAAGTGAAAAGTGAACCGAACCGCATGATTAAAATTACATGCGGTTTGGTTTTGGTTCGATTAGGCTTCCTAAAATAAATCGAACCAAACCAATGCGGTTTGGATTAGTTCGGTTTGTTCGGTTTTTTTCAAGACAAAAATAATTTAAAACGGAGTTAAAATGAACTAACATAAAAAAGACTAACATAAATCTTTAAGAAAAAATCTACTCAAATATATAGTATATAAATCACTCTCTTTTAATTCTTTAAGACAATGTTTAAAAAAATTTAAATTAAATATTTTGTTGTAATTTTTAAATATAGCATAACAATATGGATTGTTTGTAAGTGAGTCAAAAAAATTAGGCCTTTGCTTTTCCCACGCCCCTCCTACTCTTTCACCCCTTAACAAATTTTATTCCAAAAATAACCTCGCGTGAAACGCTGTGAGGACGTGTTTAACGACTGTTCGAACACGTTCGAATGACATCGTACGAACAGGTAAAATTACGCACAAGAGGGTGTGAAGTCAATATTTAACACACTCGAACGTTGTCGTTCGAACGAGTTCGAACAAGGTCATGCGAACAGGTGAAAAACACCCATGAGAGTGTGAAGTCAAAATTTAACACACTCGAACGATGTCATTCGAACCTGTTCGAAGGCCCGTGTTCGAACACGTGAAAATTCTTGAAAAAAAGACGCTTTGGCTGGTCTTTTGGTCATTTTACACCCTTATGGGGTGTGTTTTGAGTAGGAGGGGGCGTGGGAAAAGCAAACGCCAAAAATTAATTGGATTTGGGCTAGTAAGTGAGTGAGAGTTGGGTTGAAGTTGCATTTGGGTTAGTAAGGAAGGTTGTAATTCAACAAGCCTTAGTGTTACTTGCGGTTTGGTTTGGTTTGAGTAAATCAAAACCCATGAACCGAATCGAAGCCGCGCGGTGCAATGAAAAAAAAACCGAACTAAACCGATCAAAAGCGATTTTTTGCAGTTTTCGGTTTGGTTTGGTTCAGTTTGCGGTTTCCCTATTGCTTTGGTTCGGTTTTGAACACCCCTAGCATCAGCTAAAAGCTAATTTAATTAAACACTTAGTAGTATTAGCTATTTTTATATTAAAATTAAAAGTTAGGATAATATATATATATATATATATATATATATATATATATATATTACCAAAAATATATATATGTTTTTATTCCTATAAAATTTAGGTTTTTTAGTTTTAGCTAATAAAAAATTCACCTACCCTTAAATTGTTCCCTCTCCACCTTTACAAAATGGGGAATTTTACATCACAAGTATTGATCAATTTAATTAGTGTTCAATTTACATTGAACAATGTTTTTTTAGTTGAATTATAGTATAGTCTATATGTTATTTATAATGTTTTCCATAGTTAACGCGTGTAACATGGGGCGGGTATGGACACTTAGGTGCCTAGAAAATATGAGAATCGACACTAAAGTTATTGTCATGCGGTTACAAGCTACTATGGACGAACACTTTTTTAAAACTCGGGTATAAGAACGGGCACTATAGTAGAAAACTAACTCCATCATAGAAAACGTTGATTCAATGCTAGGGTGTTGATTGCCGTGGATTAATTAATAATACTCCATCATAGAAAACTAACTCTTTTGGATTAACGGACAAGTTCAAAGCTTCATTGCTCTCAATTTTCAAAGTAGCTAAATAAAATCTTGGCCGGAGATCATTTCGAGAGAAGAAGACAAACATACATTCCTTTAAACAAGAACGACAAACTCTAAGCACAAGACCAACGTTGATATATGTACTTTAAAAACATAAATAATTTAACCGTCACCATCACATGTTTTTTGTTTTGAACAATCACCACCATCACAAGTTAATCTCTCTGTTTTTGAAATTATTGTATAAATTAATTCGTGTTGCATTGGGACCAAAGTGTACTTCCGTACCTAATTTTTTTAATGATAGAAATTTTAGTGTGGGGAAAAGATACTATAGTCTAATGTATCTTAAAATTGTTGGACTTTTTCAAATATATACAAAGAGAATTAGATCATTTTTTTTAAAGGAATGAGTCTCCCTAAGCCTTTCGATGCAAACCGGTCCTCCTTATTGAAAATCATCATAAAGAACAAAGGGTACTCTACCCCATTTTATAAAAGAAATAAAAAGGAGGAAAACAAGAGAGACGACCAGTGGGGGACTAGGCCAAAACTCTTGTCTGGAAAACAATAAACAACCATAAGAAGCATGCAACACAACAACACAAAATAAGGTCAAGAGACCAAACCCCAAAGTTAAATCAACTAAATCTAAAAAAAAGGAAGATCTTGTCTATTACGACTAAAGTCATCTAAGATGAAGCTCAGGTAAACACCACCAAGTCTAAATTTTACTAATTAGAACAAAAGAAGCTAATTTATCTACGCGATTGTTTCATTCTCTAAAGATATGAAAGACAATAAAGTTTATAAGCGAACAAAGCCTCAAGGCTTTTCTCCGGTGATTTCTCTCAGTCTCTAGGGGACAATGTCAGGACTCTTAAAAGCGGCAACGGGAGAAAAGGAGCCACATTCTTGCCAGATTTTATGCCACCCTTTAACTTAGGTCATCTCAATAGCAAGCATGGCTGCCAAAAGCTCAGAATCAAGGTGTAACAGGTATAACAGCTCTTGATGATACTTCAGCAATAGGGAGTGACGTGGCAGGTGGTACTAGGCGCCATAGTGTGCGCGTGAAGGCGCCAACGATTCGGATGAAGGATTACGTGGTAGGATATATTCCAAAATGAATCACGCAGAAAGCAAGTATTGATTGAGTGAATCTTCTTTTCTCTCTCCTCTAACCGTCTCCTTCTAGCTCATGCTCTAGGGAATGTTCTGAATCCGAATTCCCTTCTTCCTTGCTTTGCTTACCATTTTCTATTATACTGTATACTGTAATTGAACTCATTATTACTACTTGAAGAGTGAAATACTATACAGTTACTTCAATTCTTGTGTTGTGTTCCTCTGTTATATTGTAGCTATAACATTTGGTGCTTTCATTATCAACAATGGCCGATAACACTCGCTACAAGGAACTCAATGCGAGAGTGCGGCAGCGTTTACGAGCAAGTGGAGAAGAATCACGCGGAGATTCACACTGAAATCAAGCGTTCAGAAGTGGCAAATGCTCAACGATTTGAGCGGTTAGAAGCTAACATTGCGAAGATTGCTGCAGCTCTGGAGAAACGATCTGTTGAATCACCAGGGTCGGGACCTGTCACCGTTGGGAGTGGTCATACTCCATTGAATCAGCAAATTCGTCCTCCATTTCAGGTGAGATCCATTAAGCTTGATTTTCCTAGATTTGATGGAAAGAATGTAGTGGGTTGGATATTCAAAGCTCAACAGTTCTTTGAATATTACAATACACCAGATTCTGAGAGGCTCACTATAGCTTCGGTCCATTTGGATCAAGACATAGTTCCGTGGTTTCAAATGATGCAGAGGGTGAATCCTTTTCAATCTTGGAATCACTTTACTAGGGCTTTAGAGCTTGATTTCGACCCGTCTCCATATGAATCTCCCCGAGAGAATTTGTTCAAACTCAAACAAACTGCTTCGGTTGCTGATTATTATCTAGAGTTTACTGCACTAGCTAATAGATCAGAGGGTTTAACAAATGATGCTCTTATTGATTGTTTTATTAGTGGGTTATGTGATGATATTAAAAGGGATGTGAAATCTATGTCACCACATACATTACTGAAAGCTGTTGCACTTGCCAAATTGTTTGAGGAGAAATATCCCAATATACACAAAACCAAACTGAATCAATACTCTTCAAAACCTGCATATACTACACCATACAATCATGCGCATTGAAATCACAAGTCAAAAGCAGATGCCACATTCACACTAGCTAAGCAGAATCGGCCTCCATTATTGCCATCACCGCAACCAAAGTCATTCACTAACTCGGCTAGAAACATGGCCATTAAGCATATATGCGCTCTGAGAGAGATTGATTCTACGCAGAGACAAGGGGTTATGCTATTTCTGCGATGAAAAATTCTCCTATTCTCATAAGTGTCCCAACAAACACTTAATGATCTTTGCGCAAATTGAGGATGGAGAAGAGGTAGAGAAGCCGGTGATGTAAGCGTCACAAGATCAACAGAGAGCGGACTCACAACAGGACCTCAATGGTGTCATCCTCAAGAACATCATCTATCTTTAAATGCAATGAAAGGTGGCTGTGGTGTAGGAACTATTCGTTTTGCAGGTACCATTGGACATATCCCGGTGCAGATATTGCTTGATGGAGGCAGTTCAGAGAGTTTTTTGCAGCCACGTATTGCTCAATTTTTGAAGCTACCTGTTGAACCAGAGCCAAGTTTCAGAGTTTTGATTGGAAATGGTCAAACAATGCAAACAGAGGGGTGGATTGAGAAGTTACAGGTAAATGTGCAGAATCAACAATTACAGCTTCCGGTTTATCTGTTACCTGTGGTGGGAGCTGATTTAATTTTAGGCTCGGCATGGTTAGCCACTTTGGGGTTGCATTTAGCGGATTATGCTTCTGCAACTATAAAATTTTTGCATCAGGGACAATTCATTACATTACAAGGAGACAAAGGCGAAGGCCCCTACTCAAGCTCATTGCCACCAACTTAGAAGAATGCAATGTACTGATGCTATACTTGAGATGTTTGCTATCTGAGATGTCGCCACGATGATCTTCTTTGATGAATTTCGTGACTTGCCTACTGATATGGAGCCCGAATTGGTTAGTTTGTTGCACACTTATAGAGTGGTGTTCTCTACTCCGAAGGGTCTTCCTCCAACGAGGACTCATAACCATGCTATTACTCTACAAGCAGGTGCAAAACCAGTCAAGGTGAGGCCATATAGGTACCCTCACAGTCAAAAGGAACAAATTGAGCTGATGGTACAAGAAATGTTGGATCAAGGCATAATTCAACCAAGTACAAGCCCTTTTTCATCACCAATTGTACTTGTGAAGAAGAAAGATGGCAAATGGCGCTTTTGCACAGATTACAGAGCTCTCAATGCTATCACCATCAAGGATAGTTTCCCGATGCCTACGGTGGATGAGTTGTTGGATGAGTTGTTTGGTGCTACAGTTTTTTCGAAACTAGATCTCAGGTCTGGATATCATCAAATCTTGTTACAACCTGAGGATAAACACAAATCGGCTTTTAGAACTCATCATGGAGCATATGAATGGTTGGTCATGCCCTTTGGCCTTACAAATGCACCAGCTACGTTTCAAAGTTTGATGAATAGCATTTTCCAAAAAGAACTACGTAAATTTGTACTAGTTTTTTTTGATGACATTTTAGTTTATAGTAATACATGGAAAGCTCACTTGTTACACTTGGAAATCGTTTTAAGAACATTACAGCAACATCAACTCTTTGCTAGACTTTCTAAATGTGCTTTTGGTTTGAATGAAGTTGATTATTTGGGGCATAAAGTATCGGGTGCAGGGGTAGCCATGGACTGTGAGAAAGTTACTGCTGTCAAAGATTGGCCAGTACCTGTGAATGTGAAGCAGGTCAGAGGTTTTCTGGGATTGACAGGATATTATAGGCGTTTCATTCGTAATTATGCTACCTTGGCTGGTCCTCTAACTGATCTTTTGAAGAAAGATAATTTTGTATGGAATGAAATGGCTGCTCAGGCTTTTATGCAGTTGAAAGAGGCAATTACCGCAGCACCAGTTTTGAGGCTACCCGATTTTTCACAGCAGTTTACAGTTGAGACAGATGCATCTGGTGTGGGTGTAGGTGCTGTCCTGAGCCAAAATGGTCATCCTATTGCTTATTTTTCTAAGAAGATGTCTCCTAGGATGCAAAAGAAATCAGCTTATACGAGGGAATTTTATGCCATCACCGAAGCATTAGCAAAATTCAGACATTATTTGTTGGGTCACAAATTCATAATTAAGACAGACCAGAAGAGTCTAAAAAGCTTGTTGGATCAATCGTTGCAAACACCGGAACAACAAGCTTGGCTACATAAATTCATAGGATATGATTTCAAGATTGAGTACAAGCCCGGGAAGGATAACATTGCTGCTGATGCGTTGTCTAGAGTATTTTTCATGGCATGGTCTGAACCTCAGTCTAATTTCTTACGGACACTTGAAACAACAGTCGATCTTGATGTTGAGATTCAAAAGCAACTTAGGGAGGGCGAGGAGAAACCAAATGGTATCAAGAATTATCACATGAGGATGGGTGGTTTTTACGGAAGGGTAGATTGGTGGTACCAAAACAATCTCATCTTATCAAGGAAATTCTAAGCGAGTATCATGCATCCTTGGGAGGAGGACATTTGGTGTGGCAAGAACTTTAGCTCGTATAAGCGCTCAATTTTTTTGGCCCAAGATGAAGGAAGATATTCAATTGTTTGTGCGGCGGTGTAGCATTTGCCAACACAGCAAAGACACCAACCTCATTACTGCGGGTATGCTTCAACCATTACCGATTCCGAGCAAGTGTGGGAGGATATTACTATGGATTTTATTACCGGGTTGCCATGTTCTTTTGGCTTTCTTTGTAATCCTTGTGGTCATAGATAGATTGTCCAAATATGCCCATTTTATGCCTCTAAAATCGATTCACAGCAACAAGTGCGTGGCGAAACTTTTATGCGAGAATATTGTCAAGTTACGGCATGCCGAAGTCAATTGTCTCACGATAGGGATAAGGTTTTTACAAGTGCGTTTTGGCAACAATTATTCAAACTACAAGGCCACGGCGCTTGGTATGAGTTCAGCATATCACCCACAAACAGATGGCCAATCCGAGATTTTGAACAAATGTTAGGAGATGTATTTGCGTTGTTTTACGATGGATAACCCAAGAGCTTGGTCTAAGTTACTATCAATGGCTGAATTTTGGTATAACTCGGCTTTTCATCATAGCTTGGGCATGTCTCCATTCAAGGCGCTCTATGGGAGAGAACCTCCAGCCTTGATCCGCCCTGCGCAGGCTGCAACTGACTCAGTTGAGGTTTCTGATTTATTGGCTGAGAGAGAATTGATTATGCAGCAGCTGAAGGACAATTTGAATAAGGCACAGCAGAGAATGAAAGCACAGGCCGATAAGAAGAGGACTGATGTTCAATTTGCAGTGGGTGATAGAGTTCTTGTGAAACTACAACCGTATCGTCAGCATTCTGTGGCACTACGCAAGAATCAAAAGCTATCAATGCGTTATTTTGGGCCATTCACCATCCACGAGCGCATTGGTCGGGTTGTTATATAATTTGGAATTACCGAACACGGCAAAAATTCATCAGGTGTTCCACGTGTCTGGTAAATTGTTTAAAGGTGAGAATATGGAATCTTATTTGCCTCTACCTCTTACTACTAATGAGTTGGGACCTGTTCTAGGACCTAGATCAGTTCTAAGGACTCGGGTGGTAATGAGAGGTGTTGTTCCGGTGCAACAAGTTTTGATTTTATGGGAGGACAATGATCCGATGGCTGCTACATGGGTGGATAGGACTGAATTACAAGAGAAGTTCCCTGCTTTTAATCTTGAGGACAAGATTGTTTTTTAAAGGGAGGGTAATGTAGCAGTATAATGACTCTTGATGATACTTGGCAATAGGGAGTGGCGTGGCGGGTGGTACTAGGCGCCATAGTGTGCGCGTGAAGGCGCCAACGATTCGGATGAAGGATTACGTGGTAGGATATATTCCAAAATGAATCACGCAGAAAGCAAGTATTGATTGAGTGAATCTTCTTTTCTCTCTCCTCTAACCGTCTCCTTCTAGCTCATGCTCTAGGGAATGTTCTGAATCCGAATTCCCTTCTTCCTTGCTTTGCTTACCATTTTCTATTATACTGTATACTGTAATTGAACTCATTATTACTACTTGAAGAGTGAAATACTATACAGTTACTTCAATTCTTGTGTTGTGTTCCTCTGTTATATTGTAGCTATAACACAAGGGCAGTGTCATGTCCCAAAAAAGACGCAAAACAACCAACGATAGAGGCTCGATATTCACAAAAAATGCCACCACAAAAAGAGGGGCCATGAGAGTCTTTAGAGGCACCATCAGTGTTACATTTAACCCGACCACCAATGGGGGCATTCTAATCAACTTGAATAATATCTTGAACTTTCCTAGGATTGCCTTTAACACGAAAAAATTTAAAATAGAGAACTCTGTCATCATGTTGTACATGTGGTCATGCGAGAAGGAACTTGAGAGAGAAGTGGAGATCTTAATCTGATGAAGAAGAGATTGAAGAGAAACAACTTTATTATCAAAGCGTAATTTGTTCCTACTCAACCAAATGCTGGAGAGAACATGAATAACTGCAGCAGCTAATGCATCCAAAAGTTGATCAATCCACGATCCATTCAACACAGATTGAAGAGATAAAATACTAAAAGTATCAATAAAGCAGTTGATAGAAGACTGGAGCCAGTGCCAATTTTTTTGAGCAAAAGGACAACTTAGAAACAAAAGACTAGTAGTTTCTTCATTCTTACCACAGTGGAAATAAACAGAGACCATGGTGCAACCTCGCTTTTTTAGGCTATCATCAATAGGCAAACAGTCAAGGGCAGCTCTTCAGAATAGAAAATATTTTGAATGAGGAACTGACGAACGCTAAACCTCCTTTGTCCAAGAGACAACCACAACTCTAGGATTGAGAAACTCATAAGAATACCCAATTTTGTTCGACTAATTCAAGCCAATGATGTTCCAGATGCTCCAAACAGTTGGGCAATTTGGTGGTTCCACACAAGAAGATCATTTTACTCATCTGAGACAATTTCTTGAAGTTTGTAGTAACTTCATCAATCCTGGCGTAAGTGAAGATGCCTTTAGGCTAAAACCTTTTCCATACTCCTTGAAAGATAGAGCAAAATCTTGGTTGAGTTCCTTGGAGTCTAACTCCATCACCACTTGGGAGGAAATGACTAAAAAGTTTTTAGAAAAATACTTTCCACCCAACAAAAACGCCAGGATGAGGAATGATATTACATCCTTCAAACAAAAAGATTGGGAACCATTATATGAAGCTTGGGAAAGATGGAAGGAATTACAGAGAAAGTACCCACATCATGGGATACCAATAGTGATTCAGATGGAAACATTCTACAATGGGCTAGAAGCACAGACAAGACTGATGTGGGATGCCTCATCTGGAGGTGTGATCTTAAACTCATCCTACAATGAAGCATGTGAACTCATAGATCGTAGAGATACCAACAGCTCCCAATGGCCTACTGAGAGGCTAAGTTCTGTGAAAAAGATAGCTGGAGTTCATGAAGTAAGTGAAGTCTCTACTCTTTCAGCCCAGGTGGCTTCCCTCACAAATATGATAAAAAGTTTGAGCACTACTAACGTTGTAGCGTCTGACGCTATAACGGCTAGAGAGTCCACTATTGCTGCTATTGAACAAGCTCCTCCTGGAGAAACTAATTGTGTTTATTGTGGAGGAGGACATCTATATGAAGAATGCCCAACCAATCATGTGTCTGTGAACTACGTGGGTTTCAACAAGGGTAACAATGACTATTCTGATACTTATAATCCTGGGTGGAAGAATCACCCTAATTTCAGATGGGGTGGGAGTAATGATGCTACTACAAGTCCAAATGCTCCAGCTACACCACCAGGATTCCCTTATCAAAATAGTCTGAGACAAAATGCTTCACCTATGGACAACTCTATGGAATCTTTGCTGAGGTCTTTTATTAGTGATTGTAAAACCACTATGCAGACTCATGAAGCATCTATAAAGACCCTAGAGAACCAAGTTGGGCAAATTGCACCTGCTCTTACTCAAAGGCCTAATGGAGGACTTCCCTCCACTACTGAAGCTTCATCATCTCAAGCACCAGGCAAAGAGCACGTCAAGGCTATAACTCTGAGAAGTGGTAAGGATTTAATTACATCATCAAAAGCTACTGTTTCTGGTGTTTCTAAAAAAGAAAAAAATTCCTGTTGACGTTATAACACCTAACGTTATAACACCTGACAAAACACCAGAACCTAAGTTTGTTCCTGAATACCCTCCTCCTCCCTTTCCTCAAAGGTTGAAACAGGCTCATAAGAACAAGCAATTTGAGAAATTCTTAGAGGTGCTGAAACAACTTCACATAAATATCCCATTGGTTGAAGCTCTGAAACAAATGCCTAACTATGCCAAGTTTATGAAAGATGTCCGCACCAAGAGAAGAAGGCTAAGAGAATTTGAAACAGTGGCCATGACGGGAGAGTGCAGCATGATCAAGCAAAAGAAACTCCCAAGCAAATTGAAGGATCCTGGCAGATTCACCATACCATGTTCTATGGGTAAATCTTATTCTGGTAATGCACTATGTGATTTGGGAGAAAGCATCAATTTGATGCCCAAATCCATAGTTAAACAGCTGGGGATTGATATTGTTAAGCCTACCACTGCTACCCTTCGGTTAGCTGACATGTCCATAGCCTATCTTGAGGGGATAATAGAGGATGTACTTATTAAAATTGACAAATTCGTTTTTCTTGTGGATTTTGTTGTTCTTGATTTTGATGCAGATGAGGAGGTGCCTATCATTCTTGGGAGACCATTCCTAGCTACTGCCCAGACTTTAATTGATGTTCAGAAGGGAGAACTGACTATGAGAGTCAATGATCAAGAGATTAAGTTTAATGTGATGAGTGATCCCAAGTTCTCAAATGCGGGATCCGAGAAGTGTTCCTTTGTAATGTCTCTTGATTCTGTGGTTCAACAACAATTCCACAAGCAAGGTGACCACTTGGTCAAGGTTCTTGCCAACACTGAAAAAGAAAAGCTTGTGGGAGAAGATATGTTACAAGGGGAAGCTGATGTTAACAAGAGCTCTAAGGGGAGTGACGTAGGAAAAGATGGATCAGAAGAAGAGAGTGCCAAGGAGAAAGGTTCTGAGATGTCAACCCTACAACAACCCCAACAAAAAGAAAGGGAGACTGCTGACGTTATAACGTCTGCCATTGTAACGTCTTCCGAGCAGTTGGTTCCAACTGAAGAGGTGGTTGCAGTTTGTAATTCACCAAGACTCAAGCAGAAGGCTAAGAAAAACCTAAGTCCACAATCTTCACCTCAATCAATTGCCACCACACCACCAAAATTCACCAAATCAATTCAAAGAAGAAAGCTCACTAAATGGGGAAAAGTTTTATCATCCACCTCAAGGCTTAAATTGTTACCTAAGAAGCTCAAATCTAGGCGATCAAGACCTTTTAAGTTGGTGAAGGTGTATCCTAATAAGATAGTGAATCTGTTTGAGGAAACCACTTGTTCCACACTTAAGATCAATGATGAAGGGGTGAAGCAATATGTGGAGCACATGTGGTGAGGGAAAAGTTCTCCACAGAGCTACCAGAACTCTAACAAAAAAGGAAGTCTGGCTGAAGACTCTTAAAGCAAGCGGTCTTGGGAGGCAACCCAAAGGTTTTAATTAACCAATCTTTTTGTTTTAACTTTGTTTTTGTGCAGGAGTGAATTCTGGAGATGGAAGATGTCTAGTGAAGTTGCTGTGGAAGCAGTAGATGCTATAGCGTCTAACGTTATAGCGTCTAACGGTATAGCGTCTGAGGAAAAGGAGCCTGAGAAGCCAGCAAAGAAAAAAAAAGTCCAGATCCGCCAAGCCATCACCACCTCCAAGATCCAACACTAAGACCAGGTTTGTGTTAACAAAAAAGTAACCTAGCCCTTCGTAGCATGTTGTGTGTTTTTAATGTTTTCAATAAACATGCTAGGTGTTATAGTGTCTATTTCTGCACCTAACAGTATGTTTAGGAGTTGTTTTTTAAAATTTTTAAGTTATGTATGTTTGAGTCTTTCAAGGCCTCTCCCATAGTTTGCATGAGCATTGAGGACACTGCTGAGTTTTAGTTGGGGGGAGGACCTTTTAGTGTCAAAAATGTTAAAAATTTCAAAAATAGTAATAATGCATGATCAGTGTTGTTCTAGTTGTTCAATTAATTGAATGTGTTCTTTTTGGGCTAGTTTTAGTGATGATTGTGTGAAATGTGTGGAGTAGTCTTGCCTGAATAATATCTACTCTTATTGCTGCTTCTACACAAAGAATCTATGTGCTTAAGTAGAAACTTAGTTAGCTAAGGACTATCTGATGCTTAAGTTAGTCCTGGTTAACCAAGGTGGATTCAAATCTTGAATAAAAACCTTGAAGAGCTTTTGAAGCTAAGTTTGGGGGGTGCACAAGTTATATAAAGGCTAGGTATCAAGATCGTAGGGTGGTTAGTGAATTAGGATTTTTCATTGTACTCATCTGTATTAGAGATACTTTTGTAATGGCTTTAACTACTCGAAACAAAAGCTAAGTTGTTCCAAAAAGCAAATGTATATATGTAAAAAAAAAAAGAAGAGAAGAATAAATGCTAAAGGAGCTCAGTAATGAGGGGGTTGCAGTCAAGAATTATGTTCATCAAAGTTTCAGCGTTATAGCATCAAACATTATAACGTTGCTGATTTATATTCAATAGTTAGAATCACTGACCATAGATCTGAAATACCTAATCAAGCCCTTTGTCATGCTTGAAATCCCTCATTTCTTGTGTGAAGTTGTTAGTCTATTCACTGTTTTGAAAAAGTCTTTGATTTCACCAAAAGAAAGCCATTCTTTCCAAGGCTAAGAGAAATCCAAATCTAGCTAGGAATTGAGATGAGTCAGAGATCACACACTCACAATTGAGCAGTAATAAGTTTAGAAGTTGTGAAACGCAATGGCGTGTGTGTGTGTGTGAGTGTGAATCTGAAAGGTTAGCCCCTTGAGAACATATTTGATAAATTGTTTTGATTAAGAATGAAGAACTGATTGTGTGTTCAAATCTGTAAATATGTGTTAATGTTGTGTCCTTAGTCAAGTGTCATTACTTGAGGACAAGCAATGGTTTAAGTTTGGGGGTGTGATAACTCATATTTACATGAGTTATTTATGCCTTTATTCCTTAAATTAAAGTAAGTTCTTAAGTAATATTTGTATCTTATCTATTATATTCTGTTTATTTAGGATAAAGAAGGGTTAGATACTGATTTGTTAATTATTTGGCACATTTGGTGCCCTTGTGAATGTTTTAATGTATTTGCTAGTGTTACAGCGTCAAGCGCTATAGCGGTAAGCGTTATAACGCTAGATGGCGAGACCAGCTGGGCATAAAAGATAAAATTTCATTTTTGGCGCCTGTTATACCCCAATTTTGTCCGTCTTCTTTTTCTCGCTTTAGTCGTTTATTTTTAGTAAGGGCGTGTTTCGGAGTCGCATGATTACGAGAATTATTAGTGTAGAGTCTCGGTTACCAACCCAAGCCAATTCCAGTCACTCCGTTCAAACTAACTCGAAATACCGTTATTTAAATTAGGCACGCACGCGAATGATCGATCTTTTAAATGCGTTCTTGATTTAATATCGTATTCAAGTTTAGTCGTATGTGAACGCAGTCTACCAAAGTTCATCTTTCTCAAAAGTTGGCTTAAATTCAGACTAATGCGATTCCGAGTTAACTGTGGGGTTTGTAGTTAACACGCCCATTTTTGGTTTAGTTTTAGCGTATTTGTCGAGTCCGGCCCGTCCTCGTCTTTGTATTTGGCCTGACTCCTTCTTCTTATTATTTTATTCGTATTTTGTTTATTTAATTTATTTAAGCATATATACAGCCCAAAAATGTCAAAAAAAAATTCTATTTAGTTTAATTTACAATTTAAGAGCACTTAATAGTCCAAAAAGGGTCCAAAATGCAAAAAAAAATGATGCTAAAAATGCACAAAAAGCCAAATCCGAAAATAAATAAAAAAATACAAAATAAAACACTTTTAGCCCAAGTAGCAGCTGGGCTTGGATCTTCAAGCTCTCTTAAAACCCTAATCTTCCTCTCCAAGTATCTGAAAACAAATCAAATCAGGGTAAATCAATCCATTAATGGTGAAAACCTAATTTTCTAGTATAAATATGTGATCAACCCTCAGTCAAAACAAGACAACGAGAACACGGCAAAAAACCACCTCCAAAGGATTAGGGTTCACAGTCAGAATCCTAATCCACTGCACACGGTTTCAAATTTCTGGGCTGAGAGCAAGGAAGTTACAGCGATCACGAAAGCAACAGTAGCAGACATAGTAGCTGTTGCAATTCAATCATAGGAGACAATCAGAGACAGAAAATTCAGAATCACTAAAAAGGGATTAGGGTTTTCACGTTACAACCCTAATCACTTGACGGAGTGCGGAGAAAAAGGAATGCATAGGAAAAGGCATTGACGGCAAGTCAACAACAAATAGGAAGCTTGGGAGTATGAAACATAGGCAATAGCAAATAACTAGCATCAATCAAAAGGATTCAAAGGTGAGTAAAACAAATATTTTAAAAACCTCAATGGTATAGTTTTAAAAGGATGGATTGTATAATCGTAATTTTGATGGATAATCTTGCGTGCTTTTGTGATAAGCTGTGTCTCTGAGTATTTTCATATATCTGTGATATTGCTGTTGAGTTATTGTTTTGATCATCAATATATTCCTTGCTTTGAGTTATTGTTTCGCATAACCATGATTACTTGCTTTAGCTCATAGCTAGTTTTAGGCATGATTGCTTGTTTAGGTGTAATGATATTGCGCCGTTAGCTAATTTTAATCCATGCTCCCTGATGGTAACGTGTCTATCTATATTAACACACAAAATCTTGGTTCAATATTTTATCTATAAGGTTTTCCTTTTCTCCAACTTACTTAGTTTAATAAAATTTTAGACCATGTTATTTGATTTGCACCTAAAAAAATAGTATATATAAAACATGTCGTTGATATTTGTGATTCAAAGATTTACATTCTTATTTTCATTGCAATAGTCAATGCACTGTTACTTTTTTTCTTTTATCAGCTAAATCTTTGATGAACTCTCGAGTCAAAATGCCTTACGGTCTTTTCTCTTGTATGTTATCACATCACTTTTTAAGTCTTCAAATGGCTTATTCCGGGAATAAGATAAGAGGTATCACCATCCGCGATGGAATATCAGGTTTATTAAAAATATCTACATCTGGGATGAAATATTAAAAATATGAATAAACTATTTTTCTAAAAAATAAACGGCTAAGTCGGTTGTACAATCGGATTAGTCATCATTTTAGGGCCAATGAGCTGTACAGTTCAGTAACCCTACAAACTTAATAAATACGAATAAACCATTTTCATAAAAAATAGGGATTAAGTCGAATTTGATCTGATCGGGTTAGTCGCGTTCTAGAACTAATGAGTACATGCTGCATTCGGGAGTTCTAGAATACCTATTCTAAAACGAACCCACCTCACACCAAACCACTTTCTTTCAAAAACTCTAAAATTACTTTCAAAAAGTAGGGGGCTAAGTCGGTTGTACAATCGGGTTAGCCAGCGTCCTAGGAATCAGTGAGTTGTACAGTTCAAGGAATCCTAGGACCCCTACATTAAAAAACACCAACCCACAAACTTTTTCAGGAAGAACTACGTAGCTTTGATTCCTCCATTGCATCTGGAGGTACGTAGGAGCAAGATTCAACCCTTGTCAAGCACTAAAAAACAAAAACCTAAATAAGTCTTTTTTTTACAAGTAAAAGGGTAATTATTAAATAAATCTTAAATTAATTAGACAATAGGATGTCGTGGGGTGCTAATACCTTCCCCACACATAACGACTCCCGAACCCTAACAACGCCTCGTCCTAAAACTTAAAGGGATTTTCCGAATTTGCCCTTAAACTAAAATTTGGTGGCGGCTTCCTAAAAGAACCTTCGAAGAATCCTTTCCCGGATTTTTCGGTCGCTACAGCGCCAAGTACTTTAAATCAAGTCATTGTACACTGTTTCCAGCTGTAAAGACTGATAGGCATCACTTCTATTGGCTAGCTTGGACACTTGGCACTTTGTGAGTGGAGAATAGTGTTGCTTGGTGAGATGTGTCTTTCACCTTTTTGATAAAGCTACTTTATGGGATAAAACAAAGATTTTCTTCATCTTCTCCTACACACTACCTCCCATCTGAAGTTAGAGAGAGAGTTTTTGGGAGAGAAACTTGACACCATTCTCCTCCATTAACACACCTTTCAAGCTTTTTCTTTTTAGATTTAGTTTTACCGTTTTTACCGCGGTATCTTTTGCAACCGTCTTCCCTCTTCTTGTTTACGGTAGTATGAGTCATTTGTCTTGTATTTTGTTGATGATATTTATCATGAGCTAAACACTTGTAGTTGGATTGCTTTGAGCTTTGTAATGAACCTTTAGTATTGTATTTATAACATCTAATGCTTTATGTTTCAATCTTTGCATTCTAATACTTTCAAACTTGTTTTAGAAGTGATCAGCTAAAATGGGTATATTCATGGGTACAGACATGGTTCATGAATCGAACACAAAGATTGATATGGTAAAAGTTCATAAGGAAAAAGCCGTGGGTTCTTTATTATACAGGGGTGAACTTATTTAGAACCTAGACATAGGAATCTTGTAACAAAACCCTGGCGTTAGTGACTGAAAGGCACACAATCATATGCTACAGCGCTTAACGTTATAGCGTCTGATGTTATAACGCTTTGCTTTTGGGGATTTACTTAGTAAGAAGCAGTCCAACTTATCTTTCTCATACTTGAAGTACTCTTTTACTGTCCTATTCAAACACTCTTTTCACTGTTACTTGTGACCATATATATTTGCTACTTGTTTCACTAGTGTTTGTATAATTTAAACTTTAAAATTAACATCAATCCCTGTGGAGACGATCTTACTTATCATTATATTACTTGCTGCGATTGTGTATACTTGCACATCACCTTTTCGCACAACACCGGGCCAATTCTCATCAGGTTCCCGTCAACAGAGGTGGCCTCGGTCTTCTTCCAGATCCTATATCCTACGCCGAGGTAAGTCGCAATTTCCACCTTCACTGTTCATTTATTATTATCGTGTGATTTTCATCAGGACCGGCTCGTTCACGAAATGGCTTGATCTTCATCACAGACGCCGCTTGGTGTGGAAAAAATAGTATGCAAGTATACATAGTCACACAAGTAATATAATGATAAGAAAAGGTCGAACCCACAGGGATTATGTAAAGCTTTGTAAAGTTTAGAGTGTACACTTAGTGTGTCTACACTATTCACAGTTGGTTGGAGTTTTCAAAGTGAATAAAAACAATATAAACAATAAATGTGTGTAAGGAATTAGTGAGATAAAGTAGTTGAGATGTTTTCACCAAGTAAATCACTTGTAAGAGTTTTAGTGGAGTATGCAGTGTAGGTACACTGGATGCAGCTGCAATAGTATGTGCCTTTCAGTCACTTTCTTCAGAGTTTCATTACAAGCTTCCTATGTCTAGGCATGCTAAATAGGTTCACTCCTGTCTCTTAAGCATCCACTATATCACCCTAGGAACTATGTTATCCTATGTCTAGGACTTAACACGGTTTTAACAATCAATGCCTTATTAAAACTAGTTTAACAAAGATGTTGTTATAAACACTCATTCTTATTAACTCTTGATTTCTTAATGTAACCCATGTCTGCTGCTACAAGTCTACATATTCTAAAGTGATCAAATTCAGAATAAGCTTTGAAAGAAGTATTACACAAGAGTTAAAGTGCACAAACTACATAAACCACATTTACTTACTTAGAAGTTCATTACAAGGCTACAACATCTCAACTAAAGGAATTTAGCTCATATTACTCATAATATAATAGAAAGAATCTGAAAAGAGCATAATCAAATGAGTAATATAACAAAAGAACTCAAAAGGATAGAGATTACGCAAAGGAGAGATCTTTTGCATGAGCTTCCAAAGTTGAAGTACAATACTGATGCCTTTCACAAGTTTCTTCCAAGTAGAAGTGAAGAGAGTGGTTGTCGAGCACTTCCTTACCTTCCTTCTCTTCAGAAACTTAAATAAAACTAAAACTAAATTACAAATAAAGAAAAATAAGTGATCCTTTTAGAACTTGGATGAAGGATGATTTTCAAGTGAAGATATGGTCTCTATTTATAGGCAAGTGACCTTTCCTCCCTTGGAGGGTTTCCTTTGGCGCCAATTTGTAACTGAGATCAGTAACCATGGTTAATCTTCTAATCCTCTATGAGCAAGTTGGTCTTTCACATCTTATCACATGGGGTGGTCCAATGGTGAAGTGCCAAATGGCCTTAAATGAATGGCTCCCTTAAAGCAATCCTCCACTTCAAGCCGCCGAAATAAGCAAGTGGATCTGCTCCATATGACTAGGTATGCCGTCACATATTAAGTGTTGAGCATCAAATTGGTCCTTGGATGTTTTGGTACAAAGTGTTGGTTTAGCAGATGTGGGCAGTGTTGGCACTCCTAGTGCAGGCAGAGTGGGTACACCTGAAGTAGTTGCACTGAACAAAACATCAAACCTAACAAGATATATGCAGTTTGCCTAATTCATTGTCCTAATCCCTTTGAATCCTTAAAATTTTGTTTCCTCAGTTTTAAGCTATAATTACTTATTAATTTACTTGAAAATAAACAATAACCTAAGTTTAAATGTATTAATAACTCTATATAAAATAGAGTTATCACCGCTCACCACTATCTCAGACTTTCGTTCTATTTACTCGGATCTTTTACATTCAAACACCAACCTGAATGGTGCATGGCTCTCATTATCTGTCCAAGCTGACGTTATTATCATCATCTCCGACCTATCTACTCGGCAAGATCCTCTTATATCTAATCTATTTTTGAATCAACAAAGCTCATCCATTTATCTCGGACTTCTATCTTACTTCAACTGGATTTCTATTCATTTATGTCCGAGGTCATAAAAAGCACACAACGGGTCCAATAGCTCCGATCTCTGAGCTCACTACTGAATAGCCCACAACGGCTCCAACAGCTCTTTGATCTCCGAGCTTATTGCTCCATCAGAGAGTACGAGAAAGAAGTCCACAACGTCTCCATCTCAATTTCGCCTCGTGTGAGCCACCCTTCTCTCTGATCTCCGAGCCTGAAAGCTCAATCAGAAATCGAAGGTTTCCCAATTTCGGTTATTGCGAGCATGCCTTCTCTCTGATCTCCAAGCTCAACGCTCCATTAGAGGTCGAAGGAAGGGGGCCGACAGTGGCCTCCGCCTAAAGGCCGAGGGCCCACAGCGGCATCGGTTTGAAGATCACTGGAGAGGGGGGCCACAGTGGCCTTCTCATCTTTGAAGTGCGGGGGAGGGGGGCACAACGACCTTCCTATCTATGAGCCCGGGGTCGCCACAGCGGCCTTCCCATGTTTGAATTTGGCTCGGAGTCTCAGAAATTATCTATATCTTTCAACACTTGTGCTAAATCAAGGATGACTCACTAATGCCATCTACATCGGCTATATGAGGATATCGGCTATCTACAATATTATCTCAGCGTTCAATCAAGAAAAATATAATAGGTTAAAAGCGCTTAAAAAGGCATTCAAGGCGTGAGCAAACAAAAATCAATTAAAATGCAAATTGTCAAACCGGAAAAGGGACGTTTCCTTAGTCTTTACAACCGAGGTTGGCCCAGGACATGCCAGAGACCAACCGCAAATTAAAATTGTTCAAAAATTAAAAAAAAATGTATGTAAATTTAGCCCTGGTTCTCCTCCTCATCTCTAATCTCAGCCTTCTCGCCCTCGGAAGAAATCTCATCTTTTGCATCGGGGGAAGCCTTCTTTTCACCAACAGAAGTAGTGTTGCCTACGGCAGCAGAGGTTCCATTACCAGCATCGGCATCCTCTTCATTCTCTGCGATGTCAGGGGAGGAGTGGGAGGCCAGCACATAGATGACCTCATTACCTTTCGTAATTCGCCCATACACAGCTTTGTGGCTAAGTTGCAGCAACTCAACTCGAGCTTTGGGCTTGAGCAAGACCACCATCTCTAAACAGCGCTGAAAACCAGCCTTGGCCGTGGAAGCAGCTTTGTTCTTCAGATTGATCTGCTCTTCCACCTCAGCGGTCTTCCTTGCCACTTCGGCCTCACTCTCCTTTTTGGTTTTCTGCAGCTCTTCCCTCACTTTCTTGAGGTCGGCCTCCAGCTTTGGCATCTTCTCAAGCTTCTTGTTCCGCTCTTTGATCTTATTGTGGGCCTCATCCAATTTTATCTGGACGCCGGACAACTTCTCGACCTTGGCCTTCAAGCGCCGATTCTCTTCAGATATTTCTAAAAAATTACGAACTTTGTAAGTTTTCAGTTCACGAGCTGTGCGAATCAACTCGCCTTCTAAAAATCTATTACGAGCTTTGAAGTCGAAAATCTTACCTCGGAGCCGGTCACTAGATTTTTCAATAATGGCTTCTTCCAACTTCTTAAAAGCCGCTTCACCAAACTTGGCAACTTTCACAAACTTGGAAATCGGCCAAGGTAATCTCTTCTTTTTTCTCACCCTTCTTTTCAAGTGTTTTTGGTTTTTTGTTGTTGCCAAGGGTATTGCTACCTATAGCAACCACTTGGTTTTTTATTGTTACCAAGTGGCTTCAGTCTCAAGAGGGGGGGGTGAATTGAGACTTTAAAAACTTTTCCCCTTTTTAATGACTTAGATTAATTTTCGCGCAAGTTTATGAAATGAACAAATTAGAAATATAAACAATAAAGAACACAAGAGATTTATACTGGTTCAGCCACCTCCTAGTGACCTACTCCAGTCCTCACAAACCCTTTGTGAGATTTTCACTATCAAAACAAAGCTTAAAACGGGTGCTTTCAAAAAGAGTGGCGAGTGACATAGTAGCTCTAACTCGTGCTCTTGTAGTTTCCCAAAAAGAGTGGCGAGTGACATAGTAGCTCTAACTCGTGCTCTTGTAGTTTCCCAAAAAGAGTGGCGAGAGATCAGCCCAAATTGATAGAACAGTGAAGAGCAAGTGTGATAGTGTGATAGGGTGTGTTCTGCATTTTAGAATTGTAGGTTGTGAGTTTTGAGAAGCCCTAAGTCTCTATTTATAGAGGTTGTAAAAAATATGACCGTTGGAAAATTTCTAACATTGTTTTTATAAGTGGATAGTCGATTGCTTGCTTATAAGAACATGGTTCAAAATTGATTGTGTGCTTTAAACAAATAAGCCATGAATCGATTGTTTGCTTCCAAAGTGAAGCTTGAAATCAATTTTGAGCTTTACACAACCAAGACAAGAATCGATTGTTATCTTTAAAAACAAGGAGCCATGAATCGATTGTTTCCTTTAAAGTAAAAGCCATGAATCGATTTTTCTTTTTAAAAGCAACAAGGCATAAATCGATTTTGTGCTTTAAAATGGGAAGTTATGAATCGATTTAGTGCTTGAAAGTAAGAAGCCATGAATCGATTGTTTATTTTCCAAAACAATTCTTTCTTAAAACATCAATATGCAAATCGATTTCTAGCTTTAATTTTATAGGCTATGAATCGATTTCTAGCTTTAAACAAGCTATGAATCGATTTCTAGCTTTAAAGTTACAAGCCATGAATCAATTGTTTTCTTTCCAAAAATAAGTTCTCTCAAAAATCAAGCCATGAATCGATTTCAACAAGTGCCTAACCTATTTGACATGCATTTATCAATTGAAGACATATATTAGGTTTCCTTGTGTGTGTTAGTGTGTTGAGTGATTTGAGCCGATCCTCAAAAGCGGTTTACATTCATTCCTAAGACACGACCGGAATTCCTAACGTCTACCCTTACCACAAACATTCTTCTTGAGTTGGTTGTGTCTTGGAGTTCCTTTTTGTCACTTTGTCTTAGATTACTTCATCATCAAAACTTAACCTGCAACACAAGATATCCACATTCTCCCCCTTTTTGATGATGCCAAAATTTTAATTCATCTTAGGTGGGAGGTTAGTTCATCAAGCAAAAAACAATGCGCTAATATTAAAGATATGTATCTAGACTCCCCCTTACTTGATGCTCCCCCTATCTAAATGCAAAGTGATAATCCTATATTTCTCCCCCTTTTTGTCATGATCAAAAGGGTTAATCCGAAACTTAGTCGGTGAGTCGAAAACGCAGCTAATAGTAACAGTGAGTCCATTGCATTTTTAAAAATAGGCATAAACCACAAAATGACATGAGAGTCGAGTTTCAACACAAGATAGCCAAACATAATTCAATCAACGGTTCAAATCTCATTCAGCTAAATGATAACTTAATGACTCCAAGTTTTCTTCGAATGAAAAATAAATTTTCTTTTTGCAATGGTTTTGTAAAAATATCAGCTAGCAGTTTTGAATGCTCAACTAAACAATCACATAATCACCTTTGAACATGATCTGTTAAGAAAATGATGTCTAAAGTCTATATGCTTAATTAGTTCTAAAATGTTGAACGGGGTTCTTCTATAGATTAATGTGATTTATATCGACACCATAGTTGAGATGTTGTTGTTTACACTATTTTCTATTATTCTAACTTGCTTATTGATTAGTCCTCAATGGTGCATAAAACAAAATCAGACAATCATCGATAATCACATATTTGTCTAATGCTCAGTAACTTATGCTTAATATATTCTACATAAAGCACAATGCAAATAGAGGTGGATAAGTCTATACCAATCTTACCTTCACCAAGGATTCTTCCTCTTTTGCTGTTATCACAAGTCACATGACCGCTTTTTCTGGGGGTGAGTGCTAATAGCTTTGTCATATCTTGATCATGTGCTTTGAGCATTTGCTATCAAGGTATTGATTTTCCCATACCTTGAAGCATACCCGCAATAAGATCAAGTTGCAAATTTTGGTACCCAAATTTCTTTGGGTCCTTGTGGGTTAGTACTTGGTAGAGTCCCTTTGGGAACCCAGGACCTTTTCACAACTTGCCTTCTTCTAGCCATACACACGGATCACAGTATGTCCTAGTTTGACACAAGTAATAACATCTAATATATGGACTAGTAGTGAACTTAGGTCTATAATGCACATGTCTTTTCATGAAATTATTTCACGGAGACCTAGGATGCACATGTTGTATGTTGGACATTTTTCCTATTGTCCATTCAAGCTCATGAATTTTATTTTCATATTCAGCACACTTATCACATACATAATTTTCTTTAAAGCAACTAAGATTGTAATTTTCATTTCTAAGTTCTAATCTTTCCTTAGTTAAAGCAATAACCGTTTTGAAGATGAGCAACGATTTTCTTTGATTGGGTTAATGCTTTAGCTAATTTTAGAGAATCGTTATGCAATTCAAGAAATGCTTCATGTAATTCATCATATGCATTTTGTGAAGTTTTGAGTTAGAATCTACCTCGGTTTCATTTTCACCTGCCGTGGTCGGCCATGAGAGCAATTTGAGCTTCTTCACTTTCTGAATCATCTGATGAGTCCATGTCATTGTCTTCCCATGCTATGTAGGCTCTACCCTTGTTTTCTTTGGATTCCTTTTTCTTAAACTTTGACAGTTTTCTTTGTAAGTTCGGGCACTCCATCTTCATGTGTCCGGATTTGCCACATTCGTAGCAAGTTGGAGGACTTGAGAAATTTTCCTTGGTTGAGACTCTTTTGGGTGAAGAAATCTTCTTGGGGAAGCTTTCCCTTCAAATGAACTTTTTGAATTTTCTAACCATTAGCTCCATATTCTCCTCGTCTTCATCATCTTCATTTTCCGAATCATCACTATCATCTGATGGATTTGACCTGGAAGCCTTGAGAGCTAAGCTTTTCTTTTTGTTTTCTTTTTCTTCATGTTCTGCTAGACGAGCGAGCTCTAACTCGTGCTCTTGTAGTTTCCCAAAAAGAGTGGCGAGTGACATAGTAGCTCTAACTCGTGCTCTTGTAGTTTCCCAAAAAGAGTGGCGAGAGATCAGCCCAAATTGATAGAACAGTGAAGAGCAAGTGTGATAGTGTGATAGGGTGTGTTCTGCATTTTAGAATTGTAGGTTGTGAGTTTTGAGAAGCCCTAAGTCTCTATTTATAGAGGTTGTAAAAAATATGACCGTTGGAAAATTTCTAACATTGTTTTTATAAGTGGATAGTCGATTGCTTGCTTATAAGAACATGGTTCAAAATTGATTGTGTGCTTTAAACAAATAAGCCATGAATCGATTGTTTGCTTCCAAAGTGAAGCTTGAAATCAATTTTGAGCTTTACACAACCAAGACAAGAATCGATTGTTATCTTTAAAAACAAGGAGCCATGAATCGATTGTTTCCTTTAAAGTAAAAGCCATGAATCAGTTTTTCTTTTAAAAGCAACAAGGCATAAATCGATTTTGTGCTTTAAAATGGGAAGTTATGAATCGATTTAGTGCTTGAAAGTAAGAAGCCATGAATCGATTGTTTATTTTCCAAAACAATTCTTTCTTAAAACATCAATATGCAAATCGATTTCTAGCTTTAATTTTATAGGCTATGAATCGATTTCTAGCTTTAAACAAGCTATGAATCGATTTCTAGCTTTAAAGTTACAAGCCATGAATCAATTGTTTTCTTTCCAAAAATAAGTTCTCTCAAAAATCAAGCCATGAATCGATTTCAACAAGTGCCTAACCTATTTGACATGCATTTATCAATTGAAGACATATATTAGGTTTGCTTGTGTGTGTTAGTGTGTTGAGTGATTTGAGCCGATCCTCAAAAGCGGTTTACATTCATTCCTAAGACACGACCGGAATTCCTAACGTCTACCCTTACCACAAACATTCTTCTTGAGTTGGTTGTGTCTTGGAGTTCCTTTTTGTCACTTTGTCTTAGATTACTTCATCATCAAAACTTAACCTGCAACACAAGATATCCACATTCTCCCCCTTTTTGATGATGCCAAAATTTTAATTCATCTTAGGTGGGAGGTTAGTTCATCAAGCAAAAAACAATGCGCTAATATTAAAGATATGTATCTAGACTCCCCCTTACTTGATGCTCCCCCTATCTAAATGCAAAGTGATAATCCTATATTTCTCCCCCTTTTTGTCATGATCAAAAGGGTTAATCCAAAACTTAGTCGGTGAGTCGAAACGACTAATAGTAATGATGAGTCCATTGCATTTTTAAAAATAGGCATAAACCACAAAATGACATGAGAGTCGAGTTTCAACACAAGATAGCCAAACATAATTCAATCAACGGTTCAAATCTCATTCAGCTAAATGATAACTTAATGACTCCAAGTTTTCTTGAATGAAAAATAAATTTTCTTTTGCAATGGTTTTGTAAAAATATCATTTACATGATTTTGAATGCTCAACTAAACAATCACATAATCACCTTTGAACATGATCTGTTAAGAAAATGATGTCTAAAGTCTATATGCTTAATTAGTTCTAAAATGTTGAACGTTCTATAGATTAATGTGATTTATATCGACACCATAGTTGAGATGTTGTTGTTTACACTATTTTCTATTATTCTAACTTGCTTATTGATTAGTCCTCAATGGTGCATAAAACAAAATCAGACAATCATCGATAATCACATATTTGTCTAATGCTCAGTAACTTATGCTTAATATATTCTACATAAAGCACAATGCAAATAGAGGTGGATAAGTCTATACCAATCTTACCTTCACCAAGGATTCTTCCTCTTTTGCTGTTATCACAAGTCACATGACCGCTTTTTCTGGGGGTGAGTGCTAATAGCTTTGTCATATCTTCAGTCATGTGCTTTGAGCATTTGCTATCAAGGTATTGATTTTCCCCATACCTTGAAGCATACCTGCAATAAGATCAAGTTGCAAATTTTGGTACCCAAATTTCTTTGGGTCCTTGTGGGTTAGTACTTGGTAGAGTCCCTTTGGGAACCCAGACCTTTTTCACAACTTGCCTTCTTCTAGCCATACACACAGATGCAGTATGTCCTAGTTTGACACAGTAATAACATCTAATATATGGACTAGTAGTGAACTTAGGTCTATAATGCACATGTCTTTTCATGAAATTATTTCCTGGAGACCTAGGATGCACATGTTGTATGTTGGACATTTTTCCTATTGTCCATTCAAGCTCATGAATTTTATTTTCATATTCAGCACACTTATCACATACATAATTTTCTTTAAAGCAACTAAGACTGTAATTTTCATTTCTAAGTTCTAATCTTTCCTTAGTTAAAGCAATAACTTCGTTTTGAAGATGAGCAACAGTTTTCTTTGATTGGGTTAATGCTTTAGCTAATTTTAGAGAATCGTTATGCAATTCAAGAAATGCTTCATGTAATTCATCATATGCATTTTGTGAAGTTTCAGAGTTAGAATCTACCTCAGTTTCATTTTCACTGTCGTGGTCGGCCATGAGAGCAATTTGAGCTTCTTCACTTTCTGAATCATCTGATGAGTCCATGTCATTGTCTTCCCATGCTATGTAGGCTCTACCCTTGTTTTCTTTGGATTCCTTTTTCTTAAACTTTGACAGTTTTCTTTGTAAGTTCGGGCACTCCATCTTCATGTGTCCGGATTTGCCACATTCGTAGCAAGTTGGAGGACTTGAGAAATTTTCCTTGGTTGAGACTCTTTTGGGTGAAGAAATCTTCTTGGGGAAGCTTTCCCTTCAAATGAACTTTTTGAATTTTCTAACCATTAGCTCCATATTCTCCTCTTATTCATCATCTTCATTTTCCGAATCATCACTATCATCTGATGGATTTGACCTGGAAGCCTTGAGAGCTAAGCTTTTCTTTTTGTTTTCTTTTTCTTCATGTTCTGCTAGACGAGCGAGCTCTAACTCGTGCTCTTGTAGTTTCCCAAAAAGAGTGGCGAGTGACATAGTAGCTCTAACTCGTGCTCTTGTAGTTTCCCAAAAAGAGTGGCGAGAGATCAGCCCAAATTGATAGAACAGTGAAGAGCAAGTGTGATAGTGTGATAGGGTGTGTTCTGCGTTTTAGAATTGTAGGTTGTGAGTTTTGAGAAGCCCTAAGTCTCTATTTATAGAGGTTGTAAAAAATATGACCGTTGGAAAATTTCTAACATTGTTTTTATAAGTGGATAGTCGATTGCTTGCTTATAAGAACATGGTTCAAAATTGATTGTGTGCTTTAAACAAATAAGCCATGAATCGATTGTTTGCTTCCAAAGTGAAGCTTGAAATCAATTTTGAGCTTTACACAACCAAGACAAGAATCGATTGTTATCTTTAAAAACAAGGAGCCATGAATCGATTGTTTCCTTTAAAGTAAAAGCCATGAATCGATTTTTCTTTTAAAAGCAACAAGGCATAAATCGATTTTGTGCTTTAAAATGGGAAGTTATGAATCGATTTAGTGCTTGAAAGTAAGAAGCCATGAATCGATTGTTTATTTTCCAAAACAATTCTTTCTTAAAACATCAATATGCAAATCGATTTCTAGCTTTAATTTTATAGGCTATGAATCGATTTCTAGCTTTAAACAAGCTATGAATCGATTTCTAGCTTTGAAGTTACAAGCCATGAATCAATTGTTTTCTTTCCAAAAATAAGTTCTCTCAAAAATCAAGCCATGAATCGATTTCAACAAGTGCCTAACCTATTTGACATGCATTTATCAATTGAAGACATATATTAGGTTTGCTTGTGTGTGTTAGTGTGTTGAGTGATTTGAGCCGATCCTCAAAAGCGGTTTACATTCATTCCTAAGACACGACCGGAATTCCTAACGTCTACCCTTACCACAAACATTCTTCTTGAGTTGGTTGTGTCTTGGAGTTCCTTTTTGTCACTTTGTCTTAGATTACTTCATCATCAAAACTTAACCTGCAACACAAGATATCCACATTCTCCCCCTTTTTGATGATGACAAAATTTTAATTCATCTTAGGTGGGAGGTTAGTTCATCAAGCAAAAAACAATGCGCTAATATTAAAGATATGTATCTAGACTCCCCCTACTTGATGCTCCCCTATCTAAATGCAAAGTGACAATCCTATATTTCTCCCCCTTTTTGTCATGATCAAAGGGGTTAATCCGAAACTTAGTTGGTGAGTCGAAAACGCAGCTAATAGTAACAGTGAGTCCATTGCATTTTTAAAAATAGGCATAAACCACAAAATGACATGAGAGTTTCAACACAAGATAGCCAAACATAATTCAATCAACGGTTCAAATCTCATTCAGCTAAATGATAACTTAATGACTCCAAGTTTTCTTCGAATGAAAAATAAATTTTCTTTTTGCAATGGTTTTGTAAAAATATCAGCTAGCAGTTTTGAATGCTCAACTAAACAATCACATAATCACCTTTGAACATGATCTGTTAAGAAAATGATGTCTAAAGTCTATATGCTTAGTTCTAAAATGTTGAACGGGGTTCTTCTATAGATTAATGTGATTTATATCGACACCATAGTTGAGATGTTGTTGTTTACACTATTTTCTATTATTCTAACTTGCTTATTGATTAGTCCTCAATGGTGCATAAAACAAAATCAGACAATGATCGATAATCACATATTTGTCTAATGCTCAGTAACTTATGCTTAATATATTCTACATAAAGCACAATGCAAATAGAGGTGGATAAGTCTATACCAATCTTACCTTCACCAAGGATTCTTCCTCTTTTGCTGTTATCACAAGTCACATGACCGCTTTTTCTGGGGGTGAGTGCTAATAGCTTTGTCATATCTTCAGTCATGTGCTTTGAGCATTTGCTATCAAGGTATTGATTTTCCCCCATACCTTGAAGCATACCTGCAATAAGATCAAGTTGCAAATTTTGGTACCCAAATTTCTTTGGGTCCTTGTGGGTTAGTACTTGGTAGAGTCCCTTTGGGAACCCAGACCTTTTTCACAACTTGTCTTCTTCTAGCCATACACACAGATGCAGTATGTCCTAGTTTGGCACAGTAATAACATCTAATATATGGACTAGTAGTGAACTTAGGTCTATAATGCACATGTCATTTACGAACCACTCAAATCTTGTACGAACCACTCAAATCTTGTACGAAATAGAACACCGGCTTGAAATCTTTATTGGAGTCGTTTGCCGGCGTAAAGTAAGAACGCTCTGCGTGGCCACGAAAACCAATGTGACATTGTCTCGTCTTTTCGATCCGGCACCCAAAGAAGCGGAACACGTTGAAAAGGAAGAAGAAGACCTTAGCAGAAGGCACTCTCTCGAGGTACGCCATGGTAAGTTCAAAACCTCGGAAAATCCCCAGCTATTCGACAACAATCGTGATGGGGCCACACGCAGAAAATGCAAGACTTCTTTCTGAAACTCGTTAAGGGGAAGTCGGACATTCGTAGTCTCTAAGCGCACAAGTAAAAGAAGAAGCCGAGGCCCTCATGTATATAGCACTGCGGAATCTCGATAATGGTCAGCAACCTCTAGTTCTGCTCTAGAGGGGCGACATGGTACTTCTGATAGTAAGAAACTGGCTTATCTAACTTCAGCCTCGAGTAAATCTTGCAGATTTATCTAGAAAACCCAGTTATAGACCATCTCTACTGGTTCCCCGTACTTTTCCATCGTAACTGCGCCTTGCTGAGCTCGAGAGCTCACCTCGGCATTGCCTCCTTCGGAATTTTCTGACATTTGTTTAGCAATCTCACGAACCGAAGCCGAAACGCCCGACTTCGCGGATGAATTAGCGTACGTAGAAGAAAATAGTGACAGAGCTCCCTTTGGGGCCGACACGGGATGGCCTTCGGCCGACCTCTTCAAGATCGGCTTACTCGGAGGAACGAAGCTCTACGTCTCCTCACTCTTAGTTCGAACCATTTATCTGCAAGGGGAGGAGAACGCTATCACTATCTTAACTAATTGGTTTATCTTAGCCTCAGAGAGGCCAAGGCAAGTCTATCTCCTCCCCATGAGGCACAAGCAGCGACATCCGTCAAGTGACGATGTCGGGCGCGGTCAAAAACACCAAAGGTAAAATTAAACTTCTAAGATAAACAACATATAAAAATTAACCTCGTTGCATGATTCTGAGCTCGGCTTGAATGTTGTACTCGGAACGATGAACGATGAACTTGCCTCACCAAAAATTCCAGGACACATGCGGCGGAGATGATCTCGGTACGGTGGTCGGAGGAATATGAAATCTCAGAGCTCTCACACAGGGCAATTCTCACAAATAAAGCGAAGTCAGACCATTCGAGGCTAATCTTCAATCATCCGGGCTCAATTTTCAATCATTTGAAGTTTATCATCATTATGTCAAAGCACATCAACATGTACCCCAAATTCGGTCACTTCCGAAGTCCAGGTGCCGAACACATATGTTTGAAAAAATAATAAAGAGAAATAAAATGAGCATAATCGAAACACAAACATTTAACGTGGAAAACTCTAAAATTGGAGAAAAACCACGAGCGACACTATGTGAAAATTGTTATAACAAATGGACTTCTCTCAAAAACCCAATGACTCTAGTACACTCACACTCTCGAAATGAAATATTTAACTACATCTCAACACTTTAAGACAAGAGTATAAGAGAAAGAAAAAGTCAAATACAAACATAAAGTATTTTTTTACCAGTGCATATTATAAAGTAAAACTTGAGTCTCCCTCTTCACAAAACTTGACAATGTAAGATTTCTCCAAGATATTCTATTTTAATCAACTTCAACACCATACACATATTTTCAACTTAGATCATGTATCTTGCTCTCCATGATCATAGCATCTTGCCATCTATCTTTTTGATGAATGTGTTTTGTCATTTGTGTGACCATTAATGTTTAAGATATTGTGAGATATACATACCTAACTTTCATGACAAATTAAATATTTCTAACAAATCTAACACCCTCTCATTCCAATAACAAGGCAAATGGTCTTTGTAGATGTTTGTGACAACTTTTTGAGATCAGTTAAAGTTTGATTCTTGTGTTTTGTGAAAAAGGAACATGAGGCGCAGCCATTATTGACATTAGATGGACAATTGTGCCATCGCCATTTATGCTTTATTATATTGTAATGGCATGTTTTAGTTAGGTCTCTATAAATATAGTGTATTTTGATTTAGTTTTTGTAACTTTTTTAAAAAAAAGTTTCCGCAAAAAAAATTTGTTGTAAAAAAGTCTCTTTGTTAATCTACTGTTGCAAAAACTGCTTATGTATAACTAACTCTTTTCTTTATTTATATACTTTTTGATGGAATGATGTTTGTGTGTGTATATTTACCTATATCTTATGTGCTTTTTGTGCCTGAAAATGGTATTTAACCAAATAACAAAAATTTCCCAAACAATAAAGATCCAGTAAACAAATGTGGCATAATTAGGTTTTAACTAACTACACGTCTCAATATATGGGACCCATTTTAATTGTGCACGTGAATGCAATTGGCCAAATCATTGTCATCCCCCACTCATCATCAACTAGCTCTCCTGTGTTTGATGATGGTGACATTCATTTCTCTTTAGCTTTTTTCCATTTAAGTCAAAACTACAGTGCAATCTTAAAAATGACTAAAATAAGAGCTGATTTGGATACATTTTTTGAAACGATTTGAAATGTTGTTTATTTGTCTCCACATGTTAAAATCAAATACTTGTGTCATTTGATAAAATTCCATATAGTGAAAGCAAATCCAAACATATATGCATATAAACACTAATCTAAAATAGTGTTCAATGAAGAGGGCCACTCTTCTTTGTTACATGTTGGAGTTACGACATAGTCGATCTGGTTGCTAGGACGAACTTCCTCTATACTGTGGTAGAGCACAATAATGGATGTACCTACAAACACTCTGATATTGAAGTTAGTAAGAGAGAGTGAAAGATAATGATGATTAAAAATGTACTTGAAGTCAGAATGGCGCCACTATTTATAGGTGATTGTCACGTGATGTCATTGATGATAGAGCGTGTGTGGCGCTGAAGTGGCAGGGCTGTTACGATCAAGCCAAGGTGAAGCCTCAGCCATATGATCTGTGAAGGTTGATCTCATCTGTTGGTTCTTGATGGTGCCCGTGGAAGCCTCAGCTATACTATTTTAATTATATCATTTAATGATGTTCAACTAATCAACCCAAATTGTAAAATGAAAACTAATTAATCAACTCAAAGTGCATTTCTGTCCAAGCGGAAGTGGAGATGCATCAACGACATTAGTGCAAGTTGGTGGCAACTTCTCTCACACCGGTATGGAGATTTGAGGCATATTTTCACAGGGGTTCTTTCGTATAGAGGTGGCACTAAGGATTCTTTATGGTGGAGGGATTTAATCCTTTTGGAAGAAGGAAATCCTTCGTGGCAGGGAGCCTTTGTTTCTGAACTTAGGCCTATGTTCGGAAAAGGGAATTTGATTTCTTTTTGGAGTCATAAGTGAGCTAGCAATGACACATTCAAGGACTTGTTCTTTTTGAAGTTGCTCAGCTTAAACATGATAGTATTTTGGAGCATGGGAACTGGATTGACAATAACTAGTATTGGAATTTTGCTTGAGTCGAGATCTGTCTGCCGAGGAGAGGGTTGATCAGGATTTGCTTATGGTCATTCTACATTCTTTTCACCTCGACGTTTTTGAACATGATCATTGGAGGTGAAAGCTTGAAAATCTCCATTCTTTTTCTGTTAAATCCTTTTATGTTCTGTTGATGAATTTGATGCAGCATGATAGAATGGATAGCGATATCCAGAGTGGCCTTACTGATATGTGGCAACTATCTATTCCCACTAAGGTGGGAGTTTTTGGCTGGAGATTGTTTTTGGGGAAGCTCCCAACTCGTGACTCTCTTATTTCTAAGGGCATTATCAATGACCCCCATGGGGCGTGTTGCCCCTTTTGTTTTGAGAAGGACGAATCGATTACCCATCTTTTTTCATGTGCAGGTGTTCTGGGCTAGTTTGGCTTGCTATTTATAATTGGTCAGGCTTGGTGATCTCAGATTCTCTAGTTGGTGTGGAGCATTTTCGGGCTCATGGTTTGCAGTTGGTATCGAAGAAGGCGAGTAGATTGAAGTATTTGGTTTGGATGGCTGTCACTTGGTGTATATGGTTACATCGAAATCATATTCTTTTTAGAGGTCAAGTTTTTAGTGTGCAGGTGGTTGTTAACCATGTAAAGTCTACATCATGGGCTTGGTTCATAAGCATAGAAGGTCGAAATTCCAATTATAAGATCTTTGACTGGTGGGGTAATCCTTTCAATTGTATGGACTCAGTGTAAATAATGACTTTTAGTCTCATTCTTCTTGGGGCACTCTTTCCTCCTTGGGTCTTTTTCCCAAGGGGTTTTGGCCCAGAGAGGTTTTAATGAGGCGCCTTGTATTTGTACTGGTTGGGATGCCCGTTTGCACTACTCTTTAATATTATTTTTTGCTTATAAAAAAATAATACTGAAAGTGCATTTTCCAAAAGCCTAACTTTACTCCTTAATCACTTATATATTTTCCTTGTGAAAGAATATTGACTGACTACACCTAAGCATTTTCATGTCTTCTCCAAGTAAATTTAGATATCCATCATTGACTTACACTCCTCCCCTTTTCTTTCTCTTTTTATCCGTTCATAGGAAACCATAATGAATATCATAGTAACATATATATAGCTTAATATATAACGTAATTGTCAATCATCTTCCTTCACATACCAATAATTGCCATTGCACTTCACCATAACATAAAAAAATGGCCCTAAATGTCACATCTGATTGAATTTCTAAGTTTGCTTCTTTTGTTTTCCTTTCCTCTCCTTTTTTCTTTGATAATCTTTTTTACTTGTGCAAGCATGATCATCCGCTGTAATTATTGACTTTATGTTTTGATTCACCAAAAGAGAGTGCACCAAGCACAACAAACAAAAAAGGAACATAAATTAATTTTGACTTTGTGATCTTAAAGACATTCCATTTACTTCAATGTTGTTAGTCGACATCTTAATCACATTTACAATTTAAAGCTAGTTATTTCCTAAGGGAAGGTAAAAGTTTCTATGTTATTATGACATTCCATGATGTGGCTTGCCAAAGAGGAACAATGTATTTGTTCACAAATCTTTTTTTTTAAGCAAAACAAAGAGATGTTAGCCTCCTTAAAATCGTTTGATGCAAAACCCTTCTTAAAAATGTTTTAATGCTCCACAAGGTTTTCTAAATCGGTTAGTGTCCACGATCTATGTTGTTAAATTAAATTTTTAAAATTTTGATGTCTCTAGTTCTCGATCGCAGGTAGTTGTGATTGAAGTTATTTTGACTGTATTTAACTGTAATTCTTTTAGTATTAACAATTGCAACGCGCCCACAAATTTTAATGCAACCACATTTTTTTTGAAAAGCAAACGAGATGATAATATTAATATGTGGGGGAGTATAAGGGATGTTCTAACAAATGTACAAGAAGACTCTCCTCAAAGAATTAGAAAATATCAAACGCCAAAGTAATCAATCCAAAGAGAGTGATTAAAAATTTATCTACAAGCAATACAATCTATCGAATCTACATACTACTCATAAAAGAGAATGATTCAAAGTCGACCTCGACAAAAACCATTTCCAAGAGTAAGACATCGTCTTAGTATTCTCAACCTCTGTAACACTGACACTTCTGGTTGAAGACGAATTCGTTATTCGACACGTATCATGTCGGACATTTACACGATACAAACACTTCAATTACTTTCTTTTTCAAATTAAAATCGGTGTCTGTGTATTCGTGTCTCTTTTGTGTCTGCGTCTGTCTCTGTGCTTCAAAGTTCTCAACCACCAAATGAACATCCATAACCATATTAGAGAAAACTCGCTCCTTAACTGATCACCGTGCAACAACGATGTAAAACCTTATTCTTCCATGTAATTGTTTAGCCAGGTTATGGCATGCATGTAATTGTAAAACAACTTTTTGCTTACTTTATTTTTTGGAATCAACTTTATTCATACATCATATATGCTGCATATTTATCCATGCAGGGGTTACTGTTTTTCATCCCTTTCCCAATATTCATTCAACAAATGATTTCAAATAGTTGCTTATGACATTTATGGGGAAGCCTTAAGGACATGCACAAAGATGTTGTAGTCATGCCTATCCATAAAGTGGGGTATATATATATATATATATATATATATATATATATATATATACCATTTTATATTCTTAGCTTGATTTCAATCATATTTAAATAAGACTAGCTAAACAATAGGGATTGAATTCGTGCACAAAATCACAAATAAAAGTGATCGCAAACAGAGCAAAGCCACAAATTGTGTTCCTTTTTGTCACTACTTTTGTCCTTAACGATGATTTCAAACTTAAACGTACGTTATAATCTTGACAAAGTGATGGATGTTATATTAACTGTTACTTATCAAATCATAAAAAATATGTTAGGTTGAAAAGTTTCTGCAATGGGTAGATATATGTCATAGAGTCCCAATCAACCTGTCCTTAAGAATATTAAGATAATTGTTAATCTATGAATTCAATTCATGTCTGTTGTGAAACAATCCTCAAAATTCAAGAATTTAGAATAAAACAGTTATGTAAATTTGAGAGAGAGAGTTGAAGAGAGAGATCTTTTGGAAATTGAATGTATTATTCCAAATTTTAATTCTGTTCAGCATACAATAGTATATAGTAGAAGAATGCCCGTGCGTTGCACGGGTTTTTTAAAAGTTAGTATAATATATAATATAAATATGAGTTAAATTTTTTAGATAAATTATAAATTTTAGACGTTCCTTATATAGTGTATGTGGTTTGTAATATAAATAATTGTTAATAGTTTTTATGAGATTATCTGTTTCGAAATATTATTTTATTATTAAAGTGAAATGAATTGAGAAAGTTCTTTCAAAACTGTTGAGAAAAATTGTGGAGCTTCCTTTGGGGATTCCTTTTCATAGATAAATAGATAGATATGGTATAAATATTTGTAAATACATTTTCATGTTAATTAATTTTTAACTTAATACAATATTTTTCATTATATTTAGTAAGAAGATTATAATACTATTTAATATGTGGAATTTAGTGGCGTAAATTTAAAATATAGATAGATAAATATCTATGGTGAAAGATAAATCATAGAAAGCAAAAAGTTACTACTCTTTCTTATTTTCATCACCAATTAATAATTCATAAATTGAAATTTAAAATAAAATGAAATTCAACATAAAAGTGAAGTTAAAGAATTTTGATTTAAAATTGAATTTAGAAAACAATAATAATAAACAAATACATTCTCTATTATTTATTTTTACAATAATATGAAGAAGATTTAAAAGAAATATATGGTATTTAGTATTTACAATATTAAATAGAATTATTATTTTAAAAAATAATGATAATATAATTTTTTCTACAATGTATAATCTAAAAAGTTAAACATATTTTTGGTCTTTAAAATTTTTACAAATTGTGCTTTTAGTCCCTATAAAAAGTTTTACTCACTTTTATTCCCCACATTTTCTTCCGTCAATGTTTTTAGTCTTATAACTTTTAATTGGGGCCTTTTAGAGCATCTCTAAGCGCTATTATAAGTCATAAGGGACTAAAAGCATTGATAGGGTATATGTGGGGACTAAAAGTGAGTGAATTTTTTTATAGGGACTAAAATCAAAAATTGCAATTTTTTAGGAACTAAAAACATATTTAACTTCCTTCAAAAAAACATATTTAACTCTAATATTAATAAGCAATAGGTTATCAATACACAATCTTGTATAAAAATTATATTAGAGAAAACATCTCATTCAAAATAATAATCAATATTTTATTTAGTTTATTTTACACTCATTTATTTTATCATTTATGTAATTATATCTACTTAACTTAATGTTGCAAGTAAAAAAAGTAAAATGCACGTGTATCATAATCTTTTAAATTTATCTAAACTATTTAATTAATAATATTCAGTTTCATCTAATTATTTTAAAGAAAATTATTAAAATAATAAATTTTGGTAAATATTATAATATGTATTTTAATTATTCTTTAAGCTTTTTTCTTAAAATATAATTGATAAGTATTAGTGTAACGGTCTAGGCAATCAAGAAGACACCAAGGAGCAAGAAATAACTAAAGTAAAAACCAAATGCATTATTAAATTACCCACTACAATTTAACACCAGTTATCACCCCCATCAGCCTAACGAAATCACTTGTTGAATACAAATAAACAAACCAAAAAAACCATCATCAGAATTTGTAGCCTTATCTTTTTATCCTCCAAGCCTTATTATATATTGACAGAATAGATCTAGAAGTCGGTGTAAACATGATTACAAAAAGATCAATTTATAACCTACACAAACACACATGTATCTAAAATAGCTAGAATCTTCTATATATAGACAGTCTGGGGAACTCTTATTAAAAGTTTTCTACGGATTCAATTACCGATTTTCAAACTGACACGACCCAAAAGGAACTTCCGAAATTCACACAAACAACCTAGAAAAGTCTATAATTTTATCACCTACAATATAAATCTTCATGAGAAGCATTGGATAAAGAACAATATATACAACAATCACATATAGATTTAAAGTAATTTGATCGCCTACAATTAACTCTTCATGAGAAGCATCACACAAACAAAACAACAATATTCAACAATCACAAATTGAGAATAACTCTCCCAACTTGCAAGGAAATGAAAAAAAATGAAGTGACTCAAACTTAAAGAACATCAAAAACAAACTCACTACACTAATGACACTAACTCAACATAAAAGGGGAATGGAATTAAGAGGAGTAGGTAGGGTGTGTGAGTGTGTAGAGTTTATATAGTTAGTAAGAATGTGACTTTTAGAGTCCAATAGTTATAAGTGATTAATAATAGTAATATAATATCACTACAAAAATTTGGTTAAATAGCGACCCACAATTCGCGGCGGGTGCTACAACCGCCGTCGCTCATTTTCACTCGCGACAGTTCCTAGCAACTGCCGTCGCTCATCTACACCGGCGACGGTTCACAATTGTCTCGCGGCGGTTCCAATTTTAAAGAAAAAATAAAGCAGCGCGATATTACAGTGTTTCTGTTTCCTTCCTCTCTCAACGAAGCTTTCATTCCCGTGAACAACACCCTCAGTGAACACAAACGATTAGGTTTCCGTTTCCTTCCTCTCAGTGAACACAAACGATTAGGTTTCCAATACCCTGTTTCCATTTCCTTCCTCTCGCAACGACAAAGAAGGGTTTCCATTTCTCATCTCAAGAACAGTTCGCTCTCTCTGTTAGGTACTTCTTTTGCTTTTTCTTCCCCTCTCCTCATCTTTCTCATGCTATTATTCTTCCTCATTTTCGTTTTTTCTTGTTACAACAGGTTAGGGTTTTGTTTTCATCTGGTGATTTCGTTTTGATCATCTTCAACAGGCTAGGGTTTTCAATTTTCTAATTTGTGATTCTGAAACTAGTGTGATTTGTGGTGCTTTATCTTATTTTCTTTTAATTTGAGGCTAAACTAGTTTTTGTTTTATTACAAGATTGCTATTTCAACGATGGCTTTGTAAAGGGAAACAATTCCATAGAGTAATTTCAAAAGGTGTCTAATTAATTAAGACACCCGAGTAAATCTTTATAATTGGATAAATAATGTTTAAAGAAAACTTCAAAATCAAGTATCAATAGAAAATGATGAGAAATCAACATGCATGGCTATTGATTTGAATTTAGGAATTGCTGTCACATGTTTCTGGACATCTGCTGATGTTTCCTATCTGCTGAACATGATCATAGAGTTCAAGACAGCCTATATGTGACCAAAACAAGAATGTTAGAATTTGGTTGGTATCCTGCATTAAAGATTAGTATGGTATGCTATCATTTTTTAAGGACGGTCCTTGTTTGTTTATTTATAACCTAAGCTAGACATGCTAATTGATATAGCATCGGTTTTATTGAAAAGATAACCAAACAAGATTTCATGAAGTACACATTTTGAAAGGGCTTTGAACAATCTAATTTCTAATAGTCTATTAAAGTTTGTGTATTGTATATTTATGAATGTTTCCCACTTTGAAATTGAGCAAGCATGTTTGTTTCCCACTTTGGTCACATGATTGAAAATGGATTGAGCAAGTATGATGTTTCCCACTATGAAATTGAGAATGTTTATAACAACTCAGTAGCTTTTCAAGTAGCTTTTGATTTTTTATTTGGGCTGGGGGTCACTAGCCATGGTTAGCATTTGTCTCAATATTAATGTGTTTTGTAAAAGTTGCTAGATTTTCTAAATACTTTGAGTTCTCTGGGAGCGCATGCAATAAGTTCTTTGTAGAAAGCGTGGCATACTATACTATGTTTGATCCAAAATTCTGCCATATATTTTTTCTTGACTATCATTTCTTTGTCTGTTTGCAAAGTGCCTATAAGTTTTGATCAAAATTAAAGTTTTTCTTCTAGCACTTGTTTTATTTTTCCACATACTTATTTTGTTAAATGTTTACAAGCTTCAGAGGTAGATTAAGAAAGACTGGATAATTGATACTAAAGCTCCAAATGTTTGCCTTTTTTTTTTGAACTTTAGAAACATTACTTGGTATTTGTTAATTATCATCCTTCCTATTCTACATTTATTTTTGTAATTGATGAATCCACCTCTCTAATTCTAGTCACTAATGAGAACCCTTATCTTTGATTTCTCATTGAATGTGTGGCCATCACCACTGAAGTTCATTAGTGAACTTAATCCGAAGCCAAAGCTGTGTTAGAACAAGCCTTGATAGACTCCATACTTAAATAGTATTTTTATTGTCTTTTGAATAATTCAAAGCTTATGTTAAAGTTTTGAGATCATGTTTCCTTGAAGACAATGGTAATTTTGAGAACTCCATATTGTAGATTAATATAATGGGAAATTCGATGATAAGAATTTATATTTCAAATATGCATTTTTTTAAAATTTCCCTGGCCTTGTTTTACAAGTTGTTTGATGGTAGCTTTCATAATGAGATCGGCGCATAAGTAATGCAGATAAGGGCTATGTCAAAAGCTTATTTTTCTTGACTATCATTTCTTTAATTTCTTTGCAAAGTGCCTATAAGTTTTTGATCAAAAAGCTTATATCGTGGAACTATCTTGCTTTCTTTTTGTGCTATACTTGTTTGAATATTTATTCATTCTTTGAACCATACGACATTATTGTTAATCATTTTCCAGGATAGAGAATTTGTCATGCACATTACGCCTTTTATGCATCAAAGCTTCGCGATAAAATGTATCTATCTCACAACAATGAATGCTTCTCTACCGATATATTCTTTCTCTAGTTTACTACCTTCAATTTTTATTATACATTATCATAAGCTTCCCTCGCTTGTAATTTTGCCTCCGATTCCTTTACTTTCATATTGTTATTACTATTGATTACATGTTAGTGTTTCAATTATAAAGGAGCAATTTGGGCTCTTCAATTCTGTTGTAAAACTTTTGAATATGAAATTTGTTTGGATTTCATCTTTTTAATGATCCTTGGTTTCGATTAATGTTACTAATACAAATTGAACTCGGTTTGTCCTTGAGTTTCCAAACTGAAATTTACTTTTTCTGTTTGTCTAATCTTTGAAATGATAGGAGAAGATCAAAAAAATTGAATTAGATAAAACTTGTTGATCTCTGTGATACTTGTTTTTTGTTGTTCTTTGAACACAAAAGTTACTGTGCATATTGTTGTTGCTAAACACAAGATATATAGATCCCTATCTTTGATCTATATATATATATATATATCTATATATATATATATATATATATATATATATATATATATATATATATATATATATATATATATATATATATATATATTTGGTCTCAAGTATTTTAGTATGTATGTATGTGTGTGTGACTTTCTAAGGTGATTAGATTAAATTGCATAGCGTAAAGAGCTTAAATTTTATAGACAGTTAAGACAAAGAAAGTGGTGGAACAGAAAATGCAATTATGTAGATTGCCCTTTGATTGATTCTTGTACTTATTTGCTTCCTATTTTAAATTTTACCCGCCGCCGTTCCTCCGTTTCTATGTAGTGTATTAATGTCATAAGTTTTTTTAGGCCTAGTGGAAATTAAAATAGTGGTTATAAATGCTTTTCAAATAGTGTATTTTTTTTAGGAATACAAATAGTGTTTATTTATAAATGTAAAGCACAATTTATTTAAAAACGTAAAAGACAAAAAATTTCTTTTGTGTGAAACCTTAAATCACAAAGTGATAATAATAATAATAATAATAATAATATAATAATATATAAAGACAATAGTAATTTGACTGAAATTATTATTATAATTATGTCAATATATTACATATAGTTAGTTTATTTTTGATAAAGTGGATGAATATCTACCGTCAAAGAAAAAGTGGATGGAATATGTATGTGGTTGCAAGTCTTAATTAAATAATAAATAAAAACATTATTACAACTTAATATGCATGGGATGTTACAAAACATAAAGTGTCTGAAATTAATATTATAATTATATACTTTATATACTTTAATATATTATAATTAGTTCTTTAGATAAGAGATTAAGTTGTTGGAAATGTCAAAGAAAAATGGGATGAAATATGAGATTAAGTTAATAGATTAGAATATATGACGTTCTGAAACTATTGTTTTTTTTAAAACCATTCATATTCCTGATTAAAAATGTAATATAAAAAAAACTCAAATAAAGTATAAAAGAACTATTAAAACAAAATTTAAATTAATAAATCCAAAGTAACAAAAGTAACCCAAAGATTAACCATCGCCCAGTATTATTTTTTCCTTAAAAATAAAAGATGAAAATACAATATTCTTACAACAAAAAATCCATGAAAATTATAAATAAATATAAATATAGAAGTGAACACAATTTTTCTTAAAAAGATATGAAGCTAAAGTCTACGTTTTTTTATGTTTCATGTGGTTTTTATTTTTATAAATAATAAAATAATGCTCAATTCTCCTAGTCATCAAACTTTATGTCTTTTTATTTTTATTCAACTCATATCAATACACTTATTGTCTTTAATTATATAATAACTGAAAAAATATAAAGGGTCTTAATAATTTAGCCTTAATATGTAATCATTAATATAAGTCTTCTTATATGTGTAAATTATAAAAAGATATTAATATAATTGAAAATCTAATTGAAAAATTAATGAGGATGATGTGGAGCGTCTTAGAGGCTTGGAAAAAAGCTTCCTTTAGATATTTATATAGATAGGTACATTAGAGAGCTGTACAAACCAGTTACAATGTGTAACTATCCTAACTACCTATAACAGAAAGCTAACTGAATTAATCAGCACAACAAGTGCTACGACAGGTGCTAACAGCACCACAGTGCTGCAACAGATGTTATAGCACCACAGTGCTACAGCACAACACTACAGCACATAAACCAGCCCACTAACTAAGTGCTATCAAGTGCTACAAGCACTCTAACACATCAACTAAAGTCCTAAGCCATAAACTCTACAATGTCATATAGCTTAAGACAATGACATGAAATAACTAACCAACACCGTTGTTGGCCACCGGCTTAATCTACTTTGGACGTGGGGTCGACACGCTGCTCCCAAATTCGATTCTCGCAGAAGGGTTATTCAAGTCAGATTCATGCTAGCAAATAAGATATATATATTTTTTATAACTTACATAATGTTAATGATCATGAAGTAACGATAACAAAATTTAATTATGTAGCATGAAGCTAGCCATTTTTTAATTATGCAGCATGAAGTTGGCCATTTTTTAATTGCTTATCTGATAGGAATACTTCCAAAAGGGTATACTCTTCAACATCTTCTCTTTCGTCCTTTCGTCGTCGGTAACATCCACCGTCCCCTTCTGATGAAGAAATGACCCTCGAAGATTTCTTAACCAAAGCAGGTGCTGTTACAGATGAAGATGTTAGAGAAGTTAATGTTAATGTTGATGTTAAGGTTATGTCTCCTTCTCACTTCCCTCTCTCTCATCCTCCTCCTTCTTCTGACGCTTCGTCTTCTATTCAACCATCGGTTACGGTGGTTAAAGACAAGAGAAAGGTTGTTGTTGAACCACTTGATGGGTATGGAATATTTGTTAAAGTTAAAGAGTCTATGGCTTCCAATGCTTATAGATTTATGCATTAATACATAAATCTGGAATGAAAAAATACATTACGAATTTATGTATAGATAAATAAATCCGGAATAAAAATATGCATGGAATATTTGTTGAAGTTAAGGAGTAAATGGAATGTTTGAATTTATGTGGGGGTGTGTGGTCCAATTGTGGAGTATCAAAAATAAAACCCTTAATTTGGATCCTTTTCTCTGCTAGGTTTGGTCCAATAGTTGGCGTTTGCTTTTCCCACACCCCCTCCTACTATTTCACACCCCTTAACAAATTTTATTCCAAAAATAACCTCGCGTGAAACGCTGTGAGAATGTGTTTTATGACTGTTCAAACGACCTTGTTCGAACACGTTCGAACAACATCATGTGAACTCAATAAAAAATGTGAATGTGGTGTGAGAGTCCATTTTTTGTAATAAAATAGGGTGTTCGAACACCCTCATGCAAACCTGTTCGCATGACCCCATGCGAACAGGTGAAATAACGCACAAGAGGGTGTGAAGTCAAGATTTAACACACGCGAACGATATCATTCGAACCTGTTCGAAGGCCCATGTTCGAACAGGTGAAATTTCGTGAAAAAAAGAGAGGTTTTGGCTGGCCTTTTAGTCTTTTCACACTTTTATGGGGTGTGTTTTGAGTAGGAGGGGGTGTGGGAAAATCAAACGCCCAATAGTTTTTTTGTCGACCTAAAGGCCCAAAGGCCCTATTGGCCCATTAATTAAGATCCTTTTGTACCTGAGTTGAATTGAATTATTTTATTATTATTATTATAGTAATTAAAAAGAAATACAATTTTTGACAATAAAAAAAAATCTATTTGCACCCGATTTTCCAATATACGGATCCACTCATTTTTTTGGACAAATAGAAGGAAGGACGCCTAATTAAAACCTTCAGATGTTAAAAAAATATCAAGAAGAAAAAAGAGTATTTCCCCCTAATTTTATTAAAAAAGAGAAAAAAAGAAATAAGACAGAAAAAAGACAAGGGGGGACTAGACCAATACCCTTGGCAAGAAAAAGAAGTCAAAACAGTAATAGAGAACTCTAACATGAACCCTAAAACAATCCATCCTAAAGACAAATTACTAAATTACAATAACCCAATTAAAAGGAGACAGAACAGAATTTGCCCTTAAACGAGTATTATATTTGGAGGAAAACTTGTATTACTTTGCAGAATTTGCTCTAATTGTTTTCCTCCAAATCATCTCTATCCAAAGTTTATTTCTGGAACATATATTCTTCTTTTAAACTTGTATTACTTTGCGGAATTTAACTTTTGAATTGTTTATACATTCTACACTCAAACTTTCGAAATATATTTACCACTGCCAGTTGAACTGTTGAACAATTGAAGAACTGGAGAAGAACAAGGTCGTCGGAGTTGGACCTTGGGGTTAGAGGAATTGCAGAGTTGATTATTTGAAGGTCAATGAATACACAACAACACAAGAGCACAGAGATTGCAGCGTGTTTTATTGCTTCTATTCTGCTACTGCGTTTTGTTTAGGAACTAGGAAGGGTTTAAAAAATTAACCCCCAAAACGAATTCGTTTTGGTAGCAATATATGGAGAGAAAAAAAGTTAGGGGATGTCGCGGCTCCCCTCTGCTCCCACCAAGTACCGCCACTGGGTTCGTCTTTTTGGTCACCACCACTGGCGAATTTGTATGTTGGTGAGGAAGTTCACTTGAAAACCCCTTGAAAAAAATTCATTTAACACCTTATAAAAATGAATTTGACCCTCCTAAAAATATAATTTTGCACCCAATTGCACTTAAGACTCAACTAACTCACACACACTCCGCCCAATAACGTTAATGCTGAGCTTATTACTAAATGATTTCAAAATATGAAATCACGAAGAGAACAATTATGAGTTATATAATTTATTTATTTAAATATATTAAATTTGTTTTTAAGTATATTCGTAGGAATGTGTGCTTTAAAAAAATTTGACCTCCTGACTCTGGGTCCTAGTTCTGCCACCAAGCATGGCAATGGGGTGAGGCGGGAACAAATTTTGCATTCCCCATCCCCATCCCTGAATCCCATATAGTTCCCCGTTCCCATATTCAAACCAAACTGGGTTGAATTATTGATCCTCATCCACGCATCAACAGGTTGGGTATCCTCCCAACCCCGATCCCCATGGTGGAAACAATTTTTTAAATAAAAAAAGTTTTTTTCTGTCCCAAGTCCGAACCTCTCCCCAAACTTTATCCCACATTCTGACTAGCCCCAAACCCATAATTTAACAAAACAGTGAGTTTACTTGAGATTTTGAGTGTTTCTAATTTAAGAGGGGTAATATTACAATTGTAAATTCATATATTTGGGCCAGGTTTGTGGCCGGGGTTCGAGGTGGGGACCTATATCCCCATTACTCACCCCGTCCCCGTATTTTCATTTCGGGGAAAACCCAAACTCAAACCCAAACTCAGTCAAAGCGGGAAAACCCGTCAAATCGGGATGGGTTTGGGCGAGTCCCCGTGGGTACGGGTTTTGTTGCCATGTCTATCCGCCATTGCACCACTATCACTACAAGGCATGTGCGACTTACCCCATTCTTCTATGTGTCAAGTCTATTAGGTATAGCCAGGGCCGACTATTAGCAACTGCAACATGGGCTATTGCACAGGGTTCCAACCCAATACTGGTTTTTTAGGGGCCCAAAAAGAAAATTAATAAGTCCATTTGATAAAATATTATTAGTTTGAATTTTAATTGAGATTTTATTTACAATTTAAATAAAGTATAATTAAGGACCCCTTAATCATATACTCTACACGAGTTCTCGTCGTCACCGCTTTTGATTTCGAATAGGTTGTGGGTCTTTCTTTTCCACTACAAATGAGATCTAGTAGATGGGCGTTTTTTTTTCAACAATGGGGCGTTTTTGGCTTCTTGAAGGTGGCGTGGCTATTCACTCCAACAATGGGTAGCGTTTCCTAAAAACGCCACCCATTGCAAAACACGTCCTCCCAAATACTTAGCGCTTTTAAAAAGCGCTGAATATATCAAAGCGTCCTCCCAAATACTTAGCGCTTTTTAAAAAAAGCGCTGAATATATCCTAAGCGTCCTCCCGGATACTTAGCGCTTTTAAAAAGCGCTGAATATTACCCCTTATACGCGGCGCTTCATTAAAAGCTACTGAATATTGCCTATTTGTGTTACTAAATACCCAGCCGCTTTATTAAAAGCGCTGAGTATTGCCTATTTGTGTTACTAAATACCCAGTAGCTTTATTAAAAGCGTTTGAGTATTGCCTAAATTTTTTTTTTTTATTTTTTTCTTTTTTTGTGTGTTTTCCTTTTTATATTTACAAATTACATGCATGCCCAATCCAATCCAATACATAATGAGAATCAATTTGCTAAGAGGAACACAAATTACATAAGAGGAACCAAAACAAAATAGCTAAGAAGTTTCATTATCTAATTCATATGTATCCAAAACAAGCTATCAAGTTACAATATTATGAACCAAAAACTAGCTAAGCTAACTTATATGTATCCAAATGAAACTTAAAAAAAAAGCGGGAGAGATGAGTGCACCATTCTCCCTAATCTCAAAATCTGCTCAACAGAGTATGTGTTGCTTTGACAATCGCTAAAATACTGAAATTATATAAATAAATAAAATTAGAATTGAAATGGTTAAATATTGGAAAGAACCACTATTAAATCGAAATCATATAAAAATATATTAGAAGTAGATACCTTCTTTGGGGATAGTCGTTTTCTTTCGGGTAATTATATCCTTCATATATTGCATGACGTAATACCCACAATCAATGTTATTCAATTGTTTAGGACACTACAAAACATAATTAGATTAGTTAATTGTTAGATTGAGTTGAATATAGTTTTTGACAAAATAATGTAATGTATAAGTTAGAAACTTACAACTATTGGTAACCATCGTAGTTAATTTATTCACTCCCCAATATGTCCTTAAACCATTTGAATAGAATGTCATATAACTATATTAATAACAATATATACATATATAAGTAAAAGTAAGAAATGCAGAATGACACAAAATAAACACACTGTTAAAAAGCTCCACAAACTCCATGTGGTTTCGTAATGATTTTGAAGTGAGTCAAGGTAATACACGGTTTTTACTAGGATTAATTGCATACAAAACCCAATGTCTCCTACAAAAAAATTTAGGAATAAGTAATTGTGACTATTAAAAAAATGCATGTTATATAAGAAATAATGAGTAAAAATTCTTACCCTAGATTAACCAGGTGCTAGAAGTAAGACATCATCATCACTTCTATTTTGAGCTTCCTTGAAGCGGTCATTGACATAATCAAGAACAATGACTGGTTTTGTTCCACAAGTGATTGATAATTTCGCGGTGGGATTCACTTGATGAAAGGTTGTACTTTAGGACACAAGAACAAATATCTATGTCTGCATTGGAAGGGACCACAATGTCTAAATACAAGTACCTACATTTAGATATATAAATATATATATATATATATATATATATATATATATATATATATATATATATAAATTAACGATATAATAAAATTAAATCGACAATGTCAAATAATAAATTACATAGTACGACATATATATTCATAGCCATACAGGTTGCCTCATCCGCATCACATACAAAGACGGATATCCTCACGTCCGACTATATGAGGCAAGTCGGCTCCAAAAATTTCTTCCTCAAAATTTATGGTAAGCAATTTGTCTTTCATGATGTATTTCTCAGATGCTGCGTCGGCCTCACCAATCTTCATATAAGCTTCAATGGAAGAGGAAGAGGCGAAAGTGAGACACAATTGGAGAAAGGGTGGGATGAGTCACTTGGCGAGAAGAGGAGGGCTGATCGGTCACTTTTGGAGGAGAGGCGGTGTGAAACTTCTACATAAGGGGTGGTGAGACACTTTTGTAGAAGGGGTGGATCGAGACACTTTCTTGCCAATAGATGTTTCCTTGCCAAAGACTTTTCAAAGGAGATCTTTTCTTCTTTGGTAGACACTTTCTTAGATTTTTCATTTTGGCGCATCTATGTTTAAACAAAAATAATTACTTAGTTAGCACAAATTATATGACAAAAACTATAATTAGTTAGTTACAAATATATTGTCACTTACAACGACAAGAGGCGGATGGCCATGCCACAAAGGTACCAAGCTGCTTGTGACAATCGCAAGATATCAATATTGTCAATCGGGCGCAGGCAATGGTGCATCCTCCTAAATGGTACCGCAACTCGACTCTAACATGATTTGGAGGTAGGGGTACATTGTGCATCAAGGGACCCATTTGTTACATGTGTAGCCAATTGCAACCATTTCATGTGGGTTTGAGATATACAATTCACACTCACACTCATTGTTGTCCTAAATCAATTATAAACCACAAAATAATAAAGACATTATTTGATGTTATATATATATATATATATATATATATATATATATATATATATATATATATGTACAATAAATCAATTATAAACCACAAAATAATAAAAACAATTAATACCTTAGTTGTGGCATGGTGCGGCTATCTCTCGTACCTTCGCTATGTGTAGCGAGGGTTGGTCTTTGAGTGGCATAACATGGCCATAAAGTGATCGCATATCATTAAGTTGAGCTTGCAAACTTTCATACAATGCCATCATCTTTCTCGGTGGTGGGCAGTCATGATTCTCATCATAGACTTTCTGTTTTGGTCCAAAGTACTCGGTTGGTGCTACTCCAAATCCAACACCCTTGTGCGACCCGAGTATTCTTCTTTACCTAAGGCACGTGTAAGGATTTCTTTTTTTGAGCAATCGGTGAGCTCTCCCTGTGACACTTGATCGTGATATGGCTTCCGATTCACAAAACAAAAGTATAATACATTATAAAAATCATAAAAGTTACAATTAAAATCGGTGAGCTTGAATTTAGGAAATACTTACAATTCTTTCCGACACCTCCTTAGTTTTAGGATCAACAATCTCCTTTTCTTTGTTTAGTCGAGCCTCTACCCACAAAACATGTCGCTCAACACCTTCTTTAGTAGGATCTTTCCCACTCTCCACCAACTATATTTAAATTTACCAAATATTAAGAAACTATTTATAAAAAGTTTCATGAAACTAAAAAATCAAGCTTATTGTGCCTTACCAATCTCTCTTCAATATGTTGATATGGAGTAGCACCGCCTCTATAAGGATACTCACAGCCCGAAGCACACTTTCGATTCACCTCACTTGCTTTCTATTAAGAGAGATAAGTATACATTAATGTATAATAGATAATTGTCAAATATAAAAATATGTTATAACTTAATAGATAGTAGCACTAACCAAGAATTTTGGATCTTGGTCGTCTCCTAACAAATGTCCGCCAATCCTCCTCTGAAATAAACCCACTATATATTGGTGGAGGATTCCAATTGATGTTTCCATTATCATCTTTAAGCCAATTTTTTGTTAATGTCGTTCGAAATTTTTATGACACTTTCCGGCTTCCTTCATTATCCGATCCTTTTAGAATCATCCACATCAAAATATTTTCGCTTATGCACATTAAATGAAAATCATATAAATAAATTTATATATATATATGGGACTACAAAATTACTAAATAAGATTACCAAAAGATCTAAATTATATATACTGTATTGTTACCCACAACTCATGTTTTTGTTTCTCCAAAGCGGGATTCTTTGTGCTCACCCAAGTAGTGATTGTTATTGGTATCATTTGTTTTACCTTACTACCAAGGAAAGTAATCAAATGAGTCTTTGTTTTTTCTCAATTAGCGGACCCTTAACATTCCATTGGACTGCATTATGTAAATAGTAAATTAGATCACAAACAATTAAAACTTAGTATTGAATGAAGTTAATTAGCAATTAATTAGTATCTTACACTTAATTTTTCTTTTCCTTTACTTAACGGTTGATGATATCCTTTTTAACTTGTCATTCCACGAGAGCACGCTTCGATATAGTTTGTAACATCATGATCACGCCTCACGGTGTCATGCCCACTATCACTATGATCGCCATCTTACCGCAATAAAACATAATCATTGTTTGTTATATTTATCCATTTAAAAAACATCCAACAAAAAAATAAATAATCAGTCAAAGAAGATGAAAATAAGATCCATGTCTATAAAATAACATCTATGTCGGTTACCTTTTCCTTTTTTCGATACAATTTTTTTGCAATTCGCTCCTTGGTACTTTGTTTTTGTGAATCGTAATTCCATCGTATGATCCTTTCTAACATACACAACATCCTCTCTATAAGTACTTTCCTCTTCTAGTGATGTCCCCAAGAAAGGGTCGTCCTCGATACCATCATCATTGGTTTCTTGATCATAAATGTAATTCACTAATTTTTTTGTGTCGATAAAACAATAGACCAATTGATATCAATCGGATCGGTGACATAAAACACTTGTTGAGCTTGGGATGCCAAAATAAAAGGCTCATCTTTATATCCCAACTTCTTGAAATTCACCCGCATGAACCCCGACTCATCAATCAGTAAACCATTATTATTGTCAACCCACTTACATTGGAACACGGACTCTGAAACATGGTGTAATCCAACTCCCATATTTGTTCAATGACCCGAAGTATGACATATTCGCGTATACGGGATTTGTCTTTGGCACTTGATGTATGCATAGCTTGAGCAACAAGAGTCACCCCACTATTTTGCATTTTACTCACGATCATCATGGGTTTTTGTATAGAACGTGTGCAGATTAATTAGATAGCGGTGTAAGAGAAAACATGCATATTTGGACCTTTTGCTAACCATCTCAATCTTTTTGAAATCGAAGTAGGATTCATAACAAACTCGAAATCAATGTGGTCTTTTAACCACACTATGAAACTCCGATTGTGTTCCTTTGTTAACCAAACTTCACTCTTATATGGGTAATCACTCTTAAGTATGTCCATGTGCTTGGCAACATATGAATCAACCTCACTATCATTGTGCAAAACATATAAGTGTGCTTGATGTAGTTCTTCCTTGACACCATAACTATTTTATATCCCGACATCCCTTTAGTAATGCTTCCTAAGTGGCGAGACCTTGGAAGTCCATGAGAATATTCAAGACTAGATAGATAGGCGGTGCGAGAACTCAGTGACTTCTTCAACTATGTAGCGCTCAACAATACAACCCTCGGTCGTGATCGGTTTTTCACATATCCTTTTAATATCTTCATGTAACGCTCAAACGGATACATCCATCTCATGTAACATGGGCCACACAATTGTGTCTCTCTAATCAAATGAACTCGTTAGATGAATCATTATGTCAAAAATGAAGGTGGGAAATACATCTCAAGCTCACACAAAGTGTGATGATAATTTCTCTTTGCAATGATGGCAACTTTCTAGGGTCAATCACTCTACTACAAATCGCCTTAAAGAAGTAACAAAGTTTGGTTAGCGTCTGGCGCACTTTCTTAGGCAAAATGGATCGTATACCAATTGGGAGCAAATTCTCCATTAGAACATGACAATCATGGGACTTTAAAGACTTTAACTTAAGGTCTTTCATGGATACAAGGTTTGTAACATTTGAATAATACCCCTCTGGAACTTTTACTCCATGAAGAAACTTACAAAACACGGTCTTCTCCTTTTTAGATAGAGTATGAGTCACGGAGGTAGATATGTACGTGTACCCTTCTTTATCGGACCCATTCGGTCTCAACCCCATACTAAGCAAGTCCAACCTCGAGTTGATGGTATCTTTAGTCTTTCTGGCATATTGAGTAAGGTACCAATGACACTTTCAAAGACATTTTTTCAACATGCATCACATCAATGAAGTGTCTTACATATAATGACTTCAGTATGGCAAGTCAAAGAAAATCGACTTTTTCTTCCACCCCGTTTGGCAACCTCTCCTGCAAATGGCTTCCCAAATTTAATGTTCAAATCTTTCACCTTTTCAAGCGAGTTGTTCACCCGTCAAAGCCGTAGGAGCTTTACGGGTTTTGGTATTCCCATTGAATGCCTTTTTCAACGATCGACATCTTGATGAGTAGATGGCAAAAATCTACGATGACCGGGGTAGATATTCTTCCTACCATGTTCCAACCACATCCAATCGGTGTTATCTTCACATATAGGGCATGCACTGCGACCTTTCGTCTTTGCACCGGATAGATTGCCGTATCTTTGGAAAGTCATTAATTGTGCCAAAAATCATAGCCCTCAAGTTGAAACTTTCTTCCCTGAACCCATCATACACCTCTACTCCATTCTCCCACATTAGCTTCAAGTCTTCAATTAAAGGAGCCAAGTATACATCAATATCATTTCCGGTTGCTTGGGCGAGAAATTAACAAAGACAACATCATATATTTGCGTTTCATGCAAAGCCATGGAGGTAAGTTATAAATCGCTAATATCACGGGCCATGTCTTTGTGGGAGCTACTCTAAATACCGTGCGGGTTAAAACCATCGGCAGACAATGCAAGTCGTAGGTTTCTTGGATCCAACCCAAAATCGGGATAATCAATATCAAATTTTTTCCATTGCGGAGAATCTGTAGGGTGTCGTAACATGCCATCTTTAATCCTTTCATCCTCATGCCATGTCAAGTGTTTTGCATCTTACGAACTACGGTACATACGCCTAAATCGAGGAATTATGGGAAAATACCACAACACCTTTTCTCGAGCGAGAATCTTTCTTTTTATACCGCGATGCATTACATTTAGGACACGACTTTAAAAATGCATGTTCATTCGAAATAGAATGCAATCATTGGGACAAGCGTGTATCTTCTCATAGTTCAAGCCAATGGACCTAACATTTGTTTTGCATCATACGTCCGAGAAGGGAGCACATTATCCTTCGGCAACATTTCTTTCAATAGTGTGAGTAATTCGAAGAAAGCTCTTATCCGTCCATCCGTGGCAAGTTTTCAAGTTATACAACTTTATCACGACCAATAATTTTGTGAATTGAGTACAACCCTCATACAATGGCGTCTCTGCATCCGTTATCAACTTCTCAAACATTTGAGGGCGGTCATTAAGATCGTCTTCAAAAGCCTTTGCCATCTCTTCAAATTCATCCCCAACAAACGTAGGTATTTGGTGTCAACCGGTGCACATCTCTCGATTACTATTACCCATATTCGAAGATTCAACTCTTTCCTCACCATGCATTGTCCAACAAGTGTAAGTTTGATCAATTCCATTACCCTTTAAATGTCCCCCAACTCAAATGCATTAAGCGATTTTACATAGCAACAACGTAAAGCGAGGACATATCATATTACTAGATCTCCTAAGCGTTGAGCAAAGACGGTTCACAAAATAATCCACTCCATCTCTATATTCCTTGGATGCACGATTGGCGGACATCCACTTTCTATCCATAATGTCCCAATATCTATAATAAATTCGGATAAGAGAATTTACAATTTTATTGAAGCTAAGACATTCAATCAACTAGCTAGCTAGTTTCAACTAAACAAATCAAAGACTTTGATGTCTTCTATATAGTCATTAATTCTTCATAGAAAATAAACAAAAGAACAAAAAGTAGTACGAACAAGTGGAAGCAACACACGACAAATATCCAAACGGTTGTGAACAACGATCGCGAAGCTCCGACAAAAAAACTCCCAAAACCTAACAAACAATTTGCATATTCGATTTAGGCATATTTGATTTTACTAATATAGATGACACACACTTTGCTTAAAAACTCTATCATTTGAGAATCAAAATCTCAACAAAACCAAGCAACAAACACATATCAACTAATTTCTCTCCTATCAAACACATTCAACTAATTTTACACATATCAACTAATTTCTCTCCTATCAAACACATTCAACTAATTTTACACATATCAAACACATACAAATACATTCAACATATTCCTCTCTTATCAAATATTTTTTTTTCACACATTCAACATATTCCAATCAAACTACATATTCATCTCCAACCTAACAAAAACCTAAAAAAAAAAAAAAAAAAAAAACAAAATAGAGAACTAACCTTTGAGAGAAGATGAGGACAAGCAATGAGGACTATGGGTGCTAGAGAGAAACGAGAATGAGGAAAGTTGAGAGAGGAAGAGAGAACGAGAATGAGGTTTATGGGTTTATGGGTTTATGGGTTTATGGGTTTATGGGTTTGTGGGTTTGGGGGATTGTGGGTGGTGCTAGGGGAGAACGAGAATGAGGAAAGTTGAGAGAGGAAGAGCTAATGAGAGTGAGGAGAGGAGAGAAGAGAACCGTGAGAGAGGTTTGTGGGTTTTTGGGTGTGGAGAGAGAGAGAAGAGAACGTCTGCTTGAGAGAGAGAGAGGAGAAGAGAAGCGCGAATGGAAATGAGAAAAAGAGAGAAAGCGAGCGGGCAAAAAAATTTTATTGAAAGCGATCAGCGTTTTTAAAGAAACGCTTGAGTATATGGATGACGAGAAAGGGAATATTCAGCGTTTGTGTAAAAACGCTGATTATATGTGAGAACGAGCAACAAGATGCGCAGCGTTTTTAAACAAACGCTGAATATTTCCCTTTCTCGTCATCCAAATACGCAGCGTTTTCCAAAAAACGCTGAATATTCCCCTTTCTCGTCATCCATATACTCAGCGTTTCTTTAAAAACGCTGAGTATTACCCTTTCTCGTCATCCAAATACGCAGCGTTTTCCAAAAAACGCTGAATATTCCCTATGCTTTTTCATCTATAGGTGGCGTTTATTAAAAAACGCTGCTTATGGTGGCGCTCTTTTTTAGCCAATCTGGCGTAGTGTTCCTTGAGTGAGCCTTTCCGCGTCGGATTCTTTTGAAAGGTTTGGAACCCTTGTGCATAAACTGAAAAGGAAGTGACAATGGGTGTCATGCTATAAAGCCCAGATACTTCAAAATTGGAAACATACTCGTATCGGATATGTATCTGATACCGAAACGCACCTGATACTTTCTGATACGTACCCAAAGATTATCCAATAATTTTTTAATTATTTTTTAAAAAATATTTCATCCGATACTTTTCAAATACATATTTGTTACTTATTACCAACTAAGGATACTTCTCAGATATATTTTCGATATCTCTTACCAACTAAGCATTGTCACTCATATCTGGTACATTTTACATTTTAATACCTTAATAACTAAAAGGAAAATTTATATGTTTCTTCGTAATATAATCATAGAAGAAATAGTACATTGTCATATGGGTAAGATAAATATATGTAACTATCTCTACTTGATATGATCACAAGTATTTATTTCTACAAAGTGATCATCATATATTGACTAATGATATGCTTATGTGTTATTGAGCAACAACTAATATAAATATCTTTGCCTATAAAAAGTCATCTATATTTTATATATATATATATATATATATATATATATATATATATATATATATATATATATATATATATATATAATCGTGTAAGTGAGCTTCTCAACCACTACCTTCTCAACCCCTTTTGCTCAAGTCGTGTGCAAGGGAAGGTCTCATCTGTGATATTATTGAGACCGTGGAATAGGATGTAAAAGCCTATTTACGAACAACGCTTATTGTCATTCCGTGTCTATTTGTAGTTCCGGTTTGGTTCTAACATGTAGTTCTAGCTAAAAAAGATAAGATCAAAAAGAAGTGAGACTTTCCTTTTCAAAATGTTGCCCCCGTTTATTTTTCCCCTGTCTACTATCCAAATGCAATGGTTGTATGTTGTTTTACTCAAAGGGCTTTCGTGGTTATGCACCCTGCCCCCATTGAAGTGAAGGAAGAACCTTCTTTTGCGCTTTGTCTTTACTTCTTATAGCTTTTTGTCTGAGCTGTCATGCTGAAGGGAGTCTGTTATGTATCTAGTCTAGTACATGACCACATCAATTCAATTAGATGTAGCTAGGCGTCATTCAACTAAAATCTAATTTCCTATATAAAAGTATAGTTAAGGACCCAACTTTTTAATGATTCATTTGATAAAAGTATAATTAGAGATTGTTATGAATAATATTAGTGGATGTCCACTAGCTTTCCTTCTTCCTTCATTACTTCCTTTAGTAGTGACTTTTATGGTTGTCCATTCACTTGCTAATCTACACCGTATAAATTAATAGGGCTCAATCTTATGTGTAGATACACACTTGTAATGAGAATAAATAATACAAAGAATCATTTTCTCTCCTTCTATTGTCCTTCTTTAACTATTGTTTTGATTCGTTTTATAACAGAGATCTAATTTTAAAGAGTTAACATGACTTTCAAATTGCTTGGGATGGCCTAACTATAGCCTCATTTCACAACCCTTGAGCTCACTCACTCCAGTTTCAATATTGCACTTGAACTCATGATTTAAATTTTAAATAGCCAACTTATAATCTCGTAATTTACCATCCATCAAAAAGGGATTGTCTAACTGATGGGATGGGTATATATATAAAGAGAAATGTCAAAAAGTAAGATAATAAAAGTAAGAATGAGAGAAATAACAAAACATGACACCTCCTACTGTGTATTTATATATGGTGCTTATAACTTAGCTTCTATTGTATTTCTTATATTTCTTACAAAAATCATTCTTACCAAATAACAATCCTCATATATAAAAGTTTCTAACTTGCTTGAATCCAAACTTCCTGTTAATATTTTTAAACAAGCAAAAAGAACTTCACCCCAAGTGGCAGACCCAATAGGGTGACCTACTGGCCATGATCACCCCAATTGTTTAAATTTAATTTGATTTTTTATTAGTATAATAATTTGTGTTAAGACAATATATTTTTTCCAAAAAAAAAAAACTTAAGATAATATATCAATTGGTTAAATAGGTGTGTATCATTTTAACTTCTTTTAGAGTGAATACCTAAATTGGCTATTAACAAAAAATTATAGAGACCAATTTTAGTCTTTGAAAAATAAAAAGTACTTATTTAATCCTCAACAACTCAATTATATGTCAAACTAGCCCTTTTGTGATAATTTTTAAGAAGATTTAGTCATTGTTAAAGACTATAGACCAAAATTCAATTTTTTTTTTTGACAAAAGGGGCCTATTTGATTTCATTAATAATAAATTGGGAAATACATGCCGGTATATCAAAAACAGTATGAGACGAAGCTGGTAACAAGGTTATCCCTACCAAAGTGTGAGCTACCTTATTAGCTTGAAATTTTTCTTATAGATAAAAATTAGAGTGAGTTTTTGTTACAGGAGAGTAATTCTTACTATACATTTATGTTACTTATAATAATTCTTAGTATACTTTTTTATAAAAATATTAATTATGTATTTAATTTTCGTATTTGTGCTATATATACATGTAAAAATTGAGTTTTATAACTAAATCATGCTTTCACAACTTGATCACTCCTAATTAAAATTTCTGGCTCCGTCCCTGTTATCACCCCCAAATATTTAAATCAAAATAGCTCAATAACTCAACTCTGCTTATAGACAAAATGAACACTTTCACCAGTAGTACCTAATGTTGGATAAAGGAATATTCCAAATGCAAATTCTACACCAAATTTTGTAGCATGCTCTCATGCCTTAATCTATGCAAATTCATGTATGAATCATTAATTTAAGCTCTTCCTGGTGTCCTTGGTGGTACATGGCGATTATTTGCTCCTGTTCCTGGATAATCATTACTTTCCAAATCAATCCTTCCCTCTACCATGAACTCTTTTAATTCCATCTCATCAAAATTCTCTTCTCCAATTCTTAGTTTTGGACCACCCTTTAACTATAGAAAGAAAGAAAAATTGATTAAGTTAATTAGACCCCCCAAACAGAATAAAATAACTTGGGTGTTTCAAAATATTGAAGGACAAGTATTAATTTATGTTCATAAGGGTGGTGTGCATGGTACAAGCAATCACCTGATTTTTAAGAGTAGTTTCTATGGAAGATTTTTCCCAGTTTACCAAAAAACTTCCTGCAAACAATTAAGGTTCAATTAATGTACCATAAATGTGATTAATGAAAATAGGAATGCTTGAAAATAATTATTGGAGAAATTCCATATGCTTACTAGTTGTGGGGACAGCATTAGATAAGAGAACAAGTGAGAAGCCTAGAAGAAGGACTATGAAAAATTGGAGAGCAGCTTTGGACATGTTGAAGAAAGTGAAGCTAGAGAGAGAGAGAGAGAGACTGAGAATAGAACTGAGGAAAGGGATTAGAGTAGATCCCTTGTGGTGGAGATTACTGCTTATATATATAAAAATATCTGAAGACAGCGTAATTATTGATTTTAATATTACATGACAGCCTAAGTTTGATTGTTCCAAGTCAACTTAAAGTTGTATTGCACGCTTATAATTTCTTATGGTAAAAAATTAACAAAATTTGAGAGTTTGTTTCCACTTGTCTGACCTTATGCAAAATGTGCCTTCTCCACATTAATTGTGTTCAAACGCGATGTCGAAACGAGTCGTTCGAGCGGTCATTAATGCGTTTTCCATGGCGTTACGCGCGTGGTTATTTTGGAATAAAATTTGTTAAGGGGTGTGTTTGAGTAGGAGGGGGAGTGGGGAAAGTAAAAGCCTACTTTGATTTAGGTTTTAATGAATCTCGTCCACTAGGTTTACCAACTCATCCGATAAAATAGGTGGGATGGACAAACAAATATGAATTAAAAAAATTGGGCCCATACTTCCTACAACTCTCCAACTACTCACTAGACACTTCCAAATCTTGTGAAAAGATGAAAGTGACATTAATGAAACGTGCTTGTATCTTTTTTTTTTTTGGTATTACGATGGTTCATGAGTATACTTCTGAAACAAGCAGACACCCCCATTTGCAATATTTTTAACAGGTTCGGAAGTTTATTTCCGAACCGAACCTATTAAAATGCAGCGTGGGGGGTTTGGAAGTGTGTTTCACGTGAGAGTATTTTTGAAATATTTGAGGGTTGAGGGTGTCAAGTGAGTAGCTGAAGGGTCGTAGGAAGTATGTGCCAAAAAGTTTCCCAAACTAACCCGCCCCAAAAACTTATTGGCCCATCATGGGCCGGGCAAACCTGTTGGCCCGCTATCATTTCACTTGCACATTTTGACTTCATATGATTTCCCTAAAAGTTTCATAAAACTTAAAATAGAGATAAAAGTTGATTTGGTTTGACGGTTTAAAATGGAGATATATGTTTTATATTACACTTGTTTTGTAATGAAAATATCTTTTTGTGATATAAATATTTATCTTAACAACGAACTTTATTCTTAAAAACCCAATATTTTTTTAATTTATATACAAATTCACCTCAAATGCTAATATATACTCGGTGTTGGTTTATTTTGTACGTGCAACATAGTTTAATATGCGTCCAAAAGAAAATCTATCTGGCACAAGTTTTTGGCCCATGAGCCAGCCCATTTCGCTAGTAGTCTGCATAGGGTTGAGTAGGGCCAGTAAATTAGTCGCCTAAAATCATTTTGTCTGAACCCAAGCTAACCTGGTCTGAAATTCTCTTTTGCTCGAATGAGCCTAGTGCCCGATTTGACAGATCTATGTTTTAGACCTTACGACTCAATTGAATTCCAACTATAATGAATTTATTTTGATGAGATGATCAATAGTTGATGTATTATTATAAAATAAAAAAATGACATAAATAATGATTAGGACATACACATCAACAATCAAACAATCAGGTAAGAGACTGGTAAACGAACTTAGTGAGAAAACGTTAAAAATGGTAACAGTGCATTAGTTTTGAAACATAAGGGAACAATTTAGGAAAAAAAATATAAAAAAATTGATTTAAAATCTGAAATAAATTAAGGGACTTCGAGAGCAATTTTGACTTTAATTTTTATAAAGTAAAATTGTCTTCTATAGTGATAAGAATAAGATGGTCGAACTTAAAGTTCTCTAATTTAAAGAAAAAAGTCTCAATTAAAATTTGTTTTAAATCTCATCCATTAATAATGATTTTTAGGCTTGCTTGACCTTATGGGAGGTTTTATAGTAATGTGAGGGTGAAAAATAACACTCGTGAATGATGTAACACAATGTACTAAATTTGTTTGTGCACTGTAACGGTGGGCCTAACAACATAATCATCACAGATGTATTAGAAAGTTATTAATATATCCTCAATTTTTATTCTCAAATTTCATGAAGGACTAATTCCTTACCACAGATTGAGTTTGGGTTACATGTATGGTTGTGAAATATGGACAATATTTATTGATTGATTGCATGCTTTATAAACGAAGAAGTGAGCAATAAATGGAATCTTAGGAACCTTGATAATTGATGGAAGACCTAACAAGAGAAATGAGTCACGGTAGCACATGAGGTCGGCCTTGGACGGTGGATATTATCCCATTTGTCTCATTAATCAATGTGTTTGAGTAATTGAGTATGACATCCACTTATGTCCCATCCTTTTCTTCATCTCCATTTCAACTTTCACGTGTGCAACAGTTAGTTAATCTATAACTTCAATCATATGATAACATATTGACTCTTGGAGAAGTGCGTTTAGTTTGAAATTATAAGTGATATGGCATAATATATTGGGCTCATGGTGAGGATCTAATTTTGTTCTTGGGCCGCATACAAGGCCTAACAGTGCGTAAAAGGTCGATTGTTGGGAGGTCCTCCAAGGACAAGGCACGGGAGACAAATTACACTTGTAGATAAGACATACGTCAAGTCACTAGTTGTCTCATATAGATCACGCTCAAGGGATATGGTAGAAATTTAAACTGTGTGCGCCGTATCACAGCTAAGGTCGGTCACCCAAAGGGGTTGGTCTTGACCGAATAAGACACAATGGTCCCTAATCCACCTCCTACTAAAAGATGACAATACTCCATGCAAAGATATATGTATTTTGCCTAACCTAAACTAAACACCAACTTGAGTGTCGGGGTTCCGTAGTGGTTACCCACTTGCCTCACTTTCAATCACAAAAATGAATTTGCTCCATTTAAAGGGACGAATTCGACTTTACTTACCTCTCAACCGAACTTTGGATTTGTCAGGGCCCATTTTCCCTTTCCCCTTAGAAACTACAAATACTTTTCTTCTTTTGATTATTTAAAGAAAACACAATTGCTTGTTTCGACTATTTTGAAAAGATAAATGAAATTCATTGATTTTTTTTAAACAGATTTGGCTTGTATTTCAATAAACTCTGGGCGAAGCCCAAAACCGATTTCACCAGAAGACAACACAGAGCCACAACCCAGCCCAAAACACAATACACGGGCGAGACCACTACAATTACTCGATAAACATAACACTCGAATTAATACCAACCACAACAGCTAAGGGATACCGAATGAGTGCACCAAAGGAGTGCAAGAAGGAGGTCCCGGGTTCAAGTCCTGGAAACTAACATTTCCCCCACCCCTACTAACAATGACAATTGCCTATCTAAAAAAAAAACTTGCACTAAATTGGGTAAAAACACAACAACCCCTCGTAAAGAAAGAGCTACGAACCCCAACCCTAAACGGCAAACCCAATTACTCTCACCACCAGCAAGAGTAGGAAACAATTGAAGCGATCACCAAGCTGAGACATTCGCCCGATCAACAAGGCCAAGGAAAAGGGGCCCGATTCGCGAGAAGGAAGAATTAAGCGCAAGCTTGGCAATCAAGTCCACCACACAGTTACCTAGACGATTCGTCCACAAGAAACCCACTCGAGGAAAAATGATTCTTCAAACTTTGAATATCTTGAACAATGTGAGCAATCTCCCTCCTAATCAAATTTCCATTGCACGCTTCCACAAGATCCATGCAATTAAACTCAAAAAGCACGTGATGGAGGTTCAAATTGGGCCACAAACGAAACAAATTCACGAAAGGCTAGAGCTTCGACAACTAATGGGTTTGAAGCATAAATAGATGAGGTAATCCCTACAATTATCTTTCCTCCCATCTCTGCAAATAATCAATGTGTGTCTTCGCCCTATGTTTATGTTAAATTGAGAATCAGAGTTGATCTTTATCTTGTTATTCTTGCGAGGGACGCCATTTAACCATGGCATTCTTCAAATTAGAGCAGTTACCAATCAAATTTGTAGGGGGGTTCTAGAGCTAGGTCTCAAGTTTGCTACCATAAAATCCTTAACATAACTGTTGACAAAGATTAGAACTTTAGTGGGGTTAGGCTTCTTATCCTACAAAATCTTTAAGTTATGGGTTTTCCAAATACACCACAGGGCAGAGGGAGCTTTAGCTACATGCACTCCCTTATCTATCTGATCATTAGGTTCCAAAAATGCTCTAGCCAAACACTAAAGTGTGAAACATTCGTGGCAATTGGAACATAACAATTTTGGAAACCAAACCAAATTGGGGAAGTCGAGAGACAAAGGAAGAATAAATGCTCAATAGTTTCTTCATAACTCACAGATAGGGCACAGAGAGTTATTTGCAATTCTTTTCTTGGCCAAATTACACCTAGTGGCAAGAGCATTATGATTGAGACGCCACACAAACTCTTTGGTCCTCTCAGGTACTAAGGCACTCCAAATAGCTCCCCAAGATTGTTACGATTGAATAAAAGAGGAAGAAGGTTTCTTATTAGGAAGGTCAATCTCCTCACTTAAGCAAGTATAGCTTTTGATTTCACACTATAGCACCCATCAATAGAATGAGGCCAAATTATTGCGCCTATAGGGTCACTCCACCCTATAGGAATTTTCAAAGCTTCAATGGCAGAGTTAGGGAGCAAGACATCCCTCAAAGAGTTAATATTCCATGAGTGAGTAATGGGGTCAATCAAACCTTGGACGGTATTGATGCAATGGTCCCTAATCCACCTCCTACTAGAGGATGACAATACTCCATGAAAAGATATATGTTTGGCACTGGTTTTCTTAAGAAGTATGAAGTAGTTTTTTGTTGTTTATACTCGAGACTAGAGAAAGTATTACTAATGGTGGGGCTGTAGTTGCCTTACCACCGTCTGGGCCTTGGTCTTGATTGTTGGAACATTAGACATGGTGAACTTGGCAAAAGATACCATACCACAAAAATTTCAGCAGAAAAATATATACGAATATAATGCGCAAATGACTACTCTACATGACTATGGTGTTCAGTTTAGTTTTGGTTTTGCCACACATTTTATGCATGTTGGAAATATGTCCCACATTTCCTGCTATCGCGTGACTTCAACCAAAACAACTTTTATCAGATATCATCTTATGTTGGATCATTATCAAACAAAAACAAATATATCAAAATGCATTTTAATTATCATTTCCTGGAATAAAAGATTTTCAACATGTGTTGAAATGGCTGATTTAGTGCTTATGCTAATATACTCCAAGTTTCGCTCATGTTAATGAAGACTTGAGATGAGAATAGAAATTTTCTTTGCTCTAAGCAAATAAACAAAACAAATAATCCTCTAAAATTTGTGTTTGCCTTCCACAAAACAAAACATTTGTTTGACAAAACTAGGTTCCCATTCCCATATGTTCTATCAACAAGTAATTGGTTAAGAATACAATCCAACGGTATTGTGGTAAATAGAGATAAAAACTATTCATGCAAGTTAAAATTCAACATATGGTCAAGGGTTTGGAGTATATTCTATACGACGTGTATGCATTAGAAAAAACAATTAGCTTTTTTTTAAAGCACTCAATGTCATATAGTTTGATTTTGATTCAATGGCTAAAACCTTTCTAATGAGTATGAATTCTTCAAATAGAATTTCACCATCAAAATTGTAAGAATTATCATGTTTTGAGTAAGTTTCAAGATGTTTGCAACATGATTTCAAGACCTTATCAGAGAATGATCCAAGCCTAATATTATTAAATTTTCCATAAAATTTCTCCAAAAATTGTGTTAAATTTCCCATAAAAATGTCATTTGAACAAAAATAAGTTAAATTAAAATATTTGGTTGCAAGTACCTGATCAGGAGTTTAACCTCATATAATACCCCTTTCTTATTTTTCTTTCTCTGTCCCCCTCTGCTGGGGAATCCCACTCTACTGGTAAAACTTTCCTTATGCCCTAACAATGTCTAATACCAAAAGACCTATAAGAACTCACTCACATGGGAGGTAACAGCGCAATACATAGCTACTCTTTGGTGTAAATGTGATGTTTTATAAGCAAATCTCAACCAAAATCACCTGCCATAGGAACGGAGTTCCATCAGATATAAGGCATTGAAGTAAAAATATGAAGAAATGAAGTAGAATATATAAACATATTATTATAATATGAAAATGAAAATGACATTGAAATGAATTTGGATATGAATCTAAGACCATTTCAGTAATAATCAATGAAACTCATAGGGCTTTTCTTTGCTTCGGATGAGAGGAACACCGTCTTTCCTCCAAACTACGCGATCTTCACACAAAGCCTCTACAACTTCCACATATAGTTGGTGCTCCTAAATTTGGAAATACAAAAAAAGAAAAATTAATTGGAATCCATCTTGTCAATATGCTAAATTGCTAGCGTTTTGTTCAATGCTAATGCTTCTTATGAGAAATATATTCACTGAGTTTTATATATGTTTTTAAAGTTGTTCAATGGTTTAAAATGCCACCACTTTTTGGGATCGATTAATGAAGAATGATATAAAGCGCCATTACCTCCCTAAGAACCCTTGCGACTAACTCCTCTGCGAGTATCATTAGCAAGCACGGGGACAACCACATTTGAGCAAGGATACGCCTGTGTCATAGTCTTGATCGACAAAATGAATAGTAGGATAGGAAAATCTAATAACACGAGAAAAATGATACGCAGATAAGTAGTCATGAATCAATTAAACAAAGTATTTCAACAACATAGTCATAGATTCTCATATTCTGAGAAAAGTATAACCTTGCTCCGGATGCAATCACTGCTTTATGCACCTTCATACCATAGTAGCCCTTTCCACCAAAAGTGGAAGAAGTGATGGATGAATGTTAAATATAGATCTTTCATAAGCTTGGATCAATTCCCTTTGGTATAAGTTTGAGGTATCGACCAAAAGAATAAAATCAACCTCAAATCCACTGATGAACAAATGTATTATACATTAATAAGATAACCACATCTCTAAGTAGCATATCAACATTATTTTCGTCCTCATTTTCCACATTATTTAGTGGTTAAACTCATTTTTTATTTGCAAAGTTAAGCATCCACACATCGGATCAATAATTAAAATACTAAACTCAATGCAATGCAGGAAATTAAATAAAGCATCGACCTCGATGTATCAACAAGGTCACTTGGAGATAATCCATCGATTCATCCTTTGCTTTAGGGAACAATATGACTGGGATGCCATTATTCCTTGCATACTCAGCACCTCCACAGTCTATTACAAAAAAATTAATAACAATAAGAAAATCTTAGGAGTCAAGACTCAAAATAAAATAAAATAAAATCAAAACACACCCGATATCCCATTTCATGTGTGACTTACAACATAAAATACACAATGAAGTTTCCATCTTCTAGCTACAGGTGTAATAAATATAATCTATGGAGGCATGCCATCTTAATCCAGTGACTATCATCATAATTTAAAATTAAAGAAAATATGCCTAAAGGATAAAGTACTATAACTGGAGCCCAAGCTTGAATGTAGCTAAACTAAATGATATCTGAGAACCATAAATTTTTATTATTATGCAAAAGAGCATAAATGAGAGTAAAAGCCGAGTTAGTTAGAAAATTACATTTTATTTGTAACCAATACAAGAACATCTCCATTAAGTGATCCCCTTTTGGATGCCTCATGAATTGATTTGAAGTTTGATCCGCCACACGGACACAAAAAAAAGCAAGTTTTTTCCTTCTCACCAAGTGACTGACCTCTCACCGCATGCCCCTCACTTGGATTACTGCGGTACTCACAGCTAACCTTTGCTACACCATATTCTCCTCTAGAACTAGAATATACTTCTTTGGTCGCGCGGTGCAATGCTAATAGGGTGAAACAGCTCCACTAGGAACGCCAAGATTCTGCGACTGAATAAAAGGGTATGAAGAAGGAGTTAATGTAGGGAATTTTAATGCAATTGGAATTGATTGCGATGATGATTTTGGAAAAAACCCAGAAATAATTTGTTGGAGTTCCATGGCAATCTTGATACAAAGAAAAGTTCACAAATCTTTGTTTAGCTCAATATTATGTGTCGTAGTTGGTGGTGATGAAAACAAAGCCGAGGTTATGGGAATGGTTTAGGCAGTATAAACAATGATAGCAGTGATATTCCCAGCAAAGGTAAAGTGGTTGTGATTCGAGGGACCAAAAGGAACAACACTACTACGCTCTTCAATAGAGGGATACACAGGTGCTCTAGTGTCAAGAAATTTATCCAATCAAAGGATGCATCATGGAGCACCTCCCATCAATTTGTAACTGTTAAAAAAAAGGGAACATAAATGCATCATATAAAAACACAGAACTACACTGTTTACCATCAACAAGATAAACAAGCATAACTTATAAATGATATATTAATTTTAGGCTTACAATTTACAAAAGCATAAATGATATAACACAAGCATAACTTTTAAAAGAGCATAACAAGATACACAAGCATAACTACAGTCTACACAGGCTTGAAAATGTTATATTCACGAAAATGGTGATGACGAGAGACTAATAGAAACAATAGCAAATTATAAATTTTCAAAAGCAAATACGGAACTCCAAAGGGAAAATACAAAACATTCAAAAGTACCAAAGAGAATACTGAATGGCCTATTTCACAAAAGAAAAATACTAAATGGTCTCTTAGACCATATGACAAACGACTTGAAGGCACACTAATACTAAAACCTAATAAGATATTCCATCAAGATCAAGTTGTGCACCACGCTTGATTAAAGAGCAAACAAAAAATGTTGTTATGGTTGTTCACATTTCTTTATTCATCAAAAAAATAGTGAAGCGAAGCTTATTGGTAATTGGTGTGCAATACCTCTCTTCTTAAACGCTAAGTTTATTCATAGCGCCTTGTCTAGTTTATGTTAAAGTTCAACTAGTCAATGTGTGTATTTTTGGATTCGGCCCTTTCTTGTTTATTTAAAGAAGTAAATTAGGGTGCTTTTTTCAAAAATAAAAGTAAATTAGGTGCTTTTATTTAATATGAAAAAAAGTAAGGCTAAATTATAATTTTGATCTCCTATTTTTTAAAATTTAGATACTTGGTCCCATTAATTCAAAACTCGGACATTTAGTTCCTTTATTATGAAAAATTCAGACATTTTATCCACTAGCACGGATAGTGAATAGTAACTCGAAATTTAAAATTAAGTTCACGATCCCGAAGACAATTTTATCTTTTATGTAATTTTTTCTATTTGGTATAGAAACAAAAAATATCCTTTATATCTTTATCTTTATCTTTATTATATATATACAATTGTGAGTTTGACACATAGACTCTCCACCTCACAATTAAAAAAAGCCATGTAATCATTGTAAAAAGCCACGCAATACTACTGAAAATATGTGGCATACACCTCAGCATAAAAATTAATCCGACGCCTCAGAGCTTCCCAATCGCGCCACAATACCATATCAAGCGGTGCAATTTTTACAAAAGACCAGATACTTGCTTAAAATTTTGGCGCCTTTGTGACTTAATTTAGAGGAATTTGCATTAACTATTATTAATGCACCAATTAAAACCGTTACAAGTGATTTACAACCGTTGATCACTTGGTCTCTCATGTGAAGAGAGTTTGAATATAAACGATCCAACGGCCTTAATTGGGTCAAACAATGATTTGAAAACCTTCAATCAGAACAATAAATAATTTTGATTCGCGCTTTAATTACTAATAATCACACATTATGCGATTTTTAATTGTATCAATCCCACCAAATCTAAAAATCATCTGCTGATATACAAAGTGCAAGAATTTCATAGTCTATCTTTTTTAGAAATCCACTGCGTTCAACATCTGCAGAAGAAGAAGAAGAAGATAAGGTGGAGTAAAATGGCTTCTCAATTCTCTTTATTAATTTGTATGATTAAGAATTAAGATTTTTTAATTATAAAATCGAATACCATCTATCTAGCTTGCTACGATTATTTTTTCTTGAAGATTGTCTCTGTCTTCTTTGTGTTTAACATGTCCTTTTGTCTTTAATTTGTAAGATTATACTGCCCTCTGTCTTTTTTATCTTTTTAACGAATACCATCATATCTCAGAAACAATCTTCTCTAACTTTTTCAAATTTTAATATAATCTTGCTATGGTTATTTTTCCCTTCTTGCATTTCACACAGAACTCATGATATGTTTATGTGTTTTTATTTTTCGGTCATCGGTCATGGATCACCACCAGTGCATACTTTGATGACTTCTTTCAACACTACGAATATGTGAACATAGCCTACTTGAAGGCAAGGCGTCAAGCAATGGTAACATATTCACTCTTGATTATCATATTCACCCTTGATTATGTGTTCTTTAGTTAGACAGTCTTAATCCTGAAACAACTAATCAACTATCATTTAAACTGTTTTTGTAACTATCTTTAAAAAAGTAACGACCTATTTCGTTTTAGTAGATTGGAGTTATACTGATTGTAGAAATTTGTGTTTAAAATCTAGGTTTGAATATAGAACACTAAATTAGTGTTTCTAAAAAAGACAGACTCTGATGCAAGAAAAATATGTCTTTTTCATTGTGACCATATTCAGAAAAACATATATCTATTTTTTTTTTGTGAATTTTAGTGTTAGAAATATAAATTTCTTTTAGTGCAAAAAATATATATTCAATGTCTTTTTTATTGTGATTGAATATATCCTGAATCTTTTTTATCTTTAGTCATGAGTGGCTGCGACTGTCATGTTTTACCTGATTTGATAATTGTTTGTTCACAGATTTAGTTTGGTTGTCTATTGCTTACTGGTAGCACCTTACACGGTGGTAGCTCATATGATTCGAATCGTCTCAACCTCAGCGTAACTTTGGATCCTTTTGTGTTGATACTTTTCAAAAAAATTTACTCCGCGCATAATCACTGCCATCTAATATATATAATTACATGTAGTGAAGGAATTATTGCATTGTTGAAGACCATACTGGGAGAGCGTTCTTCGCACTCAGAGGTGATGCTGCCTTTGACTTTTATGAACACCACCTTCGTGATTACGAGGTGAATGAACCGGTAAGTACAAGGTTGTCGGTCTTCTCTCAATTCACTTATTCGATTTCCTATTCCCTTTGTTGCGGAACATTTCATAAAATTTGTCCTGTTTTCAGATTCTGGACCCGTATGCACTCGACGAAAGCTCACAACAGGCTTTATTAACATGTATCAAGATAACAATTCGTAATCGTCAGTCAAATTCTTATACGGCCTCAGATTTAGCTCTGAAGCCTTGCTCTAAATTCGTAAATATACTGCAGTGTGTTTCCTGTACTGTCCATACTTTTGAGTTTCATTATCTACTATTAAACATCAGATTGAAAAAATCGTGAATTCCTCACTGCAAACTTAGGTATCAACAAGTAACTCACGTTTGAAATCACAATGAAAAAAACATGGTAAGTTTATTCATTCTTTTTATCTTCATTTCATCGTGAATCAATGTTATCTTTCAGGTTGAATGACGAACTGTTTTTTAAATTCATTAGGACACTGAATCTCACACTGATGCTTCTATAGTATTCAATTGATTGTAACCCTATGTTGTCAAACCCTATCAGTATCAGGTTCACACTGAATATCACACTTTAAACCTCAAATAGGAAATGCTAAGGCGACACTATCAGATTGAAAACACAAAACGAACGATGATGTTAAACTTACCTCTTCCTTCGTCGCCGCTGCACCGTTTCGAAGCGTAGTCCGAACTGAGCCACGCCGGCGGAATGATTAAGATGATGCACCGAGGTGACTCGCCATTGTCGTCGAAGATTGAGATTTCAATTTGATTGTATGATACAGCGTTGAATCGCAGGAAAGCTGTTGATGTTTGGGTTTGAAATCGCATAGAGTGAGAAAGGAAAGTGAACCAACCAAGGATTATAGGGTTTATTGCAAACGGTTCTAATTTTATAACTGTATTTGCAAATTACAAATATAGCCCTTCTGTGTGTATAGTAACCCATATTTACCCCTTCAATTGCTATACTCAATTAGAGTTATTGTCAAATTTTTTGTTGGATACCAAAGTTAAACTCAACCTTAAATACAACTTAGGTCCCCCTATTTTGGTAAATGTGTAATTTTCGGCCTCTAATTTCATTGTTTGCAATTTTGTTCCTTTTCCTTTTACAACGTATGCAATGTTATTCACCCCATTCTACGAAATACGTCGATGTGTTTCTCTGTATTTGTTTTGGACTAATCTTGGTCGCGTATTTTCCAAACAATACGTATATAACTAAACTACACATTTAGACTTAATGTTTCCAAATACTAACTCTAAAGATAAATTTTTAGATTAGTAAATTTCTAAATTTTAAATGAATCAACTCCTTTCAAATTTCATTATAAATAAATTAAGTTTTTTATAATAATTAAATACTTATCTAAAAATTAGTAAATAATTAAATTATTGAAATCCATCAACATCTTATATAACATAGTTCCTTTATGAGCGCAGTTTTAAAATAGAAATGTGTGTGCCAAATCAAAGCATTGAGGGGGACAACCAAAAATTGTACAAGGACCGATCAACAAACAAGATGATGTTTTCAATTGAAAGCATTATACTCGTCTTTGTACGAAGTGATTATAATAGTGTGTATATATATATATATATATATATATATATATATATATATATATATATAATTTTATATTTTTGTATTTTTATTTTGACATTAAGTGAAAATAAATGTCTAATATATAATCACTAGAACTTATTATTGTGTTTTTTGTTCTAGAAAAACTTATTATTATATTTCAGTCAAAAATGAATTATTATTATTATGAACATAGATTTTATTTTGATTTTATTTTAAAGTCTTTTTTTATCATTAATTTTTTTTAAATCATTTGTAGGGAGGATAAACTTAAGAAAAAAGGATAAACTCTCGTCAATAAAAAAAGGGTTAAATATGTTTTTGGTCCCTTTAAAATTGTCACTTTCTAAATTTAGTCACTACATTATAGAAATAGGTGTTTTTGTCCCTATCTTATTTTTCTGTCTCCATTATTAATCAGTAGCTTTAAATTGACTAATAGAAGACCAAGTCAGCGTTGCCACATAAGCATTTTAGTTGACTTGGCATCCACTGTCGAGGGCGCATCGCTCATCATTTTCCTTACCCGATTTTCTAAAAGCGGGTTGTTTTGACAACCGAGTTAACTAACTTCGTTTTAGTGATTTAAGCCACCATTTTCTTGATTTTGTATCTGTTTTAACCACGATTCAAATACAATAAGAAGCCCCATCTGATTTCGATAATGGTTCCACCATTTGTGATAAATTCGATCTAAAAAAGGGCAATTTCAACTCGTGATAGAGATATAGTTCGACTGAGATTCTGGACCATGAAAATCAATGCTTTTAAATGGGTTTTGTTAGAGATTCATAAAGCGAAACCTAAAGGTAATTTCAAAAGGCTAAATTATAGTTTTAGTTCCCTATTTTTCAAAATTTGGATATTTAGTCCTCTATTTTAAAGCTGGACGTTTAGTCACTCTATTTTAAAAATTCAAACATTTAGTCCAAAGAGGATTTCTAATTTTTTTGTTTAGTGGATGTGTGCCAAAAAAAAGCGGTGTGGTGGATCTCATTAATTGACGTGTGGCTTTGATGTAGGCATCTGCGTGGTTTATACGTCAATTGCGATGTCATGTCTTTTAATTTATTAATAATTTTTTTTTGAAAATAAATAAAACCTAGAATGCATCTCATGAACTCTAAATCATTTTTCTTCTCATCCTCTTCTTATTCCTCAAAGATATAAAAAGAGATGTATACATATTAGGTCCATTTAAGGACTCGAATGGAGAATCTGTAATTTGTGGATGTTCTTAGTTCATTTAATATCAATGACTAATAATGAAAACGAAAAAAAATCTATTACGAATTAAAAAGCCCATTTCTATAATATATAGAGTAAACTTAGAAGGTGTCAATTTTACGGGGATCAAAAATATATTTAACTCTAAAAATAAATAAAGAGGATGAATATTGGTGGGTGTAGTTAACATTTTGGGGGTGTTAGTTTCACCTAATCGCCCTCGTCATATATAAAAAAAAAAGGGTTAATTGCTGTCAGTGTGAGGGAGACAACTGAACTTCTCAAATAAAACGAAGGTGCCGCCGTGGCGGTCGAATTCCGGCACTGATCGCGACAACCAACGCCATTCTCCCTCTCGTCTCTGGTTAGTTTCGCAGTTGTGTTCTTTGTAATCAGCTATTATCGTCATTTTTAGTCATCCCTTTTTTGTTGAATAGTCTCGATTATGTTTCTATTTTTTGTTAAGAAATTAATTATTGAAGCCGTTTTAAATTATTTCACCCTAAATGAACACCTTGATTTAAAATTTAGATGAACAGTCTAATAGGATTAGGATCTCTATTATCTTGTGATTACCACAATAATATTGCTATGATTCTTCTAGTATTGATTTAGTATGCTTCCTTATTATATATTAATAATTATTACTGGTCTGCATTGCATTGTTCTATCTATCAGGCATGATGACACAAGAAGCTGGTATGTTCATGGTTCACCAAACAATAGGTACCGTTTTATGTTGCAAATGCGGTGTTCTAATGCAACCAAACGCTGCCAACATGTGTATCAAGTGTTTACGTTCTGAAATTGACATCACAGAAGGTTTAATCAGGCGTGATGTTCTCGTTCACTGTCCCGAATCACGAAAGTTACCTACAACCACCACAAACTTGGGTTAAACTCCAATTAGAATCAAAGGAACTCTTAACCTTTTGCCTCAAAAGACTCCAAAAGAGTATGAATGCCAATCAAGTCAGGTTGGTACATGCTGAGTTTATTTGGACTGAACTCCATTCCAAAAGGGTGAAAGTCAATGTTAGGGTTCAGAAAGAGGTTTTAAATGGTGCAATTCTTGAACAATCTTACGTTGTTGAGTATGTTCAACAAGATAAAATGTGTGTGTCTTGTACTAGAGTTCAAGCTAATCCTGATCAATGGGTTGCTTCTGTGCAATTAAGGCAATATGTTCTGCATCAGCGTACTTTCTTTTACTTGGAGCAAGTGATTCTTAAACATGGTGCTGCTGCTACTGCTGTTAGGATTAAACAAATGGATCAAGGTATTGACTTCTTTTTCTCTAATCGAAGTCATGGTGTTAAGTTTGTTGAATTTATAGAGAAAGTAGCTCCTGTTAGGAGTCGTCATGATAAGCAACTTGTTTCTCATGATCCAAAGAGTAACAATTTCAATTATAAATACACTTTTCCTGTTGAAATTAGTCCTATTTGTCGCGAGGATTTGATTTGTTTGCCTCCTAGGGTTGCCATGAGTTTGGGAATCTTGGTCCTATTGTGATTTGCACTAAGGTTACTAACAGCATTGCTTTGCTTGATCCTCTTACCTTGAGGCATTGTTTCTTAGATGCTGATCAATATTGGAGGGTACCCTTCCAGTCATTGCTTACTAGCAGGCAATTAGTTGAGTATATTGTGTTGGATGTGGATGTTGTTTACGTCCGAGGTTACGGTTGGTGGTACCAAATATGTTTTAGCTGATGCTCAAGTGGCTCGTGTGTCGGATTTTGGAAAGAATGACACAATATTCAATATCAGGACTCATTTGGGTCATCTTTTGAATCCTGGTGACTTTGCTCTTGGTTATGATCTGTATAGGGCTAACAGTAATGACATTGAATGGGATAACTACAGAGGACTTGTCCTTCCTGAAGCAATCTTAGTAAAGAAGAGTTATGAAGAAAGCGCCGGAAGAGAGGTGCGAAGCCTCGTCCGTGGAAGCTTAAATCACTTCAGATGGAGGTTGATGATAGGGCTAGAGTTGATCAAGATACGCTGATCTCAGAATATGAACAGTTCTTGAGAGATCTAGAAGAAAACCCTGAGCTGAGGTTCAACATATCATTGTACCGGGATAGAGACTACCAGCCATCAGAGATGGCATCAGAAACTGAGGGTGAAGAGCTACCTTCTGTTCCTTTGGAGGAGTTGATGGCTGCTCTTGAACTATGTGAGAAGGAAGATGAGGAGGATAACATGGTGGAATAAACAAAAAACTTGTATCCTGATTTAGAAATTCAGGATACTTGGTTTTGTTTATTTCAAGGGTGCTTTTTTTCTTTTCATTTATGTTGTGTTCATTTGCAACTTCTGTTAGTTTGTTTATTGCGAGAATATGGAGATGATTATTTTTCAGGATAGTAATAATATGGCTGATCTTGAACTGTGTGAGGGGATGAGGAGGAGGATAACATGGTAGAATAAACCAAAAATTCTATCCTGATATATAAATTTAGAAAAAATGCTTTTGTTTATTTCAAGGTTGCTTTTTCTTATCATTTATGTTTATTCATTTGCAACTTCTGTTGTTTTGTTTATTTCAAGAATATGGAGATGGTTATAGTAATAATACATATGATGATATGACTAGTTATTTTGTTATAAAAAGTCATTTTTATGGTCAAGTTTGCTTGATTTATAAAAAATATATTTTAGAGTCAAAGCACATAAATAAAATACTCAAAGCCATTTTTACAGTTTGGACCAACAGTGTTTAGCAATCAGCATGATATTAGTCCTTGTGGTGTCACTAGGCAAAGGGAATTTTTAGAAGCTGATGCTTACTGATGCAAAAAAAAAAAGACAAATAACCCATCAAATGTTGTTCACTAAAGTATGGATAGCTCAATGTTGGGAAAATGAAACTTGCTGCACTGTTGTATCATTTTCTTAATCCAAATGATCTTGCTAGCCAATGATGTCTACTGATTTGGTGTTACATTGTTCTACTAATATGTTTCTGAATCTGATTGGGGGTGTGGATAACCTCATAATCATACGGATGTGTGTATTGATTTTACCACAGAAAAAGTGTGGTGTATTATCTAAGAACAATGTAATTACTTTGTCTACCTCTTGATGTTTTTCTTTAATTTTTTAAATTAATAATAATATGAGTATGGGTTGATTATTTTATACCTTGGGTCGACCTTATCATGTGTTTAAGCGATTTGCATAAGAGTATGTATTTGAGTCCGATTGTACGATGCGATTACATGCTTTGTAATGCGGACATCCTCAAAACAAATGCATAAATAGTTACCATGACACCTATTTTCTTTATTTTTATGAGTTTCTTTGTTTCACTACATGTAAAATTTAGGCTAAATTACTCTTTTGGTCCTTTATCTTTGGCTTTGGTTTCATTTTGATCCTTTATCTTTTTTTTTTCGTTTTTGTCCCTTATGTTTCATTTTTGTGTCAATTTGGTCCTTTTTGTAATTTTCCATCCATAACCTTAACGGATGTCACATTGCGATTAGCTTGGCGTGGCGTCTTAAATGTCGAAGTGACTTGGAATTCATTAAAAGATGTGGCAAATGGGGACCAAATTGAAACTAAAAAAAACATAGGGGACCAAATTGACACAAACTCAAAGCTGAAAAATAAAATTAACAAACATAAAAAACACAAAAACAAAAATTAGAAAACTACATACGAATTAACAAAAACTAAATTAAATTAACATAAACTAAATTTGTTCATCTTCTTCTCTAGAATTAGAAAAAAAAGAGCAAAAAAATATTCAAGCTTCTACCATGAAGAACAAAAAACTCTTCAAGCTTCTACCATGAACAAATATGGAGATGCATCTTCAAGCTTCGAAATCCAGAAATGAAGCCATAAACGAATCTGCAAACGAAGAACAAATAAGCCATAAATGAATCTGCATTTTTTATTTTTCAACAACAACAAGGATTCAATTGATTGTTCAACAACAACAAGGATTTAATTCCGAATCGAAAACCCCCAATCCCTAAACCTTCACATTCGTTTTGATTGTTCAACAACAACAAGGATTTAATTCCGAATCGAAAACCCCCAATCCCTAAACCTTCACATTCATTTTGATTGTTCAACAACAAATCTGCATTTTTTATTGTTCAACAACAACAAGGATTCAATTGATTGTTCAACAACAACAAGGATTTAATTCTGAATCGAAAACCCCCAATCCCTAAACCTTCACATTCGTTTTGATTGTTCAACAACAACAAGGATTCAATTGATCTAATAGACATGTTCACAAAAAAAAAACAAGAACTCTGGAAGATGAATATATGATTTTCATATCTGGAATTATGAATCTGGTTCAGATATGTAATATATATTGTTTTTTGGCTTAACATACCAACAATAGTGTGTGGCTCGGTGGTAAATGAGAGTGTTTTTTCAATGTATAGAGTCACGAGTTCAAGTCCCAAGTTTGGCAAAAATTTCTATTAATTTTAGTAACACACTACCCTCCATTATGCAATGTCGGTCGCCACGTGGCAACCATCCATTGGTTGCTAATGTGGCATGCTAGTCTGCGATGGAAGTGGTGACATGAGATGACACGTCACCTCCGTTTGCCACAAAACCTTTTTTTAACGAGAAAGTTATGAGAGGACCAAAATGACACAAAAATTGAAGATGAAGGACCAAAGCGGGAAAAAAGAAAGATAAAGGACCAAAATGAAATTTAGGTCAAAGATAAAGGACCAAAAGAGTAATTTAGCCTAAAATTTATTAACAAATGTTATGAAAGAACAAAATTATTCATTACTTGTGAGAATCTTTCATGTTAATTTGTTGGTAAGCAACTTTCATTTCCTCGATAGTAGGCTTTGGTGTAAACATTAAGAAGTCATCTTCCAAATTAATGTGAGATTTCTATCTACGATTGGCTTAGTCCCTTGTTTGGAATAGCTATTATGCAGTACCCAAGCTTATATACTTATCTTGAATTCACATGTATTATATAATTGTATAAAATCAGCTTTGTGTGAAATGGTCCAAAACTATTATCCTATTTAGTATGAAGAAGCGTATACTATATAGTACTTTCTTACTTGCGGTGTGCTAAAAATGTCATATCATTTTAAGTTCATGATGAACTCATTATCTACATATATTGTTTTTCTAATTTTATTTTTGTATATAGGATTTTCGGTTTGGTTTTGTTTGATTTTTGTAATCAAAGCTGCGAAGCCGAAGCCTTACTGAGTTCACTAGTAAAAGCCGAAGCAGAACCAATAGAAAGCGATTTTTGCGGTTTGCGGTTTTTATTGGTTTGGTTCGGTTGTGAACACTCCAGTCTTAACCAACTTTGTCTTTCAATTTGAATGTGCGGTGACATTTTCTACTACTCGTAAGCTTGACCCAATAGACTTGTAAAGGTGCGTATGCAACTCTTTATTCTCAAGCCAAAATGACATGTCTTACGGGTAATTTATGCATTGTCAAATCTAAACATGACAACCATCTTTGTTGAGAGACTTTCCAATGTTATGTGCCTAGATCAAATAGCTTGCGAAGTAGAAAATATTTGAAAAACAATGGTCAACTAGTGTCAATAAAATGGCATAGCAACAACTTAACAAAGGTGAAAAGCTTCAAAATAACGTACCTTGAGTTGTGAGCGAACTAGTACAATCAGCGAAGGCGTCCTACAAGTCTATAGCTACAATGGCCAGCTGTGCCCACTTGGACAATTCTCTTCCATTCAAAGCTATTAAGCGACAAAATAGGTGTCAAAACACAATTCTATACATACTAGTACGATTGGTACCAAGACAATGGCTGTTTGGTACCTTGATCTGCGACGGTACAAAATATCAAGTTTCCACATTTTGCGGTCGGTACCTTGATCTGAAGTATTTATCGAGAGATTTTTAAGATACACAATCGGAACCTTAATCTTGAAATTTCTAGGTACCAAAGTTATGATTATGAGTGTGTAAACTTTGAATTTAAAATTCAAATTTTACACAGTTGGTATCTTGGTACTTAGCAATTTCGATGCTAAGATACCAGAGCGAAGGAAAACAAAGAAAAAAAAGTTGGATGCCTATGTTTAAAACAAAAATGGTGGATGATCTTGGTTGATGATTTGTTGGCAAGTAGTGAAGGTGAAGGAGTATGTGGGTGGGTTAGGAGTAGGAGTAGGAGGTGGGTGGAGGAGGCCGTCGGGAAGAGTGGGGAGGAAGATGAGTAATCAATGTTGGAGATATTCATGTGTGTTTGGGATGGGTTTTGAGAGGGTTTTGGAGAGGTTATATATATATATATATATATATATATATATATATATATATATATATATTTGAGATTTTAAGAATTTGAAAGAGTAACATGATAGATACTAAAACATTAAAAATCATAATTCATTTATGTTTAGAGATATTTTATATCTTTCTGAATTTAGAATTGAAAACTAAGTCTTTCCTTCTCTTTCAAAACCCTCCATCCAAACATAACCTAAGGGTGTGTTTGAATGAAGTATTTTTTGGGGGAATTGAAAAACTATACTTTAAAATTTAAAACTAAAATATTTCAATTCCAAACATAGGGCATAAAAGAGGAGGAGTGTGGAGAGTAAAAAGAGGAGTGTCAAAAGAATGGTGTAGATCCAAATTTGAGATCCAAGCCCATTTCTTTCACTCTCCTGTTGTCGCCGGTAACAATCCATAACCGGGACGAAGTGGAATATCGTGTGTATCACGAGGCTCTTTGGTTTGGTGCTGAGAGACGAGTGACGGAATCGAATAGTGGTTGGTTCCTCTCTTGTGGCTGTGGTTGCGGTGAGCTACTTCATCTCTTTCCATTGATTTGGTTTTGCTACTCTTGCTTACTTATAACATGCAATTTGAAATCACGTAATTACCCTCATATGCTTAGTTTTCACGGCCGCTAAGCGCTTCTATGAATAAGTGAAGAGAAGCGGTGCTTATGTATTATTTATAAGTTTGTTAAAGTAGTTTATGGAAAAATAATTTATAGAGATATAATCTGTTATGAATTAACATAAAAAGTTTTTTTATCTTTCTAGATTGTTTTTTCATAAGTTCAAAAATAAATTAATAAGTTAATCAGGGCCAGACCCTTAAGTTCAAAAAGCTTTACCCTTAATTTTAAACCACTATACTTTGAAATTGAATGATCTGCATTTTTTTGAATGTAATGTATTATGAAGGTATAGTTGATTTTGTAATTGAGCTTGTCAGTGCTTTTGCATTTACCTACCATTGCCATGAACTTCACAGCACAGCACTCTCAGAATTAGTTGTAGACATTTTTGAGTTGCTACCTGCTAGTAAACATTTATATCTTTCGTAATTACATGTCTTTCTTTTCCGATCTAGAATTTTTTGAGTTATTGCTTGTTATTGGCCTTGTGTTAGAGCATCCCGTTCTTTCCATATTTTTAATCTTCATTGGGATTTCTATTCCCATTGATACCAAAAGAAAAATGAAATATTCACCAGTCAGAAAACTGTATTTTTAAGTATGCTCAAGCATGTACATGTTTTTTGTGAGTGTAAATGGGATTCATGTTTCGGAACTAGCTGATAGTGTGTTAAGTATTTTTGTTATCAGAAGGATTTTGTTTTTTTTCGAGTTTTACATGCCTTTGAAATTGTATTTTCATTATTATTTCTCTAAATAAACTTAAGCTACCAGAGCATGTAAGGTGAGGGTTGTCTCTTAAATTATAAAGCCTATACAGAGGCTTATCGTTTAGTCGATGTGGGGCTTGGGATTTTCCTAATCTATACATTTTGCATGTGTGACCTTTTTATTTTTATTTTTGGGGGCATGGCGTGTCTTTTTTTTTAATGGTAGGTGGTAGATAGATCATGATGAGAGCACACGATCTGAAATCTTAGAATGTGGTTTAAGCTGCTTCAGCCCATGAAACCAGAAACATAAGGTGAGGGTTCTATCCATTATAAAAGCTCTACAGAGAGCCTTGCTCGGCTAGTCGATGTGAGGCTGAGATTTTCGCTAATAATTGAGAGTAGCTTAGATGTGAAAACAGCAAATTCCTATGGAGAATGTTATTGGCTTTACAAGTTGACTTTGGTGTTTTTTCACTCTTGTAGGGATGGTAGAATAAAGGTATTTGGTGGTGACAATATTGAAGGGATTCTGATCTCTCTAAGCAAACATCCTTCAAGTATTTAAAGGTTTGTAATTTTGGATCCATGTTGAATCTTTATCTGAAGCGGAATATCTATAAGCCATTCAACTAGGATATTTATGATGTTTTCTCAACTATGATGTTAATCATATCTAGGTTTTATCAATATCGTGAAGTTTTGTGATGTTTTGCCTCGATTTGATGACAAATGGCAGCAACATCCATTTATCATGTTTTACGTATTGATTATCCATATTTACTTATAATTACTGTTAGAATCCTACTATCCTAGTCATGTACAGTACACATCATCCTTAGGTGTGCGAATCAATCATGATTATACTCATATCAATTAGGATTAGAATAATCAATTAACATTTATCGTATTTATTGCGGTTCCATTATAAATCTGATCTTGCTATTTGAATGATGGAAAATGGATAATGATGGGCCAATACGGTGGGTCATGGCATTCTGATGGTTAATGTTTTAAAAAAGTTGGGTATTTATTTTAACATGATGGTTAACGCCGAAAAGTAAACTTTGGAATTTTACTCACGTGGTTAATGTTTCAAAAAAGTTGGGTATTTATCATAACTATGATGGTTACGCCAAAAATCTTTCCGATGAATTGTGATGCGATAGGAGCACTTTTGGGTGCGGCGCGGGGTTAGCGGTGCGGCGAGATATGCTGGCTTTCAAGCATTAACCGCGTGTCGTCGGCGTTCTTTACACGAGGTGCCGATGCGTAAGCTCATGCGGCTTTAAACGTGCTGCGATGATAACGTGTGAACACACCATCATTATTATCGTCGTTGTCCATGTTCGTTGTCGAATATCATTCTCTTATAAATACAACCTGAGTGTCATCCGGTTGAGACACACGAGAATCACAAATTCAGCATGGTATCAGAGCACGGTGGTTCTGTCATTCTGAACTTATTTCACCGTCTTTTCTTTAAAGGAAGGCAAGATTCATGTCCTTGATCCTTTTGGGTGAGGTCCTTGGAGCTTGAAATTGGAAAAATTCTTGTCTGGGAATGTCATATACACAATAAGAGATGGATTATTATTTTTACAATTGGCAACCATGATCTTTGATGATTGATGACCCTTTTGGGCTATTCCTCGCCAAATTAAGGCTATGTCTTAGTTATATTAGATCATTTTAATTGAGGTTTAATTAAACCATTATACATAATGTTATTACACTTACATTATTGGGTTATAATCCTTAAACGTCAAAATTTGTCATTACGAATATTCTTTTACAGGTTGTGTCTGTATGGATTTTTGATATGTCCTTATAATCTTTGTTGGGTCACTTATGTTCAATAACTAAAATAATTTATATATTAAATCCTAAAGACGTTTATTTCCAGCAAATTAAAAAACACGAGGTTTTATGCTCAGAATTTATTTTTTTACCATAAAAAAGAAATGATTTTTTATTATAAAAACCGGTTTTCAAAGGCATAGACTGTTTTGTAAGCATAAAATATTTTTTGAAAGTCAAAAAACGGTTTATAATTATAAGTATAAAACCTGTGTTTTTAAAGTCCAAAGCCATCTTTAAACATAAAATTTGGTTTTCAAAAACTAAGCCTTACGTTGAGGTCCACTTTTAGCGATTTATCGGTTTATAACCGGTTATTGATATGTCGATGTAACTAGTTTTGCAAACTCGTAACCTGTTTTGTAAAATTATGGCTGGTTATGGAAAAAAATGATGGGCAGTTTTAAAATCCGACCATAATAAATGGTTTTAGTAAGGTTATGGGTAGTTACTGTACAAAACCTATCCATGAACAACCTAGCACCCCAACAACCATCTATAAGTTCTAGCCAAGGGCAAGAACTCTATAGCACTTCTTATTTCTTGTTTCCATTTCCTGTAAAGGATTTTAATCATTACATTTTATTTTTATTTGAAGTGGCTCCTCTGAAGCCCCAAAGTGAGTAACCCACAGATCACCCAGATTGTTGAGAGTAACAATTTTGTGCATGTAATTTAGTATTTGTTGGTATTTTCTTGAAATTTTATAAATTAATATCTTTGTGAACTTGTTAGAGAGAGATTTGTGCATAGTTGAAATAACAATTTGATTTGTGAAAAGAAGGTATTATCATGTACGCATAATTGGTTGCGCACATTATAGATTTGCTTTCGAATCACAAAATTGATGATATTGTTCCTTTCAAGGTGTTTGTTCTATGGTCTAAGAAGGGCATTGGTTTTTATAATTACTCCTTTACTTGTTTGAAATAACATTCCACGGTGAGGAATGGCCTCCAGCTGCTTTTGCATAAAAGGCTCTTGAGTTCTTGCTTGATCGGCACCCTCATTACGCTCCTATTCTTCTTTTTCCATTCAGTGCATTACTTTACTGTGAAAGCATCGGATATTTTGGGTGTCTCGACTTTTTCTAGAAACACGCTCTCGGAAGTCAGTTCTTGATGAATCTCAAGTCCTACACCTATCGATTACGGTATGTATGCTATAACCACGTGTTCCTATGTTCTTACTTCATTCATGGAAAATATTGAACATGTATAGCCATTTTTCGCAAAGAAAATATTATCTTTTGTTTTTATAGTTTTGGAATTTGAATTCTTTGTTTTTATTTAATTTTGAAGTTCATAGCATTTTTGGGGTAAGTTTAACATGAGGTTTGTATTTGTAAATGTTGGAAAAATATTTACGAGAATTCGAATGTCGGTCATAATTGCTAAAGCCTTAACGTTGAGGTTTGTAGTCGTACATGTTGGAAGAATATTTACGAGAATTCAAATGTTGAGTCATGATTGCTAAAGCCTTAGAATTTTGTATAATTTCTGTCTTAATTGAAATTGTTGCCGTCTTTTGTTTGGTTTGTTCTTTTAAATGGCGAAGAGGAATTTGCTAATGATCAATGAGGATGCGATTCTCTCTTTGAGGAGGTGAATTCCGCAGTGGTGATTCCACAATACCACGACCTACAAAGAGAAATTGGAGTATCTCTAGCATTGTTTTGTGTTTGCACCAATTTAACTTTGTGATATGACATTCTCGGTTCTTGACATCCACCACAAATTTTGCTTTTGATTTAGTGATTTGCCAACATTGTTTGACAAATATGCAAGCTGTGATAAAATTAAGCTTAAAGTCAAATGGATTCCGTTCAAAAATAGTCTTATGTGCGATGGGAATTTAGCGGTGACAATGCGCATATTTCAAATTATTTTGAGTTTAACTTGTATTAGTTATTATTTTGGCTTACTTGTTACTTAGCAGGACTATGGAGACTCGGTTGACATTGATGGATTTGATATAGACTATGGGGTGAGAATGATTCTTTTGGGAGTATATTATAAAAGATTGGTAGCAACAATTATTTATTAAGATGTATGTATTTTAGAAAACAAACATATGAAGCTATCTTGTTGTGACTGATACTTGCAAATAATCACATTTATAACTTGATGACCTTTTTAGACAAATCTCACTGTAGTTGTTTGGTGTTTTGAAATAAAAAGCTTTATTTTTATTTTTACTTTTAAAATTTTGATCAATTTCTTATTATTTTTAACTTTTAAGAAGTGGCTTCCCTCTATGGGAGATATATTAATTATTATTACATTGGCTTTCCTTTTGAGAATGATGTCTTGGTGTAAAACTTGGGGACTTGGGTACATATGTCTTGAACAAGCGGACACCAAATAGACAACTTTGGCTTTCTTCGCGGTGAGAGTAGCGATTGTCTCAGTGGGTTATTTGCTTATCTATGCTTTATATTTTGGCCATGAATTTGTTCATATTCATAGCATGTGAATACTTGATAGAAAACTATGATAGCCATTCTTAATTTCTTAGTTTATATTTCTTTGAATTTCTATATGTATGTGATTATAAGAATGAACTAGGGAAAAGTCAATAATTGGAATAACGAACTAAATTGGTTATTGGAGTAACAAACAATATCTTTTTTATTTATTTTTTATTTTTATATATATCATATCATGTTATCTTAAGCATTAATGGTGGTGTATTTCTTGAGGCAACTCCATGCAATTGAATCCTTTTGCATATTAACCGTCTCTTGTTTGGTGGAGAAGAATGAGAAAAACTTTTAAGAAATGGAAAGCTCCATTACTACGGTTTTGGGTGTATATAGACACATATTTCTAGAAGTGGCGCGTATATTAGGCCTTTATAAACCCAAAACCATAACAATGGAGAACTTTTTTTTTTTTTGAGAAATAAAGGAGATCTCTGGGGGAGAAGAATGAAGCAAGGTTTGGGAACATCTAGATAGTCTCTTTTGTTGGTTTAATTTCTTTGTTTAAATTGTTCATTGGGGATCTTTGCATGATTACGATGATTTAGGTGCGTCAGATTGGTCTTCTTGGCGTGCATCTCTTTTCTTTGGAATAATGTTACGCTATTTCTTACACTTTGTCTCCTTGTCTGCTTTGCTTGAACTCCATAGCCTTTGATATCAAAGAGGCGACCATAGGCGTTGGAAGTCTGCGAGTGCGTGTATGTTTACGAGGCTTCAATTGTAGTTCTATTCTTTTAGCGAGAATCTGGTTTGATTTGATCCTCTTGACTGCATGCTTTACGGAATAATAGTGTTCTATTTATTCTTTTTGTTATCTTCTTAATCTGCTTTGCTTAAATTGGATTACCTTTGACATTGAACATGGGGTGAAATAGATATAGTAATCGTATGACTTTTATATTAATATTGATATTATCTATCTCTCTACTACTTGTTCTACATTCTCTTGAGCACTGTCTAATTGATTCTATCTCTTTTGCGGTGGTCCTTTGAGGTTTGATTGGGATCGAGGATACAAAAGCTTGGATTTATAGGCGGAAAAAGCAAACTTGTATAAACTTTTAGAAGAGCGAGTTGGAGCATTGTGTAGTAGCAAACTGTTGTTCTTTCTAAAAATTTGTTGAGAAAGTGCGACTTAATCTTGAGTTTTATATTTAGATGGGAAATCTTTGGCGATGAGCCTTTGGCTTTCGGATGTACTTTAAGCATTTTTTTCTTACATCCCTTTGCCACCTTTAAATTATAAATTATACGGTTCTTTCCACGGTCATGAAGTGGTTGTATCTTCTAAATAATGACTATATATAAAATCCGTGTGGGAATATATTGGACGATTTCTTTGCTTTGATCACGAAGGGACATTCTTTGTGAATATCTTACGGCGTTTTGGCACCTAATTTGATGTTTAGGCAATTTGGATAAAGGTCATAAAAATATGAAGGCCATCGATTAACAAAGAGATCCTTTGTTTAACCATCTCACTTGAACTTACTTTTATTTACGAATTACCATTACTAGATTTATATTATTTTTAACCTCGAGGGGTTGATCTATAGTAGAACATAATGGTATTTGTTATCGAGAATTTTGGGTTTAAATCCTCACACTAGTCGCTTTAGGGTGAGGTACATATAAGTTTGTTTATAAGTCTTTGAAAGAGCAGAAAGTCTTTTTACTTCTCTTTATCCTAATTTTTTTTATAAAAAGAAGGAAATTTTTATTATTTTAAATATATAATTTTGTAAATCTCACTACTAAAAATAATTTCATTAATGAAAGTTTCACAATAAATCAAATCACGAAGAATGCAACAATATTAGTTGGAGTCTTCATCCTAAAAAAAAATAAGATGGAGTCTCTTGATCGCGTCATGCAATTTGGATTGAAGAGTATATTTAACTGAATGATGGGCAACAGTTGGTCTCTCGCTTAACATATAAAAAAATTAAATTGTGAAGGCAAGCGTTAAAAATTACTACAATCTCCAATTGTATAACAAACATAGGTGGGAGATTTTTGATAAAAAAAAAGTGGGAGATTGTTCATGAGTATTTAGTGTTGGGATCACGTTTGAAGCATCTCAAAAAACTTTGACAGCTAGCACTATCGGTTGGGAATCACACTCAAGCCAAAGATCATTCCAACCTTTGTTGAATGCCATCTCAATAGCATTAATTGGACCCAGAATCTAAGCTTGAAGGGAAAAATTGTTGCTTGTGTCGTTTAGTGTTACATTTGACCTAACGACAATAGGTGACCAATATGACTTCTTTAATCTTATGAGATTTACTAAGTTTGCTAGAGATGGAAAAACTCTGAGAAATTACAAAGTTCTGTATGGAAAATGACATGCACAAAGTTAAGCATCTTTAAAAGACTGACACTAGCAACAATCCCATTTTGACTACCCGTGAGGTTCAACTTGTTGGTGCATCAAATTTTACCATTCTAATTTACATTATTTTTAAGTTACCTGAATTTCAAGTATTTTATTTTTGTGGAATCAAATATTGTATTATTATTCACAAAACTAATGTTGTAACCAAAAAAAAAAAAAACTTATGTAGACCACCTGGATTGTTTGCAAGACGAAGATGATGTGTGCGATTGTAGTTGAGTAGAGTAGGAGGAAGAAGCATCCACCAGACAACTCAAAAATGGGCAGCGCCGCCCCAGGTTTCTCCTCCTCCTCCTCTCCTCCGCCATAACCTCCGTCTCCTCTCTCCCTCCTTCTCCTCCACTTCCACCGCCGCCTCTTCTCTTCCTCTTCCCTCACTCTCTTCTCTTTCTCCTTCTCTCACACCCAAACTCAAAGCCTCCCAACACCAACACCAACAACAACTCCACCCAACCTTCATCC